>JAUIMM010000374.1:600000-1195000 GCA_031769625.1 Taudactylus pleione | reverse complement strand
CCGTAAAGCCACCAACCAATCGAAAGAAAAATGTATTTTCAATTTGTCAACACGCACTTTGAGTGACATGGAAATATCTGTTCTAGATAAAGGTCTATCTTTTGTTCCATGCAATCCACACCAGGATTTAGCATGGAAAGTGGATTTACATAAATTTGGACGTTCATTACGTATCAAAGAATTTTTTCAGCATAAACCAACATCAGTGCCAGATCCCTTTGAAGATTTTTTCCGTGCACACTCGTGTTCCAATTTTGACCCTGTGTCATCCAATGCTTCTTTGAAAACTTTTGTCCGTCTACTTGACGATTCCGTTTCTAAATTTGAGAAAACATCTCAGAATCGCCATCAGAATCTCTCACAAGAACAGAAGAAAGCCCTTAAGACCCTTGCAAAAAGTGAAGACATTGTAATACGCCCCGCAGATAAGGGCGGGGTGATTGTTATTATGGACACTGTCAAATACCTTGTGGAGATTGATTGCCAACTTGCCGATATTAATACGTATAGATGTTTAGCACAGGATCCTACAATTGAATATAAGAAGGCTTTAGACTCTATTTTGTTTACTGCATTACAAAATCAATTAATTAACAAAAAGTTGTTTGATGCACTGACAAGTGATTACCCTTTGGTACCGGTGTTGTACACCATTCCCAAAGTGCACAAAGATGCTCAAAATACTCCGGGCAGACCCGTTATATCTGCCCAGGGATCTTTGTTGCAACCTGTTTCACAATTCTTGGATTTTTTGTTGCAGCCATTGGTTATGCGTCAACCCACTTTTTTGAAAGATACCACACAATTTTTATTGAAATTGGAATCAATAGGCAGTGTCCCTGATGGCACTATTATGTGCACCTTAGATGTAAAGAATTTGTACACTATTATTCCCCACAATGTGGGTCTTAATTCTATGCTGAGTTTTTTGGAGGAAAATGGTTTTGTTGACCTGGATATAGGGCTGTTCCTGGAGTTGCTGGGGTTCATTTTGACAAAAAAATTTTTTTTACATAATAATACATTTTTTCTACAGGTAAAGGGATATGCGATGGGGTCTAATGTGGCCCCATCGTACGCCAATGTTTTTATGTTTGATCAAGAGAGGCATTTTTTCTTTTCGGACCCCGACATTTCCAGGTACATCATGCTATATACCAGGTACATTGATGACCTCTTCCTTTTATGGACAGGTAGTATGAAACATCTCACTGAAATCATTGAGTCCATTAATGTTTTGGATGGTCCAGTGAAATTTTCCTTCACTTGTAGTACTTCAGAAATTAATTATTTGGACGTAAAAGTCATAATTAGAGAGAATCGTATCCACACGGAGGTTTTTCACAAACAAACTGATCGTAATACGCTCCTGCATTTTAGCAGTTGCCATCCACCTTCCTTGAAAAAAGCTCTTCCAAAATCTCAGATGTATAGGTCGGCCAGAATCACCTCAGAGGTTACGGCAGTACCTTCTGCTTTAGATCAGGTGTCCCAACAATTTGCAGAACGTGGTTATCCACGGAGCTTGCTAAGGGATGTTAAAAATAAAGTGCTTAAGATTTCTCGTGCAGATCTTTTGGGCAATAAAAAGGTAGGAACAAACATCAACAGGATTCCTCTAGTATCTGAGTATACTAAGGCCAGCCAGGTACTTCCTCGGGCCACCAGAGCATTGTGGCCTATAGTTTCTGGTGACCGAGAATTACCTGTATTTAAAAATCAATGTATTATGCCTTGTTATAAACGAGGCCGTAATCTTAGGGACATATTGGTTAAATCACAAATTGTCGCACCTTCTCCATTACGTAGCATACCATCTATTTTGCAGACAAAAAAACCCGGGTGCTACAGGTGTGCGTCTTGCACAACCTTTAGGTACATGGAACCTGGCAGTTACTTTTAGCATCCCCACACGGGCCGTAGATTTGATATAAGGCATGTACTGACATGTTTAACTCAGTATGTGGTTTACATCATTATGTGCCCCTGTGGGTTGTATTATGTTGGACAGACTATTCGCACATTTAGGGAGAGAATGGCGCTTCACCGTTCTGCTATAAGGGCGGCATTGGATGGTCGCGAGAATGACCAAGCGGTTGCACGCCATTTTCGGAATGCAAGACATACATTAGCATCCCTCAAATATAAAATTATTGATTATGTCCCTAAAGACATTAGAGGTGGAGATCGGGGTAGAAAATTGAGCCAATGTGAAGCCCGTTGGATCCACCGATTAGATACGATGGTCCCTAGGGGGCTTAATGAGACATTGCCACTAAATGTATTCCTTTGAGTTTGATATTTGATCTAGCTATTTGGGGAATGCTTTGGATATGATTATTCTTCAATATGATATATGGTAACAGGGAAGATCATTTATGTTTACATCGTCTCAGTATCATGTTGATTATGGGTATTTAAGATATCTAGATGTACATTGCCTTTAAGAATAGGTTGCTTTTTGTGCATTAACAACATTATTGTCTGCTGTCATGATGTGATAATGCTTAATTTTTTACTTCAAGTTTATCTAGTAGGTAGTATGAGTAGGTTTAATAATAATAATAATAATAATATTATGGTAATTATGGATATTTAATGAACATATTTCTATTGCTCTATTGTTAGGATGGTTCTTTTGTTTTTAATTATGTTTTATCTAATCACTGTTCCGTGATTTTTCATGGTCTTTCATATGTTTTTGTTTTTTTTCACAAATGCAGATGCCATTTGTTTCTGCGGCGCTGCGCTGTCTAGTATGGAGGGCAGGAGCGTTGGATGTCGCTAGGCAACCAAGCGTGTCATCATGTTGGGTCACTTACGGATTGAGGATGTGACATCTCCATCCCCTCCTTCCGTGATTGCGCCGCGCTGCAGGAGGACCTGGCGATCAGTAAAGTATATAAGGTAATGCACTTGCACAGTTATGTTTGCTTGTTTGGACACTATGTTGTGATACATCCTGAGGAAAAAGAATATATGACTTTGAAACGTCGATGAGATTGTTATCACCATTGTAATGACTTGAATATAGCACTTTTTTACTGCTTTAAACTGGAGTGCCGCTCTGTTCTTAATTTAAAGGACTTTTGGGACTTGTTATTTTTGTTTGAGAAGGCACTCTATCTTTGCACAATTTATCCTGAGTGCCAGGCTAACCAAGGATCTATATATATATATATATATATATATATATATATATATATATATATATATATATACAGTCAGGTGCATAAATATTGGGACATTGTCAGATTTTTCATATTTTGGCCTTTATTCACCACAACAATGGCTTTGAAATAAAACAAACAAGATGTGCTTTAACTGCAGACTTTCAGATTTAATTTGAGGGTAATTACATCCAAATCAGGTGAACGGTGTAGGAATTACAACGGTTTCTATATGTGCCTCCCACTTATTAAGGGGCCAAAAGTAATGGGACTATCAACTCAAAAGCTATTTCATGGACAGGTGTGGGCTATTCCCTCGTTATTTCATTATCAATTAAGCAGGTAAAACGTCTGGAGTTGATTCTAGGTGTGACATTTGCATTTGGAATCAGTTGCTGTCGACTCTCAATATGAGATCCAAAGAGCTGTCACTATCAGTGAAGCAAGCCATCATTAGGCTGAAAAATCAAAACAAACCCATCAGAGAGATAGCAAAAACATTAGATGTGGCCAAATCAACTGTTTGGAACATTCTTAAAAAGAAAGAACGTACCGGAGAGCTCAGCAACACCAAAAGACCCGGAAGACCATGGAAAACAACTGTGGTGGATGACAGAAGAATTATTTCCCTGGTGAAGAAAAACCCCTTCACAACAGTTGGCCAAATCAAGAACACTCTCCAGGATGTAGGTGTATATGTGTCAAAAGTCAACAATCAAGAGAAGACTTCACAAGAGTAAATATAGAGGGTTCACCACAAGATGTAAACCATTGGTGAGGCACAAAAACAGGAAGACCAGATTAGAGTTTGCCAAACAACATCTAAAAAACCATTACAGTTCTGGAACAACATCCTATGGACAGATGAGACAAAGATCAACTTGTACCAGAGTGATGGGAAGAGAAGAGTATAGCAAAGGAAAGGAACTGCTCATGATCCAAAACATACCACCTCATCAGTGAAGCATGGTGCTGGTAGTGTCATGGCGTGGGCATGTATGGCTGCCAATGGAACTGGTTCCCTTGTATTTATTGATGACGTGACTGCTGACAAAAGCAGCAGAATGAATTCTGAAGTGTTTCGGGCAATATTATATGCTCATATTCAGTCAAATGCTTCAGAACTCATTGGACGGCGCTTCACAGTGCAGATGGACAATGACCCGAAGCATACTGCAAAAGCAACCAAAGAGTTTTTTAAGGCTAAAAAGTGGAATGTTATGCAATGGCCAAGTCAATCCCCTGACCTGCATCTTATTGAGCATGCATTTCACTTGATGAAGACAAAACTGAAGGGAAAAGCAGGAACTGAAGACATTTGCAGTAGAGGCCTGGCAGAGCATCACCAGGGATGAAACCCAGCGTCTGGTGATGTCTATGCGTTCCAGACTTCAGGCTGCAATTGCAACAAAGTATTAAAAAATGAAAGTTAGATTTAGAATTGTTTAGTTTGTCCCATTACTTTTGGCCCCGTAAAAAGTGGGAGGCACATATAGAAACCGTTGTAATTCCTACACCGTTCACCTGATTTGGATGTAATTACCCTCAAATTAAATCTGAAAGTCTGCAGTTAAAGCACATCTTGTTTGTTTCATTTCAAAGCCACTGTGGTGGTGAATAGAGGCCAAAATCTGAAAATTCTGTCAATGTCCCAATATTTATGCACCTGACTGTATATATATCTATTTGTATGTGTACAAGTTGAGTCTCCCATATCCAAAATGCTTGGGACCAGGAGCATTTCGGATATGGGATTTTTTTAGCATTTAGAATACCTGGTGGTCCGGCAGTGTAGAGGTGGGGGTTTAGCGGGGGTCCGGTTTGCGTTGCGGGGGTTCAGCGGCATCCATGGAATGGTGCTGGGGTCCATCGGTATCTGTGGCGGGGTGCGAAGGTGTCTGGCAGCGGGCTGCAGGGTGCTCCAGTAGGGGTGTGGAAGGATCCAGTGGCGTTCGCAAGTGGAAGTAGCTGGTGACAGAAGGGCTGCAAAGCCACTCCCACGCCAGCAGTCACTGGACAGTGACATAGGGACGTCATGACATCAGGTCACGTCATGACACATTGGAAATATCCGTTTTTATTTATTTTTAATATTGATGTCATTGGTCATTTTATTTTTATAATGGCGGTCCTGTGCGATCAAGACTCAGGGCCTGATTCAGAGCCGCTCGCTAGATGCGATCGCTCGCATAATGTGTATGCATTAGCACACCCAGTATTTCTTAGAGAGGGATCACATAGTGTATGCAGACACCCACCCGCCTGTTTTAAGACGACCATATTTTTTTATAAAACCATGTTGGATAAGTTTTAAAAAGATGTTCTTGAGCTAATTCAGTCATAAAAAAACAACAATTTCTGAGCTGCTTTTGGAAAAAAATTGTCAGTTAAGTGGTTAATATTAAATAAATGTTATATCATAAAGTAAAATAATGGTGGTAGCTTCACTTTAGCAGTAGGGAAATGAGGTTAACGAATTAATATAAAAAAATAATGATAGTAAAAAATCTATTCAAAAGCCTTTATAGGATACATAAGCTTGAGGATGTGTCTAAAGGCCTGATTCAGAGATGTACATCTCCGATGTTTGGAGGACTGCGCATGCGCAGCAGGTGTACTGCACATGTGCAGCCCTCCGACTCCGAGCCAGCTCGCAGTGTGTCCCAGCCACAGCCTGATTGACAAGCTGCGGCATTTGGGAGGCAGTGGGGGCGTTCCCTGGCAGCGTTCCCGGAAATGGGGGCGGGTCGCCCTCATTTTCCGGGAGGGACGAGGCCAGGGTCTGCGTGGGTGCATGCAGACTTCCTGGCCTTGCAAGCTGCCAGGACCCAGCCAGGCTGTGGGAAGCTTTAGCTCCCGCAGCCTGGCCAATGGAACACCAACAACAATCGCGACCGATGATCACGATTGTTTCGATGGTGACCCCAGGTTGGGATCACGCAAATGCAGCAAGGAGGTGTGTGACGCTTGTGTGCGGCTGTTCAATTCCGTCCATCTCTGAATTAGGCCCTAAGTGTGGACCACAGACACCCTGAGAGAACTCTGGTGTGCTATGTGGTCACTATTGGCACTACCCAACTAAAGAGTAGTGAGGATATATACTACCATTAGGTAAAGGTTGTGTTAAAGTTAAAAGTCAACATCAGCTGTTTCATTAGAACCTTCAGGTTTTAAGATTCTCATTTTATGAATCCAGAATGATTCCCTCAAACAGAGTTTGTGAATATTTCCCCTCCCATAGCTGTTTTACCAATAGTGCAGATTCCTATAATCAACATAAATTGAGTATTACCTCCATGTTTCTCTATAAAATGGAGTGACACCAAATGTCCTAGGCATTTCTTAAGGATATTCTCCTGTATTTGAGGAAACTGTCCCTTAATCTACGTGTGGTACGTCCAATATGTTGGACAACACACTTACACTGTAGCAGATATATGTCATAGGGAGAGTTGCAATTTATATATGACTTTATAGTAAATTTCTTCTTGGTGGTAAATGATGCATAGAGTCTGGTTTTGTTATCAATGAAATTGCATATTATGCAACGTTTGGACCCACATTTGTAGCATCCTGTGATACTGTAGGTGTCAAACAGCTTTCTGATTGTGGCTTGTTTGTCATTCACTCTTTAAAGAAACTGTATCTTAGATAATGACCTAGGTTTCTAGCTTTCTTGAAGATATCCCAAGTTCCTAGATCCTCTCATAACAGTGGGTCAGTATATAGTATTTTTTGTTGCTTTGGATGATTTTCTTTATATTTTTAGAGGCTACATTAAACCTAGTAATAAACTTCAGAGACTGATGAAATTCTGTTGTTGAGATGTATTGGTCTTACTATTTTAATATGTCAGAAGAGAGTGGATATTTTATTGTAGGCATCTGTAAGAAGTGACACAGGGTACTCTTTCTCTTTGAAGGCTTCTATAAGTGATGTTGAATGTTTTTTTAAAATCTTCTTTCCTAGTACAGTTCTTATATATGCATCAAAATTGTCCTGAGGGAATATTCTGCTGCCATGTTTTATTATGGTGGCTTTTGTAATTAATAACATTATTGGATTCTACTTCCTTTTGATAAGTACAAGTAACAATCTCGTTATTAATAATCAAGAGGGTTATATCAAGGAAATTAATAATTCTAGCGCTCTTGAATGTGAGGTGAAAAGGATTCTGGTTAAGATAAGTGCCAAATGAAGTAGCTGACTTTATATTGCCCTTCCAGATGAAAAATAAATTATCATCTATGTATCTGCATAGAGGACCAGGTTCATCTCACCTCCCCAAATGAGCTTCTCTTCAAGTAGGCCCATATAGAGGTTGGCAAAGCTTGGTGCAAACCTGGTCCCCATGGCAGTACCACGTATCTGAAGAAAAAATGAGCGATTAGTGAACATTAGCGATTGGTCTGCTTGTAACAGTTTAAGGGTCTGTTTTAAATTATAGGTAAGATTGTATTGGTATTCTTTCGTCATGGGTTGTTCACATAGAATTCTAAAATCTTCAAGAGTCATTTGGTAAAAACTGTCAATATGTGTGTTTTATGTATGTAGTTGAAAGAATGAGGATTTGTGTTAAAATTTAGATTTAGGTTGGTATAAAGGTCCAAGGTCAGGAGTATGGCCATTATTAATATAATATATTTTATCTGTTCTATCAAGGCAAGGGGTACTAGAACTTTATTCAGAAAGTTCATTCAATATTAGAATTCCCTTATGGCCATTAGAATCGAGAATAATGGGAATCATTGGTCCTTCAATTTTCATTTTTATTGTATGCTGTAAACTGGGACTTTTGTTTATCTGCCTGCCCACTGCTGATTCACTTCTGTATATAGTTTCTAGATTTTGCTGTCTGTATGCCATTGACTTTGTTTTGTATTTATTTGTGTACTCTCCAGCCTGCAAGGGTTCCACATACCATGCCTTCATGTGTGGTTCTCAAACTTTTTTTTAATTACGGCACCTTAGAATAACAACATTGTTTTTATGGCTCTCTTAAGTTTAAGTTTGTTATTGAGAGATACAGAAAAAATGTAGTAAAGTGAAGTAAATTGTGCTAATCTGTCATCCTTAGGTTCAGTTATGTGGTAGTGGACAGGCTTGCGCTTCTGTTTGTCCACATATTTACATTACATTGGCTATAATTTGATTCGGTGCTGGACCACCAACCTGAGGCACCCCAGGGTGCCATGGTGCACAGTTTGGGAACCACTGGAATAAACCTTTTGTGCACCTGGAATCTGTAATTGGGTTTATGCACACTCTGAACATAACAACCCCATGTACATAGAAAATAAATTGTTCATCATTGTAGTATATGTGGATGATCTGTTACTAGAAGGCCAAGAGCAGCGCATAAAGCAGAAAATTAACTAGGGACCTGCAAATCACCTTTTACGCCTAAGAATTTCACACCGCTTAGAGGCTGGAACAATCACTATTGAACAGCAAACATACATGAAGCAATACTTGATAATTATAAGCTGTTCAGATGCAAGACAAATGTGTACTCCCACTGACAAGAGGATTAAACTAACCAAAGTCATGTCACAAGTGAAGCAGAGTTAGAGGACATAAAAGATGTACCTTTTCAAAGCGCTATTGGAAGTTTAATGTATTCCAGTGTAGCAACTAATCCAGATTTCACACATGCTGTGAGTCGGGTGAGCCAATTTGCTATCAACCCATGGACGCAATATTGGACAGCAGTTAAAGAATCTTCAGATACCTGAAAGGTTCATTTTCCTTAAAGCTACAATTTTTAAAATCTGGGAATTCCTCTTTGAACTCTTTCTGTGATGCCAACTGGGGATCAGATGAGGCTGACCATTGTTCCTACATGGGATATAGATTTGTGTTAGCAGGCACAGTCATCAGCTGGACAAGCAGAAAACAACTCACTGTAACCCCATCAACCACTAAAGCAGAATACGTGGCACTTACAGAAGCAGTTAAGGGAGCACTATTCCTAAAGGAAACTCTGTGAATTCTCTCTTTTGGATTAAGATGAAATGATCAACGTAGGATATGACAACAAAGGTACAATTAATCTGTTCTAGAGCACCAAGCACCATGAATGGTTCAACCACATTGCCATTAGATTCCACTTCATCCATGAGCTGATGGAGAATAGAGTTATGTTATGTTAGTAACACGTCATGACATCCCTACGTATAATTTTGTCTGTCTGTGTGTGTCTGCGTGTTTTATGTTTTCAGAGTGACGAGAAACGGTGGTATGTCATGTTGACATGCCCCCATTTTTCAGTTGACACGCCCATTTTCCAGCACATGCACATTGGGGGGGTATCCAGTTTTCATCTTGCCCTGGGCTCCACATACCCTAGTTACACCACTGTACTCTCTGAATATATACATACAGATGTATTCTCATACATACCGTTGCTCTTGTCGTGCCAAATAGCCCCTATCGGTATGCCAACTCCCGTGATACTCGCTCAAACTATTCACCTTATTGGTATGAATAAAACAACCAGAACTGACAAAACGATTTCTAGTGTACAGTGACCACTGGGACTTGCGCTACTTGTACATCTGTGTGCAGCTTAGTCTGAATCTTTGCAAAAAGGGTTCCGATACAGGTATTTGCGGCTTTTTCTCTAGTCAAGTTCCATTTTGCTTCATCTGTGACTTTGTACGTGTTATATCAATTTCTGTGTGTATTAAGTCGCAGCCTAGTGTCTTTGATACACTGTGAGCAGCTTTTCGCTGCATTTGTGATGTGACTAAGAAGCAAAATGTAAAGAAAAAGTCGGCATGCTACTCCCAGAGCATCTCAGTCACGCCCAATGCCTTGCAGCATTTATCTGTATATGTTATATATCCAGCACTCACAGTCACCATAAATCTCAACAGCAGGAGTGCTCTTGTAGCAGCCACTTAGGACCAGCCCTGTCCTTAGCTTCAAATGTATCCAAAAAGAGCAGAGCACTCATCATAAGTTGTCCAATTTAATACCAGCAATATATTGAGGTTTGTGCTAGTTTGTCCACATAAGGATTACATTTATTAACTATATTTGGCAATGTATGTTATGTAAAACCGCACTAATGTTGGTTATAAGCAGCTCCATTTAAAATAATGCATGCAATAAAACTTATGCTGGGCATACACAGCCAGATAAAATGTCTGTCAGACCGACAGACATTTTATCTGGCCGGCTGCCAGCCGCAGATGTCGCCGGCATACACTGTGAGAGAAATCTCAGTGTATAGCCCGACATCTGCGCTCCGCCCCCGGGGGAGGAGACATCTCCCTGTTCCTTCTGTAGGAAGGAACACAGGAAATGTTTATCTGTCGGCCGCGCTGGGCATACACTGCCCGATGCGGCCGACAGTTACCGGGTAAATATCGCATCAGACGGGCATGCTGGGCAATCCTGCATGCCCGACCGAGCAATATTTAACCCTCTGTCGTCCGCACAGAAGCTACAATTATCGGGCCGATCCGCCGATATCAGGCGGATCGCCCCGATAATTGTAGCGTGTATGGCCAGCATTAGTATGGAGTGCTTGCAAGTGTGTATTGAATAAATATAAATAATAAAATGTGTAAACACAATACCTGGAAAACTGAAAATGATTAGCACACAGAAATGTTATATAGCTCTTTTGACTGCATGTTTAAAAAGTTTGTACAGGGAAGCTGGGGTTCCAATGTTGCTGGCTGTTAGTCAGTTAGCCACAGTTAACTATCCCGATCGCTGCCTACATAGTATATATGGCAAGTGCCCAGGTGGGTACACACTGCAAAGATATACACTGAACGACCATCATCTTCCAGGCAGCCGCGGCTCCCGCAGGCCGGGGGGCGGGTGCTGCCCCCTTCCCTGCAACTGCATGTGTACAGGCGATCGGCTGAATGCCCATACACACCTGCCGATGGCCAGATATATCGGTTGTGCAGCACAGCCAACGCAATATGTCTGTGAACGACGACGTTCATAGACATATCGCGGTTACACACTGGCCGACGGGCACCAGATATATTGGCCGATCAATAGATTGGCCAATATATCGGTCAGTGTGTACCCAGCTTTATAAGAGGAGGAACAGCCGCTGGGATAAATATGGAAGTGAGGGATAAGAGGGATGATGCAACAGGGTTGGGGGTTAGGGGTTGGGGATGGAGAAGGGGGGTTGATGGTGTACATCAGAGAGGGAACATGGGTGGCCAGTGAATATGAGCAGGGGGCAGGGACTGAGGTGACACTGACATATGCCAGGTCTGTTACAGGAGGGGATTTGAACTCTAGACCTCAAATGCCACTAAGGGGTAAATTTACTGAGAATTTTGTCTGGCCAAGATTAAATGCGCTGGGCATCACTGTGATACATAAAAGTGTCTCCCAATCGAACACTCAAATTTACTAAAAATCATGTTTGACTGAATTGTTTTACCAAAGGTCCATGCAGTGGTTCTCAAACTCGGTCCTCAGGACCCCACAAAGGTCACATTTTCCAGGTCACCCAGCAGCTGCATAGGTGTATTCATTACTCACTGAGACATTTTAAAAGATCCAGGTGGAGCTCTACAGTAAAAAGGTAGACAATGTCTTGATAGACACCAGATATTAGACAGGTAATAGGTCGACAGGGACAAAAGGTCGACCCACTAAATGTCGACATGTAAGAAGGTTGACAGGAAAATGGTCGACACTTTTTTTTTTTTTTTAGGTATAGGGTCAGGCACTTACCGGAGGGTTAGGGTTAGGCACTTACCCCCAACGGTTAGGGTTAGGCACCAAGGGTAGGATTAGGGTGGAGATTAGGGTTAGAAAAAAAAAAAAAAAAAAAGTGTCAACCATATGCATGTCGACCTTTTGGCCCTGTCGACCTTTTGTTCCTGGCCAACATCTGGTGTCGTTCTAGACATTGTCTACCTTTTTAATGTAGATCTTTCAATCCAAAACCATTTGATCGCATGCGAGTTCAGTGGTATTGGGCTGAACTGAATAGAAATGTCTGTGAGCAGCGTGTTCAGCAGCAGCACTGCACAGATCAGTATGATCTTTACAGTGCTTCAGTATGTTTTTGATATAATAATGGGTTAAAGGTTAAGCAAAAAAAAAATAGCATAGCCCCCCTTCCTAAAAGCAAAACCAGCCCTGGAGTGTGATCTGTGCAGTGCTTCTGATGAACACGCTGCTGATGAGGTAGTCTATTTAAAACTTCTATTTTGGCCCAAGTTTGCTCCATGTTCGATCGTGTTTACAAACCCGATTCTTTGTAAGTTGGTTCAATGGTGCACTGACTTCTATCTGTGTGTTCAGCCGTGTTTTGCAGATAGAATTGTTTTTTTAAATGCAATCTTGGCCAGGCACGATTCTTCATAAACGTACTCCTAACAGTTAAAGTATTCAGGCTGTCTGTGGAAACAGATGGGGCAATTTGTGGCCAAGCTGAATAAAGCAAGTAACCTGTGCATACTTAAAGAAATCCTTAAATCTGGACCTGTTGAGTATACGTGAGGACTAAAGCAGATAACCTTTGATCCAGTTTAATTTGGCATTCTTAGAGATTGTATGTGAGAGAATGATAAGGTTAAGTGAGATGTTGTCTGTGTTGTACTGATAATTTCAGTGGCCTTTGTAACACTGGCAGTAAGAGAAAATAATCACTGTTGTGCAATTTACCAACCAATGAACTTCAATCTGTACTGACAAGATATTTATTTAGTGCTTCCCATTTCTGAGGCCAGTGCATTCTTTATACAGCAGAAGTCAACAGTGAATATGTTAGTATTTGAGATGGTTACATTAAGTAATTCTTAGCAGCATTTGACATACATATGTGTTCTCATCAGGGGGGCCGGTGGAGGCCCCTATCAATGAAAGTTATATATATATATATATATATATACACGCGCATGCATATATATTATGTATATATGTACTGTATATATACACATATTCCAGCATCCAGCAGCATTCCATGCAAGACAGAATGAACCAGACTCATCCTTTCTTGCAAGGAATGCCGCCATACGAGGGTTTTATATATATATATATATTTCCCTGGCTAATCCGCAGTCATTTTAGGATTATTTTTCTATGGAATAAAGCTGTTATACTAAACTTGGATTGAAGTCTGGAGAGTGCACCCCGAAAATATTATATATATATATATATATATATACACACACACACACACACACACAGTATATGTACACATATACATACACACAGTCTATAGACACAGATACATACATACATATATATATATGTATTACTGCTTACTTCTGGTACCACTGGTTCCAGAGGCGGCAGCAGCAGAAGGTGCGGAGTCGAATACCGAGTGGACGGGGCTCTGTTAAAAGGAAAAAAAAAAAAAAAAGTTAATCCGGGGGATGTGGCAGGGGGCCGAGGACAGTGTGTCCGGGGCCCCGGGGCGACCGCCCTGTCGCCTTCCCTATAATCCGACTCTGGTCCAACTAGCCAAGATGCCTGACACCAGGTCCAGTGTGACTGCTGGCAACGGGCGTCTTTTCCTCCCACAATGCGATGCACTAGTACACACCAGCAGACTGTCAATTAATTTTTATATGCAACACTTGTATAACTGTGTGCGCCAGAGTCCATAAATGAAACACAACAGAACTTGGGTGTGGAAAAAAGCCACGGCTGCTTCATCGTAATATTTTCTATACAGATTCAGAGACTCAGTCGCACACAAATATACACATTGCAACAGACGCATTTTCGGGTGAGAGAGATGCCAGTCCCTAGCAGATTCGCACGGGACAGGGCGCACCAAGAGGGACATTTGGGCGACTGCAGCAAGAATGTATGAGGTCACATCTGTTTATTTACCATTTCTGGTCAATATACAAATATATTTTAGCAATTTGTAGGTATATGCATATTACTTCTACAAGATCTATCCTCCAAATCAGCAATTTTATCTTGCAGAGCAGCAATTTCAGCTTGAAAGGTGTCATGGGAGGAAATCAGGTCATTATTAAAGTTCACAAGTTCCCACATTTTGTTCTCTGGTCTGTACGCTCACCCAGGTCTTGGAGTTCTTGGCGGAGTTCCCTGATGGAGGTCTTAACATTAAGAAATGTCATTCCTGAGGTCTGTTAGTAGCTGAAGCATTTTACAAAGTGTGATGGTATAATCTAAACCTTCGTTGCCACCACATGCGTGGGGGAGAGAGACGCTCAATGGAGTGGTTTTTACACCTTTGAACGTCCCACAAAAGGAGTAGATTGCTCTTCTGATTGAGCTCCCCCTGTAGTAGTCCCCCTTATGCAGCCCGCTATTAGTTCCCCTTATACAGAGCCCCCAGTAGTGATCTCCCATATGCAGACCCCCAGTAGTGATCCCCCATATGCAGTGCCCTTTATATAGTGCTCCCAGGAGTGATCCCCCCCTTATGCAGGCCCCCAGTAGTTATCCACCCCATGCAGTGCCCCCTGTAGTGGTTCTCCCTTTTCAGTGCCCCCTGTAGTGGTCCCCCCTGTGCAGTGCCCCCAGTAGTAAGCCCCTTATATAGTGCCCCAGTAGGAGTCCCCCTTGATGCAGTGCCCCCAGTAGAAGTCCCCCCTATACAGTGCCCTTTATATAGTGGCCCCAGTAGGAGTGCCCCTTGATGCAGTGGCCCCAGTAAGAGTGCCCCCTATACAGCACCCTTTATATAGTGGCCCCAGTAGGAGTCCCCCTTGATGGAGTGCCCCCAGTAGTGCCCCCCCAATGCAGTGTCCCCAGTAGTAGTCCCCCCTATACAGTGCCCTTTATATAGGAGTCCCCCCTATACAGTGCCCTTTATATAGTAGCCCCAGTAGGAGGCCCCCTTGATGCAGTACCCATAGTAGTAGTCCCCCTTGATGCAGTAGTCCCATAGTAGTAGTCCCCCCTATACAGTGCCCTTTATATAGGAGTCCCCCTTGATGCAGTATTCCCCCAGTAGCAGTCCCCCCTATACAGTGCCCTTTATATAGTGGCCCCAGTAGGAGGCCCCCTTGATGCAGTACCCATAGTAGTAGTCCCCCCTATACAGTGCCCTTTATATAGTGGCCCCAGTAGGAGTCCCCCATGATGCAGTGCCCCCAGTAGTAGTCCCCCCCATACAGTGCCCTTTATATAGTAGTCCCCCAGTAGTAGTCCCCCTATACAGTGCCCTTTATATAGTGGCCCCAGTAGGAGGCCCCCTTGATGCAGTACCCCCAGTAGTAGTCCCCAGTAGTGGTTCCCCCCCAATGCAGTGCCCCCAGTAGTAGTCCCCCCTATACAGTGCCCTTTATATAGTGGCCCCAGTAGGAGTCCCCCTTGATGCAGTGCCCCCTGTAGTGGTCCCCCCCCCCCAATGCAGTGGCCCCAGTAGTAGTCCCCTCCTTAGTAGTGGTGCCCCCCCCCCCAATAAATACACACTGACATTAAACAATAAATAAAAGTAAAATACGTCAATCCTCCCGGGCATGACGTCTCTCCCATTACCCACTGCAGGAGCCGGCTCTTGCAGTGGGCGCTGCGGCTGCAGCAGTCAATGAGAGTCTATCTGACTCTCATTGGCTGCTGTTTAACACACACATCGCCGCCAGCACTGGCAGTGATGTGTGTGCAGCAGCAGCAGCCAATGAGAGTCTGTCTGACTTCATTGGCTGCTGATTCACATATACATCGCTGCCGATTGGCGTTGATGTGTGTGCAGTAGCAGCAGCATCAGCCAATGAGAGTCGTCTGACTCTCATTGGCTGCTGGTTAACACACACATCGCCGCCAGCGCTGGCGGCGATGTGTGTGTTCGCACAGCCTGAACCCGCCTGCCACCCTCCTTCTGGCGCTATTGGGTAAGCTCTCAATGAGAGGGAAGAGGCTCAGCTCTGCAGCACAGGACCGGCGCTGGGAAGCCTAGCGCCGGTCCTGTGTAAATGTATAGCGCTGACCGCACACACTGTGGTCGGCGCTACACTGGCTAGCTAGGGCGGGCTGGTACCATGGCCAGCGGAACGCTACCGGTCCCACGGCGCCCAGAGCATGTGTCCTGCTCGCCCTGCCCTAGTTACGCCACTGGCCATCAGGCACCTTATTAAAGTTCTGCAGTGACTCTTCAGGAAGTCCCTCTGTGGTGCAGAGTTGCCCTATCAGTCAGGACAGGCAGAGAGGAGTTGCTGCTAGTGTCACTGAGGAACCGGCAGTGACCAATATGAACACAAAGTAGTGGCTGCGGGCCCACAGGCAGGCCGTCCGGGCCGGGAGTGATGAAACGAGCCACCAAATCCTTGTTCCTGGTGCCCCAGAGACCAGTCGGTAAGTAGGTCTGTGGCCGAATGCAGGGAGTTCCAAATCGAGCCGGGAGATACTGAATGGCCAGAGCCACTGTCTTATGCATCAGCTTCAGCCACAGCCCTATGGATACATGCGTAGAATGCTAAAAATCCAATTACATCATCTATTGTCCTATTTTTTTAATAACAGTTTCCATACAAATGTCTACATTACTGTATTGTTACTTGGTCAACTTAATTTGCTCTAAGTACCTACTAGCTTGTCTGTACTGTTGATTCTGCTGCACACAATACCTGAAGAGAAATATATATATATTTTTATTTATTATACACAGCAATCCAAACAGCGGCACTCTGGAATAAATGAACACCTGAATCACATAGCTGAGTAAACAATAGAGGTTAGAAAAGTTAGTCACACAATCCTCTTTAAAAGTGGGACATTTTGAGTCTACTAGTTCTATCTTTGGCTGGGTACACATTATACATTATATCGTCCGATATATTGTTTTGAGGCAGATTGGAAGAATATATTGGGCACATAGTCTAATGTGTCCCCGCGATTGCGTGCTGGTCGCATGCAATATCGTTTGATTGGTCGTGCAGCATTGCCAATCACACAATATCGTATGCAGGGCTGTGCAGTGTAATGAAGGACGGAATGAGGTATCTTTCCGTCATTCATTACATCGTGTAATGTGTACCAGCAATCTTGCATGGTCCGGGGTGAAGGTAAATTGCCCCGACATTTGGCAAGATTGACGGTCGTTTAATGTGTACCCGGGCCTTAGTAAAGAACAGTCACAAAGCTAGATATTATTTCACCCCTTCAATGGGTATTACAGAATTTCAAGATCAGAACTTATTTCACAGTTTTACTCGGTTAGAAGTTTTATACAGGTATAAATAGAAAAACATATTTAGGTTGTTTATTTTGTGAAAAAACAACTTATAATCGAAACAAAATTTCAATAATACAGCAAAAGGGGCAACATAACTCAAGATATACAGAGAACCAGTATAACAAACACCCAAACCAAAAGTACATTTTGGTTGCATCTTACCAAGAAGGTCCAATGAAGTAATCAGCAGACATAAGTGTGAATTTGTACATTTCTTCTGCATATTATTTAAGTCATCTATATTTGTGTTGGAAAAATCAAAAACAAAATTCACCTTGGTCAGCAAGGACTGGGATTGCAAAAACAGCAACTACATGTCAAAGCCCAACTCACAGTAACCACTAGCTGAATTCTTAATATCCTACTATGAAGAAAAGAGTAAAGGCCTTATTTATCAGTTTTATCATTCACAATGAGTGATAAAACTTGATGATAATGGTGCTCAAGCAAATCAGCTCCCAACTGTCACTCTACTAACAGGTGACAGTTGGGAGCTGATTGGCTGGAGCATTATTATCATACGCTACAAGTCTCATTACTCATTGTGAATGATAAAATTCATTGATAAATAAGGCCCCCATTTATCAATGATATTAACCACTAGTATCATTTTTCATTTAGTATCACTGTGATACAAACAAAATTTTACTGGTATTTAACAATACTTACCCCTCATGCGAGGTCCACGAAGTCCTTGTCCTCAGTTGGGCTGCTGGCAGCCTAATGCTGCCAGCGTGCTGGTGTTATGCACACATGCGATGGTCCGTCTGCACATGTGCATGACACGGGGAAGCCGGAATAGGCACAGCCTGTTCTCCTTTGCCAGCAATGGGGAGTGTATCGCTCTCACCATCTAAAAGATGGCAAGAGCGATGCTTGACAAACAGCTAGAAATCTTAGATTACTGCGGTTTGTTAAATCCAGGAAGGGTGCCATAACCACTTTAGCGGGCGCTAAAGGGGTTATGCTTCGTTGTTACAATGAGGGCCTAAGTTTGTTGCAGAACCTCCCCACAAGGAAATGTAGGTCATTAATATACAATTGCTACTAAAGTGCTACACTTGTAACAGTAAACGTGGGTACACACTAAACGATGTGTGTACCCAGTGAAGCGACCGGCGACAATAGTAGACGGGCCGACATATCGAGTGGTGGCCGGTACACATTAGACGATTCGGTGCCCGACCGCCAGATATCTTCCCCTGCCACATCCCGCTGCATGTGGTCATCAGTAGCATTGTCAGTTTGAGCTGCATGTAGGGCCAAGCTGACAATGCAGCTGACAACCCCATGGGAGCGCGCACCGCACAACATAGTGGGTACACATGAGACGATTTGGAGGATTTGTTGTTCTGATCAATCAGAATCGTACAAATCTCTCCAAAAATCGTCTAGTGTGTACCCAGCTTTAGGGAGGATTTGGCCATTTGTGTCAGAATGAGCCTTAAGATCAGTGGTATCCCGGGAGTTTGGCCTAAAACTGGCGGGATTTGAATTCCAGGATGGAGCTTCCAATCCCAGGATTTCAGGACTAGTAATTGCACGTGCTGTTTAGTTTTTTTATGCCGGGTAGCGCTGAACCCCTGCAGCACTCGCTTAGATGCTGCCCCGGCCCCTGGCTGTGCGCAGTGTGATGTCAGAGGTCATGCTGTGCAACCCCACACCAGCCTGCCCCTACAGCTGTGCCCGCCTGTCCCATTGACCAACTCAATCCCAGGTATTCCGGGGATGACCGTTTGTCATTCCAGGATTCCGGGATTGGCTTCCCTACTTGTGATTCTGTAAGGAGACCTGGAAAACATGCACTGTTTGGGGTCCTGAAGACAGGGTTTGAGAACCTATACAAAATCTTGTAGAATGAAAAATACCTCCAATTCCTATAAGCTGCTATGAATGGGTTTCTTCTCCTCCTCATGTATGCAGCTATCCAGCAGCTGTCTGATCCTTTCCTTTCACACACAATTATATGAAATTCTTAACCAACAGTATCATTTTTGGACATTAATAGCGGGTATTATAGAATGGATGCATAGATATCAGAAAATTATTAATTTTAATAAAACAGCATTTACCTAAAATGTGAAATTGGAAGAGCATGCCATTCCTGGCAGATTGTAGCCACCTTCATAGTGACATTAAGTCTAAAAAGACCTGATAAATCACTAGACAGAAGTAATCTAACATCATATCATTTGTAGCCATGGCAGGGGTAATATATTTGATCCAAATATACATCATGAATACACTTTGCTGATACCAAAGATTTAGCAGCATCTACCTGTAACCCAGTGGTTCCCAAACTGTGTGCCGTGGCACCCTGGGGTGCCTGAGGACACTTGCAGGGGTGCCTCAGGTTGGTCGTCCAGCACCAAATCAAATTATTTATGGACAAAGTATTGTAAATACGTGTACAAACTAGGGGTGAGCGGGTTCGGATTTCTGAAATCCGAACCCCCCCGAGCCCCCCCGATCCGAGTCCGATCCGAGTCAGGCTCGACTTTTCCCGCCTGACTCGGATCTGACATCGAGGCAAAACATCATCATCCCGCCTTCCGAGTCTCGCGGGTTTTGGATCCTATATAAGGTACCCGCGTCGGCGCCATTTTCTCACTCGGCTGTGGACAGTGAAGAGGGAGGGTGGGAGTTAGTGCTGTGTAGTGTAGTGTAGTGTAGTGCTGCTGTTGTCCACTACTTCAAAGTCCATAGGGGCTGGCTGTGTTGTGCTGCTGTTGTTAATAGGGGCTGTGTCCACTACTTCAAAGTCCATAGGGGCTGGCTGGACTGTGTTGTGCAGTCAGTTCTCCATAGGGGCTGTGTCCACTCCAAAGTCCTGTGCAGTGTCCCAGTCCTAAAGGGGTGCTGTAGTGTTGTCCAGGGGGTGCTCTGTCCATCAGGGGTGCTCCCCCCAAGTGCTAAAAAAATAATATATTTTCTGTGTTTGTGAATTGTGTGCGCAGTAGCCGCACGTGCATCAACAAAGTAGTGCCAAGCGTGCGCCTGTGTCATAAGTAAAGGGCCGGCTGGCTTGACCGTTAAAGGGTGCTGTAACCCCCGAAAGTACACTCCAGTCCAAACCAAAAAAAAAATTATTTTCTGTGTTTGTGAATTGTGTGCGCAGTAGCTGCACATGCATCAACAAAGTAGTGCCAAGCGTGCGCCTGTGTCATAAGTAAAGGGCCAGCTGGCTTGACCGTTAAGGGTGCTGTAACCCCTGAAAGTACACTCCAGTCCAAACCCAAAAAAAAATTATTTTCTGTGTTTGTGAATTGTGTGCGCAGTAGCCGCACGTGCATCAACAAAGTAGTGCCAAGCGTGCGCCTGTGTCATAAGTAAAGGGCCGGCTGGCTTGACCGTTAAAGGGTGCTCTAACCCCCGAAAGTACACTCCAGTCCAAACCAAAAAAAAAATTATTTTCTGTGTTTGTGAATTGTGTGCGCAGTAGCCGCACGTGCATCAACAAAGTAGTGCCAAGCGTGCGCCTGTGTCATAAGTAAAGGGCCGGCTGGCTTGACCGTTAAAGGGTGCTGTAACCCCCGAAAGTACACTCCAGTCCAAACCAAAAAAAAAATTATTTTCTGTGTTTGTGAATTGTGTGCGCAGTAGCCGCACGTGCATCAACAAAGTAGTGCCAAGCGTGCGCCTGTGTCATAAGTAAAGGGCCGGCTGGCTTGACCGTTAAAGGGTTCTGTAACCCCCAAAGTACACTCCAAACCAAAAAAATATATATTTTCTGTGTTTGTGACTTGTGTGCACTGTGGCTGCACGTGCATCAACAAAGGAGCAGCGCCAAGCGTGCGCCTGTGTCCCATAAGTAAAGAGCCAGCTGGCTCATTTCTTAAAGGGTGGTGTAACCCACAAAGTGCACTACTCTCCAGCAAAAATAAAAAAATATTTTCTGTGTTTGTGTGCGCTTTAGCCGCACGTATATATATCAATATAACATAAATGGAGGACCAAACTTTCTCTGATAAAAATAAAATAGGGAAAGATCAAGAACCACTTCCTACTAGTGCTGTTGCTGCTGCTGGGAGTTGTTCATCATCCCAGAGAGGAAGTAGGAACATCACTACTTTTACTAAACAATTGACCCTCCAACAGTCCCTAGCGATGAGGATGAAGTACGACAGCAGTCATCCTGAAGCAAAACGTATAACTGAGGCCTTGACTGCTATGTTGGTGTTAGACGTGCGTCCGGTATCCGACATTAGTGCAGTGGGATTTAGACAATTGATGGAGGTAGTGTGTCCTCGGTTCCAAATCCCGTCTAGATTCCACCTGCATCCTCAAAGCAGCAGCGACAAGCGTGCGTCTGTCTGTTAAAGGGTGGTGACACCCTCAAAGTGTGCTACACAAACAATTAAAATATTGTTCTTTTTTTTTCGGTCTTTGTGAAATGTGTGGGCTGTAGCCGCACCTGCATCCTTAAAGCAGCAGCGACAAGCGTGCGTCTGTCTGTTAAAGGGTGGTGACACCCTCAAAGTGTGCTACACAAAGAATAAAAATACTCTTCTTCTTTTTTCTGTCTTTGTGAATTGTGTGGGCTGTAGCCGCACTTGCATCCTCAAAGCAGCAGCGACAAGCGTGCGTCTGTCTGTTAGAGGGTGGTGTAACCCTCAAAGTGTGCTCCACAAACAATAAAAATATTCTTTTTTTTTTTCTGTCTTTGTGAATTGTGTGGGCTGTAGCCGCACTTGAATCCTCAAAGCAGCAGCGACAAGCGTGCGTCTGTCTGTTAAAGGATTACATCGGTGACAGCATCCAAGTAGGCATGTCAGACAGTCCGTACCTGTACTGGCAGGAAAAAGAAGCAATTTGGAGGTCCCTGTACAAACTGGCTCTATTTTACCTGAGTTGCCCCCCCTCCAGTGTGTACTCCGAAAGAGTGTTTAGTGCAGCCGGGAACCTTGTTAGCGAAAGGCGTAGGAGGTTGCTTCCACAAAATGTGGAGAAGATGATGTTCATAAAATGAATGATCAACTCTTCCAGGGAGACCAGCCTCCAGAACGTACAGAGGGACCTGTGGTTCCAGCAGGGACGAATTAATACTCTGTGAGGATGAGGATGTACATAACACTGAAGAGGGTGAGGAATCTGTGGATGAGGAGGATGAGGACGACTTCTTGCCTCCGTAGAGCCAGTTTGTGCAGGGACAGATTAATTGCCAGCTTGTTTTGTGGGGGCCCAAACGAACCAATCATTTCAGCCACAGTTGTGTGGCAGACCCTGGCGCTGAAATGATTGGTTTGTTAAAGTGTGCATGTCCTGTTTATACAACATAAGGGTGGGTGGGAGGGCCCAAGGACAATTCCATCTTGCACCTCTTTTTTTTCTTTGCATTATGTACAGTTTGGGGCCTAGTTTTTCAATGCCATCCTGTCTGCCACTGCAGTTTCACGCCTAGATGGGTCACGTGTTTGTGCCGCCCACTCGTGTCGCTTAGCATAGTCATCCAGCTACCTCGGTGCAACCTTTTGGACATAAAAACACTATTGTGAGGTGTGAGGTATTCAGAATAGACTGGAAATGAGTGGAAATTAAGGTTATTGAGGTTAATAATAGCATAGGAGCAGAAAAACCTACAAATTCTGTGATTTTAGCTGTTTTTATGCTTTTTTTCAAAAAAATACAGATCCAAAACACAAAACCCAGAACCCAAAACACGGAAGGGTGGTTTTGGCAAAACCAATCCAGATCCAAAACACGAAGAAAGATCCAGATCCAAAACCAAAACACAAAACACGAAAAGTGGCCGATGCACACCCCTAGTACAAACAGAAGCACAAACCTGTTCACCACCACAATACTGAACCAGAGAATGACAGGATGACAGGTAAGCCTAATTTACCTCACTTGACTACATTTTCTTCTGAATTGCTCAAAAAAACGTTTGGCCTAGGGGTGCCGTGAAAACAATGCTGATCCTCTAGGGCGCCATGATTCAAAAAAGTTTGGGAACCACTGCTGTAACCCAATATTCAAAAATTTCCCACATTGGACACAAACATAACAGTATGGCGAAAAAAACGTATTCTCCACTCCTTACATCTTGTAATAAGAGAGATTGAGGTTGTTTCTCAGCAAAAGGTGTAACACTATGGTAAAAGTAATGGTGAAAGGTTACATTGCTTGAAAAGGTTGACATGCATATTAATAATATTCAGTTTCAAATCACCCTTCTAGGAATATTAAAAAAGTAAGACCTAATTATCTTTTGTTATTTTAGTAGATTCCTATTTATTGTAGTTTGAAATTCATGATTTTAGTGAATATTTATAGTCTGGATTTCATAAGTAAGTGTGGTGATCAGATCAAACATATTCTGTATTTTTATTGGGCAAAAATGGTTCCTCATATTTAAACCACTCAGTGATGTCATTGATCAAGCTGTGGTTTTCACAGAAACCACAAAAACCCTTAAGTCTAGCCTCGAGGGGAATTCCAGGTACCTGAAATTCCCCTGTGCTTTTGCATATTATTTTAAATGGTACCTGACTTGCCTCCAATACTTAGTAAAATAGCACTAAGTGGGACCGATCAATTGCCTGAGGGATTTTGAAAACTAGGTGCTGAAACTGTCAAATTCAGGAAATATTCTTTTGGTTATAACACTACTTGATCTGTTATATCGGTATTGAGAACGCTCTGCTCTGTTTACCATCTAATTGAACATGTCCCTTAAACAAACATTACCCACTTTTTTCCAACCATCATTGGGCACTTGATACAAAGCCACATAAAAAGCGCATAATTTAGAGGAAATGTCCTGGGGGAACTGTAGTACTGTATTATTATTATACTTTTTTGTACAGCAAACTATATTTAGAATAATAGGCTTAAATGCACGATGACTTCACTAAGCTGATAAATTCATGGATTTTTCAGCTGTCTGAGAAGAATAATGGGAGAAACTGCATATAGTATATATACCAGGTGTATTTTCGCATTTTATACTAAATGTAAATTTTAAGGGTAATGTACCAGTGGAGTTTGTATCTTAAGTTAATAATTTTCAGCAACAATATCTAAAATAAGTGAATCCTTAATTTTCCTGATTGGATGTGAATCAACCTCCAAACAGAAATGTGGAGTACTTTCAAACCCGTCTATTTGAGGCATATCAGATACATTTATTTTCACTATATTCAAAGTACATTTGAAGTTGGCTATAGGAGTGCTCAGTGCTTTTGTAATTAAAGTTTGTTTATGTATCTATCTTCTGGTTTAGATTAAAGGAAAGAGAAACAGCCAAAATGAAAGACTATTTGTATCATTGTGTTGATAATTTGATACTACTGTAACTTCTTCTAAAGCTGCCACCTATACACACATAAAAATCACCAGGTAAAGGGGGGGAGAGAGAGAGAGAGAGAGAGAGAGACATCTGCATGCCACCTTTTTACATACAATTATCATGGTCTCCATGATGTGTTATTTGTTTCTAAGCATATATGATTACTATTTGTACTGTATGAATGCATACTCCATGTTTAGACCTTTAACTCTGGTTGTGTCAATATTTTTGCACCACTAAATAATCTTACAAGAAAAAAACAAGCGCAGATTAAACCGGAATCGAGAAATATGGATAGACCCTCTGCCAGATCATAACTATAAAACCTAAACTTAAAAATATATTAAAAAAAACAAACACTTATTTTAACCAGAAACACCTGACTCAGTTATCCACTATTACCATGACCTAGGTCTAAACCGTAATAACATGCTGGCAGCTGTTAGATCCGTTTACAATGACTATCATTGTGATAACTCCCTTAATTTAGCATGAGCGTTAAACCATTCCTTCCAGCACGAAGCCTTTGCATTGAGCTGTGCAAAGCTTTAACTTTTTTCACCTTAGGTAGGTGAAGAACCACTAGTTCATGCAGAAGAGGAATGGCGTTCATTGGCAAGTGTTACAAGAAGCGTGCTGTGCATGGCCATCGTTATCCAGTAAGTGTTCATTACATAATTTATGGCTGTAAAGCCCAGTGCTGTCACCATACAACCAGGCATAGCGGTCAGGAATGGTTTAAGGCAGAGGTTCCCAAACTCCCATACTGTCCAGGTTTTAAGGATATACATGTTTGAGTCCAGATGGGTAAATCAAATTAACTGAAGTACATGTGCTCAAGCATGAATATCCTTAAAAACTGAACTTCAAATGGTGTAGTTTGGGAACCTCTGGGTTAAGTGTTTAGTTCATCACCCATTTAGGATTAAACTCCAGCGATGAAATCAGCAACATAATGTATCACAGGTTGAAGATCCAGGTTGTTGTTTTGTTTTTTTTCTATGAATAGGCACAGTCTGCAACATATGACTGAGCTAACCAATGATGTACCATCAGTACTCGCATATCATAACACCCTCCCTTTACATTTTCCCCTGGGTTCACCTAATACTTGCTAGGTGGATAAACTCCTTACGTAAACCTTTGATTTAAACTAATAAGAGCAAGACTCCAAGTTACAGATGAGAAACTATAGAAGAATCTAATGAAAAACTACATATGTATACACTTTAATCATGGATGGAAGTAAAAATATTGTTGCACAATTATAATAAGTCACAAAAAAAAACCAAGAAATTGTTCATTAACATTACATTTGGTCTCACTGCCATCAGGCCTCCATAAATGGAGATTATATAGTGCACACAAATTAGCCTAGCTTGGCCTGGTATCACCATTTATGATACTGATGTTCTCAACCAAAAGTCCTGAAAAGGTTTAGGGGTGTATTTACTAAGCAGTGTTAGGAGACAGAGTGAAGAGTGATAAGAAAGTGATAAGGCGCCAGCCAATCAGCTCCCAACTGTCATCTCACAGGCTGTGTCTGAAAAATGACAGTTGGGAGCTGATTGGCTGGCACCTTATCACTTTTCACTCTGTCTCCTAACACTGCTTAGTAAATAGACCCCTAAATTACATATATATTCATCAAACACATTTTCTCTTGCTCTCTCTCTACAGTGCAAGTCAAACTTTAGCTTAAACACTTGGCAACATGTCATACTGGTGCACCTTTCACATAAACACTTCAGTAAGAAGCTTCAGCAAGGCCATAACCCTTTAAGTCGGTGAATATACCAAAATATCTAAAAGATTATGTAAAAAGCAGTGAGGAGTACAAAAAAAGAATAAACCAGTATTGTTCTTGGAATCTATGACACTTCTCCAGGTAAAATATTGATCAGTCTGTTTTTTCTAAAAGTCCATTATTTTGTCCAGAGATTATTTTGCTGTAGTTCTTCTGCTGTTCTTCCTTGAATGAATCTTTCACTTTATCTCTTTTCAGGCCACCATCCCTGAATACACAAACAGTTCAGATTCAGCATAAAAAATAAACTATAGGTTAGCTTGAGAGACTCAGAAATGCTCCTACACCCATAAACAAACCAGACACAAAAAAGCATGATCCATAACCTATGGCAGATTAATGTTTCAAGCAGAATTACTTGCTCATGAAACTATAAGGAGTCAAAAATCAACAAGAGTATCATTTAAATGCACATTTAAATCAGAACCTTGCAAAATGTATAGCAAGTAGGTAATTTATGTGGATAAATTAAAATTAACTTCACTATTTATAAGTGACCGGTAATTCATATCACCAGGGCTATTTTTACTATGGGTGGATCTATAGAAAAACACACACATATATATATATATATATATATATATATATATATATATACACACACATACATACACACATATACAGTGTATATATGTATAAATTATATATATTAGTATTTAGAAAAAAAGGCACTCTAAAGGGACTTTAATATAAAACTTTTCGTATGGAGAATACAGTTTGGCCCAGGACATTCCTGCTGAAAAATAGCACTGTCACTAATTAACTGATCATTACCAATACCTGGTACAAACTGAACTTGGTTACATGAGTGAAAGAACTAATCATTGTGGAAATAGACATCCATGCTGCCATTATTTTCTCATAGTAAACTCTGAGCTGCATATTTCAAACAAAGAAAACAATAGAGCAGTGATTCACATTCAATAAAATAGGAAAAATATGTACTTTTTACAGTTTTGCTTTATTAAATAAAAAATAAAAAAAATAAATGATTAAGGGGTTTATTTACTAAGTATCGGGTTGTAAAACCCGACACTTTTGTTCATACCAGATATTTAAAAGGGCAGTTCTTTTTAATAGCAAGACACAGCTAGTAAAGGCACTGTCCTATTAAAAATCTGGCATGAACACAAACAAACAAAAAAAATGTCGCAAATGAACAGCTATGATGTGTTGTATGGTTTATTTGGTGCTGGGCTCTCGTTCTAGATAATCTGGATTTTGTTAATCTAATTCATCCTAACAACAGAAGTAGTCGTAGGTGCAAAGACTAGAAAATAAACCTCATTTATTCTATCTGAAAGTACATACTATGTTACAGTACCTCTGTTTAAAATGTAAAACCTACAGATGTGCCCACATACATCTATCCTTCGCGCGCTACAAGTCATGTTGCTCAGAACGCTTGAGTGCAGTGTGACTCAGAAGCGCCGAGCGTCATTTTATGCGACTTTTTACCTTCAAATGCATCTTAGTTGCAAACAGGGGCGGATTGGCAGTTACATTCTGCGGGGAAAATCCCAGTGGGCCGATTGGTTGTGGGGGCCGCTTTTCCATTGAGGCCCCGCCCCCTTATCCCGATCACCCGCGGCCGCTGGGTCCTGACACAGACTCACTATTTTTTTACAGGCAACCGGGCCGGCTGACTGTCAGCTCTGCCTCTGCCTTGCCGCGCCTGAGCCTCTCTCGCCCAGGCCTTTGTGGTCACACGCCACGGAGGAGTGAAGAAGAAAAGAAGTGGAGCGGTCTGCGGGTGACAGTGGCGGAGGTAAGTTGCGGCGCCAGCGGGAATGGGAGGACACCTAGGCAGTCTGTCTCCTCTCTACTCTTCCCTCCCCAGGCTGTGAAGTGTCAAGTTTAATTTCACAGCCTGGGGAGAGGCAGAGAGGAGAGGAGACATTCTGGCTAGCTGCAGTGCAGGACATTGGGGCTAGGTCCATCAGGAGAGACTCGGGATGTCTGGGGTGGGGGCCCTTCTAAGGGGGAGAGGAGATGATCTGTCTAAGGGGGAGGTGGTGAGGGGAGATGATCTGTCTATGGGGGAGGTGGTGAGGGGAGATGATCTGTCTATGGGGGAGGTGGTGAGGGGAGATGATCTGTCTATGGGGGAGGTGGTGAGGGGAGATGATCTGTCTATGGGGGAGGTGGTGAGGGGAGATGATCTGTCTATGGGGAGGTGGTGAGGGGAGATGATCTGTCTATGGGGGAGGTGGTGAAGGGAGATGATCTGTCTAAGGGTGAGAGGGTGACTGGAGATGATCTGTCTGTGTCAAAGGGGGAGGGGGTGAGGGGAGATGATGTGTCTAAGGAAGGGGAGATGATGTGTCTAAGGGGGAGGGGGTGAGGGGAGATGATGTGTCTAAGGGGGAGGGGGTGAGGGGAGATCTGCTGAACTGGGGGGAGATGGACTTTCTGTGGGGGAGGGGGATCTGCTATACTGAGATGATCTGTCTGTGGGGTGGGCTCATTTTGTTCTAAGGAGATAATATGAGATATGGTAAGAACTTACCCTTGTTATCTCTATTTCTACGAAGTCCATAGGGTTCCACAGGATACCTTGGGGTATAGGTGTGACGTCAGTAATCGGGCACCAAAGAGTTAAGCTTTCAGCCTCCCAGGATGCACTAGGTCCCCCTCCTATACCCCGCCCCCGAGCCAAGGCACCTCAGTTAGTTACCAAGCCATAGGCCGGAGGAGAAGGAAGAGAGAGAAAAAAGATCTGGACACACACACAAGAATCACATTCTCACTAGAGGGAGACGGAAAAAAACGGTGACCAGAGCAAAGCCCATCTGCAGCACAGGTGCGACAGGACGGGAGTCCTGTGGAACCCTATGGACTTCGTAGAAATAGAGATAACAAGGGTAAGTTCTTACCATATCTCATATTTTCTACTTCAGGGTCCATAGGGTATCCACAGGATACCTTGGGGATGTCCCAAAGCAGTATCCTTTAAGGGTGGGGACGCTCCTGTGCAGAAAGGAGAATCCCCCGCCCGAAGAAAGCATCCTGAGAGGCGAAGGTGTCAAACCTGTAATACCTCACGAAGGTATGGACAGAGGACCACGTAGCAGCCTTGCAGATCTGGACTGCAGAGGCACCACGTCGAGCTGCCCACGAAGGACTCACAGACCTAGTGGAATGAGCCTTCAGAGAAGGAGGAACCGGTAGGCCTTCATGAAGATAAGCTTCAGAAATAGCCATATGGATCCAGGCTGCCAAAGTTTGCTTTGAGGCAGGCCAACCCTTTTTACGGAAGCCATAGAGGACAAACAAAGCGTCCGACTTCCTAAACGAAGAAGTGCGGTCAACATAAGTCCTTAAGGCCCGCACAACATCCAAAGAGGCCTCACCCACGGAAAGACCCGGTGAGTTAAAGGCCGGAACAACGATTTCCTCGTTAACATGAAACTGGGAAACAACCTTGGGAAGAAACTCGGGCCGAGTGCGGAGCACTGCCCTGTTCCCATGAAAAACCAAGAAAGGGGGTCTACAAGAAAGAGCCCCTAAATCAGAAACACGTCTGGCCGAAGCAATAGCCAGAAGGAAAACAGTCTTAGCTGTCAGCCATTTAAGATCCACTGAGCCCAGTGGTTCAAACGGCGGTCCTTGGAGAGCCCTCAGGACCACAGCCAAATCCCAAGGCGCCACAGGTGGAACAAAGGGTGGCTGAATGCGGAGAACACCTTGCATAAAGGTGCGCACATCTGGGATTGTAGCAATCCTACGGTGAAACCAGACAGACAGGGCCGAAACCTGTACCTTCAAAGAAGCAGGGGCGAAGCCCATGATCTAGTCCCGCTTGTAGGAAGGCGAGAATCCGAGACAGATGAAACTCCAGCGGTGCATAACCTCTCGGTCGACACCACTGGAAGAACGTATGCCACACGCGATGGTATATCCTCGCGGAAGACTGTTTCCGAGCTCGCAACATGGTACGTACTAACGAGCTGGAAACCCCCCGGGACCTCAGCATGGCCGTCTCAACAGCCACGCCGTCAAAGACAGCCGAGTCAGGTCCGGGTGAAGGCAAGGACCCTGAGACAGAAGGTCCGGTCGTAGCGGCAACCGCAGAGGACTGTCCACGGACAGACCCTGAAGGTCTGTGAACCAGTGCCGTCTGGGCCACGCGGGAGCTATCAACAGGAGCGTCCCTCCTTCCTGTTTGAATTTCTGGATTACCCGTGGAAGAAGGGAGACCGGAGGGAACAGGAATGCGAACCGGAACGTCCACCGGACGGACAGAGCATCCACTAGAGACGCCCCTTCGTCTCTTGTGCGAGACCCGTACACCGGCAACTTGTTGTTGTGCCGGGACGCCATGAGGTCGATCTCTGGAAGACCCCATCTGTCCACCAGCAGTTGAAAAACGTCCGGGTGCAGGGACCATTCCCCCGGATGAACGTCCTGGCGACTTAGAAAGTCCGCCTCCCAATTTAGCACTCCCGGGATGAAGACCGCTGATATGGCCGGAAGATTGCGCTCCGCCCATACCAGGATCCGAGAGACCTCCACGAGAGCCGCCCGACTTCGGGTTCCTCCTTGCCTGTTTATGTAGGCCACGGTGGTAGCGTTGTCCGACTGGACCTGTACCGGGCGACCCTGGAGAACCCGATGTGCCTGCTGGAGAGCATTGAAGACCGCACGGATTTCCAAGATATTGATTGGAAGCTCAGCTTCTGTCGGCGTCCACATGCCCTGGAACAAGTGTGGACCCGAAACTGCTCCCCAGCCCCGAAGACTGGCGTCCGTTGTCAACAGGACCCAATTTGGAACTCAGAACAGACGTCCCCCGCTGAGATGGGTCGTCTGTAACCACCAGGCAAGGGACAGGCAAACCTCCAGGGTGAGCACAATTGTCTGGGACTTCAGAGACTGCGGCAGCCCGTTCCACTTGGACAGAATCAGGTGCTGCAGAGGTCTGGAGTGAAACTGGGCATATTCCACCATGTCGAACACCGACACCATGGAGCCCAGTAACCTCATCGCCGAGTGTAGAGACACCCGGCGACTGAGCAGACAACTGCGCACCCTCGACTGTAAAGCAGAGATCTTTTCCCCCGTCACGAAGATCCTCTGCTGTTCCGAGTCCAATAAGGCTCCGAGGTGCAGAATCCTCCGAGACGGGATTAGAGTGGACTTCTGCCAGTTGATTATCCAGCCGTGCCGTTGCAGTAGCGCAATGGTCAGGCCCAAGTGGCGTAGAAGGAGCTCTGGAGATCCTGCCACCAATAAAAGGTCGTCCAAGTACGGCAACATGCGGAATCCCTGCAGCCGCAGAGAAGCCGCCATGACCGCCATCACCTTGGTGAACACACGTGGTGCTGTCGCCAGGCCAAAAGGTAACGCCCGAAACTGGAAGTGGTCGTTGCGGATTGCAAACCTGAGGAACTGTTGATGGCGCAAAAGAATAGGGACATGCAGGTAAGCGTCCTGTATGTCCAATGACACCATGTAGTCCCCAGGTTCCAGCGCCAGAATGATGGACCGTAGGGTCTCCATCCGAAACTTCGGTACCCGCAAAGACTTGTTGAGAGCTTTGAGGTTGAGAATCGGACGATACGACCCATTGGGTTTCTGTACCAAAAAAAGATTTGAATAGAAACCCTGGCCCCTCTGGGAGAATGGAACAGGCACTATAACTCCAGGCTGGAGCATAGTGTGCAATACCTTCCGCAGCTCCGTAGCCTTGTTCCGGTCTGATGGTAGACCCGTGGTGAAGAATCGAGCCGGGGGTCTGTGCCGGAAGGAGAGGGCGTACCCGTGGGAAACCACCTCGAGAACCCAAGTGTCTGTCGTAGTGACCGACCAACACTGGGCGAACTGCAGCAGGCGGCCTCCCACTTTGGGATCCCCCAAAGGGAGGCCCGGACCGTCAGACCGCAGGCTTGTCATCTGGCTTGGGGGCCGGACGTCTGGTACTCCATGCCTGCTTCCGGGGCTTGGCCGATTTCTTAGGGCCAGCCTGTCGAGGAAAAGACTGTGGTTTGGGCCTGCCCTGGGCCCTAGATGACCGAAAGGACGATGGTCCAGAACCAGAAGGAGCAGCGGCCGACGGGAGACAAGCCGATTTGGCTGCCGCCAGCGTGGCCACAATCTTATCCAGATCCGGACCGAAGAGAACTTCTCCGGTAAATGGCAACGCCTCCAGACCCCTTTTGGAATCTGCGTCCGCCTTCCAGGATCGCAGCCACAAGGTGCGACGAGCAGCCACCGCTGCTGAAGAAATTCTAGACACCAGAGTACTAATGTCTAAGGCCGCCTCATTGATATAAGTGGCCGAATCACGGAGATTACCAATCAACTCCGCCTGTTCGGCCGGACAGTCGGAATCAAAAGATGCCTCTAATGAATCCGCCCAGCGCTCCATCGCTCTGGCAACCCAGCAAATGGCCATAGCCGGTCGTGCTGCCCCCCCGCAAGGGAATAAGCGGACTTCAGGCAGATCTCCACCTTGCGGTCCGTAGCATCCTTAAGGGAGGACATGGATGGCATCGGCAATGTGGCACTACGGACAAGACGGGTCATGTGAGAATCCACCTGTGGAGGGGATTCCCACTTTGCAAAACAATTATCCGCGAACGGATAAGCCACCGCCAGGTGCCTCTGCAGCTGGTATCTTTTGCCAGGCTGTTTCCACACCTCCTCTAAATGGTCCACTAACTGACCTGAAAGAGGAAAGACTGTGGCATCGCCCTTCACATCTTTAAAAAAGGCGTACTTAGATTTAGCCGCTGGGGGAACTTCGTCCTCAATCACCAAGGCTGTGCGGACTGCCCGAATAAGTCCAGGAATATATACCTTGGACTTAGCGTCAGCGTCCTTAGTATGGAGAGGTTCCTGATCGTAAGGATCCAGAATCTCCGCATCATCAGACGTCCCTTCGTCATCCTCATAAGGAGCGGAAAGAGACGCCACCGGCCGTTTATGTGGCCGGATCACAGACTCCCCTTGCAACACATCCGACAAGTGCTGTACAGAACTCGTCAGGGAGTTAACCCACGCCGGCTCCTGAGAAACCGGGAGCGGGGAAATAGGAAGACTGTGGGGTACCACCAATTGTCGTGGGAAACCCTGCATGGGTGACGACACCATTGACTGCTGGGACAAACCCATCGGTGTAAATGCGGGTTGCGGAGCTAACTGGCCCACCAAGGTTGTAAGCGCCTGAGCGAAACAAGCCCAGGGCGGCTCCTGTACCGGTGCTGTAACACACTGCTGGCAGAGGCCCTCCGCGCTACCCTCCCCCTCCGCTAACGGTACTTTACACGTAGTACACTGTAGCCGGAGAGGAAAATCACTTTCAGACATGATGGCACCAAGTATGTGACCCCTCTCACCAATTATATATCAAATAGGCGAGAGACCACCCTGCAGCACCGCAAGGGCTTAGCAGAAAGAACAGGGATAGTAATAAAGCTGACAGTTTAGAAGAAAAGTTACAGGCAGCAGCGCTAGCACAGTCACATACAATGCAAAGAAATATCAATTCCTGCACTAACAGCGCTGATCAATCAACTACGCAGACACAGGGCCTGGTAGGACACAGCGCAGCATACACAGACCTGACCCAAATCGGAGGAGAGGTATGCGGGGGGACAAAGACCACGATGCTTCCGTCCAGGCTTCCAGCAGCGTTCACCATGCGTTCAGGGGAAGATGGCCGCCGAGGAGCAGAGAGGAGGCTGGCCTGGGGGAGGAGCGCTGCCACAGGACCAGTCGGCAGCGTGCAGAGAGGGCTGTGTGCAGCGGGGGAGGCGCCGGCTGTGAGACAGGGAAGGCGCGCTCCCCTGGCATGCATTTAACCCCTGGGACGCCGCAGCGCTACCGCTCTGCTGCGGTCCGCTGTCCCAGGGGGTAGTGGAAGCGCAGGTTGGTCGCCTGGCTCCACGCTGCAGCCAGTCCCCAGGGAGCCCCCTGCCTGGGGACTCAGGATCATGTGATCAGCGGGGACCCACCGCGGGACCCCGCTGCTTACTTTTGTCCCCCTTGAATCCGCCCATGGTCCGGAACTTCTGGGGTCACCGCTAGCTGTGACCCCAGATGCTCACCAGCATCCCCGGATCGGTACCGGCGTTCTGGTACCGGCGGGGGTGTAGGGAAGACAGCATGGACGTCAGGACTGACTGTCCATGCTGTACATCCAGATGTGCAGCCACAGCTGCATAGAAGAAAACTTCAGGGGCTCTTCTAGCCCCCACTCCGACAGGTGCACCCGACTCCGGCCGGGCACCAAACTAAACTGAGGTGCCTTGGCTCGGGGGCGGGGTATAGGAGGGGGACCTAGTGCATCCTGGGAGGCTGAAAGCTTAACTCTTTGGTGCCCGATGACTGACGTCACACGTATACCCCAAGGTATCCTGTGGATACCCTATGGACCCTGAAGTAGAAATGATATTTCTGTGGGGGAGGGAGGATGCTATACTGAGATGATCTGTTCTAAGGGGAGATGATATTTCTGTGGGAAGGGGTCTGCTGTACTAGGTGGAGATGATCTGTCTGTGGGGAGGGGCTCTGCTACACTAGGGGTGCGGGAGATGATGATCTGTGGGGAGGGGGGTATTCTGTGCTAAGGGGAGATGACCTGTGTGTGAGAAAGAAGGGCTATCCTGTGCTAGGGCAGGAGGACGCCACTGAGGAGGCGCAGGATGATGGCGCCTGGGAAACGCAGGAGGATAGCACTGTGGGGAGACACAGGCGGATGGTGCCAGAGAGAATTGGGGGTGGCACTGCAGAGGCGCAGGGGGATAGCCCTGAAGAAACACGTAAGGGGATAGGCTGGAGACACACCAAGGTGATGATGCTGGACACACACAGAGGACGGTAGGACCACTGGTACTATTAGAAGAAAACACTGGGGCACAGTAATCTTCAGTAAGATAACAATTCTAATGAAACCATATTCTAATGCAAATGGTACCAAATGAGCAAATATATTTTATTAATATTAAATTGTTCAATATAGGAAACTCCCATTTTGTCCTGCCCCAAAACATCTGTTACTATGTATTATCTGGTTAAACCTCTGTTGCATGATGAGGACATTGGCTTTATTGCTACACAAACTGGCGGCTCCCGGACCATGTGATCTCAGCATGAATAGTAATCACCGACTCAAGAAACTGCCTGTCCAAGAAGGATCAATTTCTTCAGAGGTGTTCCGCTGCAGAGAGATCATATAGGTAAGAAAATACTCATTCACCTGCTCGCTGTGCTTATTCACTGGAGAGAGGGATTGGGGGCACGGCTATCATCTCCTGGAGCTGTGGGCATGCCCCTAGCATGAAATAATGGGGGGAGTGGCTTGTGGGCATGGCATTTCTCATTAGACCACACCCCTTGCAATTAGGCCATACCCACTTTTACGGGCGCGCGCCTACGGCGCGCACACATAGGGCCTCTTCCACATTTTTTTCCAGGGCCACTTTTAATTCCCAATCTGCTCCTGGTAGCAAAGCTATGCGAATAGGACGCACAAGCAGCGTCTGCTAATTAAAATAAGTGGCATGTCTAAATTCTGTGTGCTACTGCGGTTATATCTGCAGCGGCTGTCACACTAACGTAGCATTTCGCATGCAAATACACCTGCAGTCGCACACAGAATATAGACATGCCACATATCATTTTAATTAGCAGACGCTGCTTGTGCGTCCTATTTGCATCGCTTTTGCGAATAACACATTTTAAGTGAAAAAGTTGCACGAAAAGACGCTCGGCGCTGCAGAGTCAAGGCATGGTGAGACCAAAAGGGCTATTTAACACGCAGGGAGGCTAGATGTATGTGGACACATCTATAAACAATTAGACTTCCCAAAATAACTCTACCCAGGTGCAGACCTACTTTTTTTTTTTATATCAAATATCCAATCCAACATACACCCACAGTGACCCTAACTTCTTACCCTACCTTTGTTCTCCCAAACCACCTTTTTTTGTCCCTTTTCTTATTCCATCCTCCACCACTGCCTAAAGAGTTTTTCTTTCCAAATTTTAAATGATTACCTTCCATCCAATGATAATAAAGCTCTCGATTTATGTGTAAACCATCTGTTACTATGCTAATCAATATTGCAGTCACAATTCCTCGTTTAAGGTGATCAGCAGTCGTCGTCTTCGTCCCCACCCACTACCGCTATCGGTAGAAGCAGCACAGTGGAGCGCCAGTGTGCGGCACATCAGGGCTGGGATTTGCCACTGAATTGTCTGTTATTGCATTAGTGTTTATATCGATTCTATAAATGCCATAAAACAAAATTATATAACATAAAATTAAGGTTAGAAAAATCTCATTATAATATTCTATATAAAAAAAATGTTGCACTGTTAAAGAGCTGCAATCTTACCAGGGAAGTTCAACCAGTCCACCTTGTTTGGCAATGGCAGATTTAACACGGTTGGCAAAATCAACAGCATTTTCACCTTCCTGAGAATATACAAAACAATATATTTTAATGGGTTAAAATTGTCAAAGTGAATTTAGCCTCTTGTCAGTGTGGAGCAATCTGTACTGCTGCATTTCACTCACCTGGCTAATTAATCTGCACCTATTTCAAAGATTATCTAACCTTACTACTGAAATGACAGTATGTAGTTGTAAGCATGAGCGAGATCTGCACTGCAGAATATGAACTAAAGTCTACTTCACCTAATGACAAAAAGATAGGGTGATACAAGCTTTCCTGCAGTAATCACTTAATAGCTTGTAAAACAGGACCAAGTATTGAGGACTCTACAGTAGTGTGCATTCTCTATGTGATCGAATGGGCTTCAGCCACTTATACACATTAAATACAGAAAATTGGTCAGACAAGCCCCATACATAGCGTGGCTGCACGACGTGTGTCGATGTTATCAATGTTTGCGCTGTTGTACGCCGTCGGATGGATATGAGAAGGCAACAGTGAGCCCCTATGCTCGGCTGTGCTTTGGAAGGCATTAGCATATTTTAGCAACTGCGATTCGTTAGAGTATGTAGTTGCGTTTGCATTAGTGTACATCTCTGAATCAGGCCCTCAGTCTGCCTGTGCACACCCATCCTGCCGCTAAAAGTAAGGGTGTGATATAAACGGACCTAGGCTTACACTTTTTGGGGCATGTGCACAATAAATTTGTGCTTTGTGATCTAACCAAACATAAAACATACCCAACTCCATATGAGCTGTACGTTAAAATATTTTCTATTTTAATATTATTATTATTATTATTATTACCAGTTATTTATATAGCGCACACATATTCCGCAGCGCTTTACAGAGAGTATTTGCCCATTCACATCAGTCCCTGCCCCAGTGGAGCTTACAATCTATATTCCCTATCACATGTGCACACACATACACACTAGGGTTAATTTGTGTTGGGAGCCAATTAACCTATCAGTATATTTTTGGAGTGTGGGAGGAAACCGGAGTACCCGGAGGAAACCCACGCAAGCACAGGGAGAATATACAAACTCCGCACAGATAGGGCCATGGTGGGAATCGAACCCACGACCTCAGTGCTGTGAGGCAGTAACGCTAACCATTACACCGTCTGTGCTGCCCAATATAAAAGAATCATATCACACAAAGAAGATGCACAAGTAAAAAGTACAGTGTGTACACAATACCTGTCTAGTCATAGGAGGTAGGTACCAAACATTGCACTTGAGAGCCCAGCTTGTCATCATTCGCAATAGGTAGCTGACCATACTGTATTTACTGCTGTTCCAAAAGGCGTCACCAAACTGAGGGTCATACTACAAAATAAACAAAATTATAAAAACAAAACAACTACAAGAAATGCTCGGAACAAAGTCTGTAATTATAGTATAAATATGAGCATGTGATTTTAGTTATCTCAATTTTCAAAAAGGTACGGTATAGCAATATGCAGTTTCAAGGACTTTCCAGTAGTATTCCCGTCATCACCTTATGCACTGTATTCAACTTAAATTGACTAAAATCATCTAAATGCCTAAATTCTGCACACTCATTTAAATGTATAAATCACAAACCGCTTTGTTAAGTACTGTGCAATATTGAAGATGACAAGCTTAAAATCTAGGTCTGTCAATATATGCCTTACTCAAAACTGTAAGTACAACTAAATACTGTATACACTACATTGAATTATCACTCACAAAAGACATGGAAGATTGTTATTTACTAGTTTTTCCAAGAAGTTCAATAGTCACATTTGAATAATAAAAAGTGTCCACTCAAAACTGAAATTCAGTGTATTTTGTTATCTGTACAGTACAGAAGAAACATCCATTGTGCTTGTCCAGCCTGGTCTGTCACTATATTGTAAAACCTACAAGATACAAGGATCATCATTTGAAGTAACCAACTTATTTCATAGTGGTCGATGAAGTATTTATTTCCTGATGAGATGGCAGAATTGCCTCAAGCACACCCCACTGATTGGTTGATTTCTTGACCCTAGAAGTAAGCGGGATGTAGTTGGGATCCCAGCAGTCAGGATGCCGACGGTCACAATCCCGGCGCCGGAATCCTGACCGTTGGCATCCCGACGTTAAGTATTAGGCTTAGGCACTACGGGGAGGGTTAGGCTGCGGGTAGGGAGAAGAGTTGGGGTTAAGCAGCAGGGGTAGGGTTACTTACCTGTAGCCTCAGGATTCTGACTGTTGGGATGCCGCTGTTGGTATTTTGACCGTCTGCATCCCATACCCAACCCGAAGTAGGCAAAACAGCCAATTATCTAATGTGCAAGAGGTCTCTGAACCTAGTCTGGTCTACGACATTTAAATCTACTAACAAAATGTCCCACATTCCTTTTTTGTCTCAGAGGATAAGGTTACAGCCTATAAATTATATTACATTTATAGCCTTTGAATTACAGTACTATACCAGTTATCTATATAAATCATATACTTATTTTCTTTCAAATTTTATACACCAAATATTTGAGTTTGTTACTTTGTTCTTTTGATTTTCAGTCCGGATCATAATTATTTCTATTGTTTTACCCAGGTTTAAACTGATGTTCTTCAGGTTAAATTTAATAATGTTCAAAAGCTTAATAGTTTTAATTATAAACAAGTCAAATTAACCACTGAAGGTTTCAGTCTCTCGTGTAGGCCCTAGTCACACATTAGCTATTATATGCAAATGATATGAAATGACATTTGTGAGAGCTTCAGTTTGATCCTATTCATATGACAACTGTTAAAGGTTGAGTAGAAGAATAATGGATTGAAGACGGTGGTGCCCTGCTAGCAGTCTGTATTTACTTACCTTTATTGCAACAGGATATATGATCCCACCAATTTCAAAACTTCCTTTCTTGAACATCATAACAGATGTGTTATTAATACAGGTTCCTGTATAGGCAAATAATTAACAGGTATTAAATTAAACAGATACTCCTACAATGGATATGGGACATTTGTATCTAAAACAGAATTGGAGGAAGGACCAGTAACATAAAAAACAAAAATAAAAACACCACCGCATAAACAGATGTATGTACATTAAAATGAAAAAAAATACATTTGTGATCCATATTATACATAAAATTGTGTGCTAAATGATAAGGGATGTTGAATATTTGTATCCCCAGAACCTTCACTGGTTCTGCTACCGATGCACTCCTCATCAATGAAGTTCACAATGATCACAAAGACCTATAAGTGATCTGTAGTCCATGAGGAGCATGGCTACAGAGTGTTCTTGTGGTGTGAAAGTGGACCACATTGCATTTACATGACAAATAGAAAAGGTGTAAAATAAGGGGAAATGTTTTGTAAAATTAAACTTTCCCCTTTATAGGTGTCCTCCCCCCACCTAAAAATGGAATGGAGGAGACCAATAGTGGCTCCATGGGCTATTTGATGCCTCTGGCTACAAATGTGTATTCGTTATCTGTGATGTGCCCAAAGGCAGACACTGAGCACTGCACCAATTTGGTGACAATTTGGATATTAGATTGTTTATTCTTCCACTGTAGAATGCAATGAGGCAGCAGCTCAGAACTGTGCTGCTAGTGTGGTCCCCTTCAATGACTTCGTTTGGGAATTCTTCCATCACTTTTGTACATTTAGAAGTACAGACCCCCCAAAATAGGAGTACATGATAGGTCCACCCATTTTGGAGGACCACGAATATAAGATCACCTTGCCTGTCAAAAAACTAAACCTTTAAAGTTCCCCACAACAATTACAAATGCTACACCACAAACAGGTTACAAGGTTGCCACTCAAATGCATAAGTTAAGTGACGCAATCAAAATGGAACTTTTCCCGATAATCAAATAGCTCCCTTCTATTCACTGTTCATATTTCTGTATATGGAAATATCACTTCTCGCCCTGTCTTCCGATACGGTTCTATATTGCAAAAGATAGGAATAATAAGCGACACAGTTCAATAATACCTCAATTTACGAAACATTAAAACAAACATATTTGATGATGGTTATCTTTTTCAGGTATATATACTATTCAATACAAAGTTAACAATTCCAGTTACAACATCCTCATCGAAAAGAACCACTGTGAAAGAACATCAAACTCACCTTCAGGGAAAATCAAAATGGGCAATTTTTCTTTATCTAGCACATGTTCTCTCAGTCTGTTTAAAATAAATGTTAATGTAGAGTATAAATAAAATATCTATTTATTCTTGCATTATCTTATAGATATCCATAAAGGTTATTAGATATTTTACCTAAGCAAACACTGTGGAGGTCATTTACAAGGGGTAACAGACCACTCTAGATGCATATGTCATCGGCGTGACCCTACCAGGAACGCAGTAATCAGTTCTGGAGGTCATATCTCCAAGAAGGACATGCATAAATTAGAGATTGTGCAAGGAATGAAACTAAAACAGTGTATAGTCTAAATCACAAAATTTACCAAGAAAGACTAAAAGAATCTATACACGTTGGAGAAGAGTAGAGAAGAGGGAGGGGGCATATGTTAGATATTTCAACTAAATTTAGGGGTTTTTCTAAAATGTACGTACAGGAGTAAAGCATTCATCAGTGGTAGTGAACTTTTAGAACAAAAATACATATACTAGAAGAGGAGGAGAATCAAATTGGTGGAACATTGCTGAAAAATTACTTCAGACAGAATGTACAGTAGTTAAATAAATGAGCAGAAATGTTCTTCTTCGCTATAATATTTTAGGTTTCTACATATGACAATGACAGTCAGGGCCGCAGGGGCCATATGTCACAATGGGAGGGAAGGATGGCATGGGTTCTGCCTTCTGAGAAAGCCTCCCAGTGAGGAGAAACGCATTAAGGACACAGAAGGAGCTTGATTCACATACTCTTTGGACCTGGGAATCAGTGTATCCCCTCGTGCACCTTGGGCGCTCAGCACATAGGGTGTACACTATTTCATCTGATGGTGAGAACACAGACGCCATACTCAGGATTCTGCTGCTCCGATTACCCTTCACCTAACTAGGGCCCTCATTCAGAGCCGTACGCTCTGAGCAGAGCGCACGCTCTGAATGAGGGCCGTCCTCCATAACTATGGAGCGTCCTCCTGGATGCTCGTATAGCTGTGGGTCACCACCCACAGCCTATACGAGCGTGCAGTTTGATGGCCGCGATGGTCTTGACTATCGCAACCATCGAAACTGCGAGCCGGAGCCTGCGGTTGAGGTTTTCAACCGCAAGGCCCGGAGTGATTTTGGCTCTATCAGATCCAAAATCACTCCCACTGACATCACTAGTGATGTCAGTGGGCCGGCTTCTGACGGTAGGCGTTCCCTTAGGAACGCCCCCGTCAGGGAGGCACGCCCCCGGCACGCCCACCAAAGGGGGCGTGCTGTCAATCAACATCGACAGCACGCCCCCTTTGATCAGACACAACGAACGAAGGAAAGTCCTTCGCTCGTCGCGTCTGGCGCATGCGCACGACGGAGCTCCCTCCGTCGTGCGCATGCTCAGTGCAGAACATCGACCCACTTGCGAGCGGACAGCCGCTCGCGAGTGGGTCTGAATCAGGCCCTAGATCCACTGCGTACACCGCTATCAGAGGGTGTATGCCTCTACAGCTGTGGGTGAGAACCAAGACGCTGCACATAGGACACTGTTGCTCCATTTACCCTTCACTGTGAATAGATCTGCCGCGGACATCGCTTTCATAAACTTTGTCGGAGACGCCTGGCAATTGCTGGATCACACCGGGTCTCCTGACAGAGAGCCGCACAGTGTGCTTATTGTACACAGTTTATCTGGACGCTGCAGCTTATCTATTTACCTAGTACAAAATGCATGAGGAGCTGGGCAACCTATAATTATTCACTGACCCGGGACGGTCAGTATATGGAATCCATATAGGAGGTTTATTTGTCATTATAGTCATTTTAGACTTGGCTCATTAAAACTTAACACGCGTTACTGCAATACTGATTGCTACAATTACAATACACTGTGGCATTACGAGTGTTAAGTTCCCATTTTATGAATTATAGCAGGCATCAACTTGATACAATAGTGTCGACTACTTGGGACTCTGTGGAATAAGCATCTATGTTATTCTCCAGCCTCTTTGAGACTTTTCATTGTTTAGATGTTTAATATGTGCATGCACAATTTTTAGGATATGTATTTTATTATTGTTATATTGTGATTAAAATGGGATATTCAAATCACTATACTGCCTTGTGTCCATTAAGCGCGACCTTATACTACTTTTGTAATGCACCTGTAAAACGGTTTAACCGAGTCACATTTGCTCCTTGATTCAGCTGTGCCCCTTCTAAATACATCTTATGAGCATGGCACTCTATATTCTACATACATTTTGTCTACTTTGTACGTCTCCGTTTTATGCATGTCCTGTTTTCTCCATTGTCTGGTGCAGCGTGGCACTAAGGCATCTTTTAAATCAAGAACAATAATAAATAAAAATGTTTCCCAGGATCAAGAGAGAAGTGCAGGCAGCAGGACTATAGGAGTCTAGACTACAAGCCAGATGTACTTTATGTAGACAAGACATGAAGCTCATCCAATCTACTGTACCCTGTGTTAAAGCAACACAGATGGCACGACTGGCACTTTCTGAGGTCCTAGTAATCAAGAGTGAAAGCCCAGGAGTGACAACGCCAGTGTTCCCAGTATTATGACCATGTACCACAAATTCTAAAATGGTAATTAAAATAAAATATGAGCAAAATAAAATTTTGAAAACAAAAACTCTAAAGCCAAGTACACATTGTAACGATGTCGGGCCGATTTGCCATTTCGTAATGACAAAATCGCCTACAACGCTCAGTGTGTACAGGCGATTACGTGCTAGCAACAGTAGCTAGGTTTGATGTGCTGCACATCAAACCTAGCAATATCGCGTACGGACTGTGGTATGTTAATGAAGGGCGGAACAGTGATCGTTCCATCGTTTATTAACTCGTTCAAGTGTGATCGGGCAATCCCTGTTCAAGGACATTTATTCCGATGTCGGGACGAATGCCTGTCGCTCCAGTGTGTACCCAGCTTTATTCACCACTTTAGTTAATTTAAATATAAAGATCATCTTTTCTCCTTTCATTAGAGAAAGGTGATACTGAAGTTGGACATTTTATTTAAGGTGGCTAAGGCTGGGAAAAAGGTGGTGAAGGGAGGGACGGAAAAGACATCTAAGAAAATTAATAATAAAGTTACTAACATACTTAGTTCTAAAACCAGTAAAAAAATGTTAAACTCAAGAGATTCAGTTACAATGTCAGACTTTCATATGTGATATTAAGATGCTTTTGGGTTTCGTTTTTTACAGCCTAGCATAAAATAGACATCAGTGAAAAGGTTTTTCATTTGGTGAATGTAGGACCACAATGTAACAACTGACATACAGGTGGTAAAGAGATAGTAATGTACCCAATGTTACTCTTTTTATTGTAATATCCTTGCTAATAAATGTTAACAGGAAATAGAGTATAAGAAAAAAATTAGTTTATACCTTTTTGTCACAAGGTGGCGATCACGCATTTCAGACCGCTCAAACCAGACGTGAGGACATGCTCTTGCCATAGCTCTCTGAATAACCCCCATAAGTCCTCCATGAATCTGTCCAACCTGAATGATCACATGCAATATGTAAACATCTAAAGAAAACTTTGGCAAACCAATATCATTGAAATCAGTTAATATAGCTGAAATCAGCACACTGAGCATACAAAATAGGGAGAGTAAAAAAATAACACGCAAAAAAGCACAAATTGGCAATGAAACTACAGCACTTACATATACACAGTATATAATATATATATATATATATATATATATATATATATATATATATATATATATATATTATTTATTTATATATTAGGGGTGAGCGGGTTCGGATTTCTGAAATCCGAACCCCCCCCCCCCCCCCCCCGATCCGAGGCAGATCCGAGTCAGGCTCGACTTTTCCCGCCTGACTCGGATCTGAAATCGAGGCAAAATGTCATCATCCCGCCTTCTGAGTCTCGCGGGTTTTGGAACCTATATAAGGTCTCGTCGGCGCCATTTTCTCACTCGGCTGTGGACAGTGAAGAGGAAGGGTGGGAGTTAGGGCTGGCTGGGCTGTGTAGTGTAGTGCAGCGTAGTGCAGAGTAGTGTTGTGCTGTGCTGCTGTTGTTAATAGGGGCTGTGTCCACTACTTCAAAGTCCATAGGGGCTGGCTTGACTGTGTTGTGCTGCTGTTGTTAATAGGGGCTGTGTCCACTACTTCAAAGTCCATAGGGGCTGGCTGGACTGTGTTGTGCAGTCAGTTCTCCATAGGGGCTGTGTCCACTCCAAAGTCCTGTGCAGTGTTCCAGTCCTAAAGGGGTGCTGTAGTGTTGTCCAGGGGGTGCTCTATCCTTCAGGGGTGCTCCCCCCAAGTGCTAAAAAAATTATATTTTTTCTGTGTTTGTGAATTGTGTGCGCAGTAGCCGCACGTGCATCAACAAAGTAGTGCCAAGCGTGCGCCTGTGTCATAAGTAAAGGGCCGGCTGGCTTGACCGTTAAAGGGTGCTGTAACCCCCAAAGAACACTCCAGTCCAAACCAAAAAAATATATATTTTCTGTGTTTGTGAATTGTGTGCGCAGTAGCCGCACGTGCATCAACAAAGTAGTGCCAAGCGTGCGCCTGTGTCATAAGTAAAGGGCCGGCTGGCTTGACCGTTAAAGGGTGCTGTGACCCCCAAAGTACACTTCAGTCCAAACCAAAAAAATATATATTTTCTGTGTTTGTGAATTGTGTGCGCAGTAGCCGCACGTGCATCATCAAAGTAGTGCCAAGCGTGCGCCTGTGTCATAAGTAAAGGGCCGGCTGGCTTGACCGTTAAAGGGTGCTGTAACCCCCAAAGTACACTCCAGTTCAAACAAAAAAAAAAATTATTTTCTGTGTTTGTGAATTGTGTGTGCAGTAGCCGTAGGTGCATCAACAAAGGAGCAGCGCCAAGCGTGCGCCTGTGTCCCATAAGTAAAGAGCCGGCTGGCTCATTTCTTAAAGGCTGGTGTAACCCACAAAGTGCACTACTCTCCAGCAAAAATAAAAAAATATTTTCTGCGCACATATATATCAAATCAATATAACATAAATGGAGGACCAAACTTTCTCCGATAAAAATAAAATAGAGAAAGATCAAGAACCACTTCCTCCTAGTGCTGAAGCTGCTGCCACTAGTCATGACATAGACGATAACATGCCATCAACGTCGTCTGCCAAGGCCGATGCCCAATGTCATAATAGAGGGCACATACAATCCCAAATGACAAAGTTCAGGAAAATGACCTTGAAAAAAACATTTAAATCAGCTGAAGAGAAACGTAAACTTGCCAATATGCCATTTACGACACGGAGTGGCAAGGAACGGCTAAGGTCGATCCCTAGTATGTTCATGACTAGTGGTTCAGCTTCACATGACAATGGAAGCCCTCCTCCCACTAAAAAAATCAAAAGAGTTAAGCTGGCAAAAGCACAGCGAAGAACTGTGCTTTCTAAGAAGATATCACAAATCCCCAAGGAGAGTCCAAGTGTGGTGGTGGTTGCGATGCCTGACCTTCCCAGCACTGGACGGGAAGAGGTGGCTCTTTCCACCATTTGCACGCCCCCTGCAAGTGCTGAAAGGAGCACCCACAGTCCACTTGCTGATATGCAAATTGAAGATGTCACTGTTGAAGTACAACAGGATGAGGATACTGGTGTAGCTGGTGCTGAGGAGGAAGTTGGCGAGGAGGATTCTGATGGTGATGTGGTTTGTTTAAATCAGGCTCCGGGGGAGACAGTTGTTGTCCGTGGGATGAAAAAGCCCATCACGGTCATGCCTGGGCAGAAGACCAAACATTCCACCTCTTTGGTCTGGCAATATTTCTATCCAAATCCGGACAACAACTGTCTTGCCATATGTACCTTATGTAAAGGTGGAATATGTAGGGGGGTAGGGACGTTAACCACCTAGGAACATCCTCCCTTATACGGCACCTGCAGCGCGTTCATAATAAGTTACTGTCAAGTTCAGAAACTTTGGCTAAGACCGTAAGCAGTCCAGGGACACCTAAATCCCGTTGTCCTGTTGTATCCAAGCGCCTGCAAACCACACCGTCAACTCCCTCCTCGTCAATTTCCTCCTTAGTCAGGATCGGAAGTAGTCCTGCAGGCCATGTCACTGGCATGACTGACTCTCCTATCCGGGATTCCTCCGGAGGATCCTGCATTGCTACGCCTCCTGCTGCTGCCGCTGCTGCTGCTGTTGCTGCTGCTGGGAGTCGTTCATCATCCCAGAGAGGAAGTAGGAACACCACTACTTTTACTAAACAATTGACCCTCCAACAGTCCTTAGCGAGGAGGATGAAGTACGACAGCAGTCATCATGAAGCAAAACGTATAACTGAGGCCTTGACTGCTATGTTGGTGTTAGACGTGCGTCCGGTATCCGCCATTAGTGCAGTGGGATTTAGACAATTGCTGGAGGTAGTGTGTCCCCGGTTCCAAATCCCGTCTAGATTCCACTTCACTAGGCAGGCGATACCGAGACTGTACAGAAACGTCAGAAAAAGTGTCCTCAGTGTCCTGAAAAATGCTGTTGTACCAATGTCCACTTAACCACGGACATGTGGACAAGTGGAACAGGGCAGACTAAGGACTATATGACTGTGACAGCCCACTGGGTAGATTTATCACCTTACACAGCAACAGCAGCAGCGTCACCAGTCGCAGCATCTCAGAAACGCCAGCTCGTTACAAGGCAGGCTACGCTGTGTATCACCGGTTTCAGTAAGAGGCACACCGCCGACAACCTCTTAGAGAAACTGAGGGAAATCATCGCCCAGTGGCTTACCCCACTTAGACTCTCCTGGGGATTTGTGATATCTGACAACGCCACCAATATTGTGCGGGCATTACATCTGGGCAAATTCCAGCACGTCCCATGTTTTGCTCACACAATAAACTTGGTGGTGCAGAATTTTCTGAAAAGCGACAGGGCGTGCAGGAGACGCTTTGGGTGGTCCGAAAAATTTCAGGCCACTTTTGCGATTCAGCGACTGCGCGCCGAAGACTGGAGCGCCAGCAAACACTCTTGAACCTGCCCCGCCATCACCTGAAGCAAGAGGTTGTGACGCGGTGGAACTCAACCCTCTATATGCTTCAGAGGATGGAGGAGCAGCAAAAGGCCATTCAAGCCTATACATCCACCTATGACATAGGCAAAGGAGGGGGTATGCACCTGACTCAAGCGCAGTGGAGAATAATTTCCGTGTTGTGCAAGGTTCTCCAGCCCTTCGAACTTGCCACACGTGAAGTCAGTTCAGACACTGCCAGCTTGAGTCAGGTCATTCCCCTCATCAGGCTTTTGCAGAAGCAGCTGGAGAAAGTGAAGGAGGAGCTAAGACGGAGCGATTCCGCTCGGCATGTGGGACTTGTGGATAAAGCCCTTCATTCGCTTTGCCAGGATTCCAGGGTGGTCAATCTGTTGAAATCAGACCACTACATTTTGGCCACCGTGCTCGATCCTAGGTTTAAAGCCTATGTGGTGTCTCTCTTTCCGGCCGACACAAGCCTGCAGAGGTGCAAAGACCTGCTGGTGAACACACTGTCAGCTGAAGCGGAACGTGACACGTCAACAGCTCCTTCTTCATTTTCTCCCGCAACTGGGGCTGCCAGGAAAAAACTTAGGTATCCTAAGCAACCCGCTGGCGGTGATGCAGGGCAGGCAGGACCAAGTTTGGACATCTGGTCCGGACTGAAGGACCTGGCAACAATTTCTGACATGTCTACTGTCACTGCATATGATACTGTCACCATTGACAGAATGGTGGAGGATTACATCGGTGACAGCATCCAAGTAGGCATGTCAGACAGTCCATACCTGTACTGGCAGGAAAAAGAGGCAATTTGGAGGCCCCTGTACAAACTGGCTCTATTTTACCGTAGGAGGTTGCTTCCACAGAATGTGGAGAAGATGATGTTCATCAAAATGAATTATCAGCTCTTCCAGGGAGACCATCCTTCAGAACGTACAGAGGGACCTGTGGTGGTGGATTCAAGTGGGGACGAGTTAATACTTTGTGAGGATGATGATGTACACACTGAAGAGGGTGAGGAATCGGTGGATGAGGAGGATGAGGATGACATCTTGCCTCCGTAGAGCCAGTTTGTGCAGGGACACATTAATTGCCAGCTTGTTTTGTGGGGGCCCAAACGAACCAATCATTTCAGCCACAGTTGTGTGGCAGACCCTGGCGCTGAAATGATTGGTTTGTTAAAGTGTGCATGTCCTGTTTATACAACATAAGGGTGGGTGGGAGGGCCCAAGGACAATTCCATCTTGCACCTCTTTTTTTTCTTTGCATTATGTACAGTTTGGGGCCTAGTTTTTCAAACTGCCAACCTGTCTGCCACTGCAGTATCACGCCTAGATGGGTCACGTGTTTGTGCCGCCCACTCGTGTCGCTTAGCATAGTCATCCAGCTACCTCGGTGCAACCTTTTGGACATAAAAACACTATTGTGAGGTGTGAGGTGTTCAGAATAGACTGGAAATGAGTGGAAATTAAGGTTATTGAGGTTAATAATAGCATAGGAGCAGAAAAACCTACAAATTCTGTGATTTTAGCCGTTTTTATGCTTTTTTTCAAAAAAATACAGATCCAAAACACAAAACCCAGAACACGGAAGGGTGGTTTTGGCAAAACCAATCCATATCCAAAACACGAAGAAAGATCCAGATCCAAAACACGAAAAGTGGCCGGTGCACACCCCTAATATAAATACATACATATATATATATATATATATATATATATTATTTTTTACACTTAACACTACAATGGGTGCGGCAAGTCCTCCAACTACATGCTGTATAAAGCCTCTCCCTCCAAAAATAATAATAATTTGACATTTATCTAAATAAAGTGGCCTGTAAAGAGATTATATTTGTGTGTGCACTAACATGTATACCACTGCTCATCGAAAAGTCACAAAGACAGCCACATTTCGCGGGCTATTGTGCAGTTAGATCCGGAACCGACGGTTTTCCGGGAGTGACAGCACGTCTTATTACTCAGGTAGCAAAGACCATAAGAAAGTCAAAATTAATAATTTCCTTATAAGGACCACCAAATTTGTGATGTTTTGCCCTCGTAAACTGTGCACTGGCAAACTGAATGCCATTCAAAGAGAGAATCTGCGATCCCTGCCGCCATGCTCACTAGTACCAGTGAGCAGCCAGTGGTTAGATATATTACCCAGGAGGAACATGGGTTGGTTACACTCTGGTGTAAGATTTTCGATCATGTACCTATACCTAAAAGGGGACAGATCTAAAATGCGATTACAATTGGAGACATCACTTGGACTCCCCTACTGTAGCTCCCAAGGGCCAACACATGTCTCTGAGTCTGCACATTTTCCTTTACGTATCATGATATACCAACATGGTCATATAGTCTATTTCTGAACGTACACCTTTTTGTTTTCTAATGAATGCAATTTTGCTGCCTCCTTTACATTTGGTCTGTATAATTTGCTTGGCCTGGCATGGTCGCATTAGCCAGACAGGGCTTTCCCTGACATGGTAGCATCTGGTGTGACCTGTCAGAAACCCCCACTAGGAAGCTACCAAAAGTTAATCTAGCAGCTGCCTATATCAAAAGGGACCTTCTGCGCCCGGGGCTTCACCTCCAGTATGTCCCTTTTACTGCTGGCCACAGTGATCGGGCAGCCCGGTGGCACCCCCACCATGCACGGCTGCAGAGCAGCCATGACTTCAACACACACAGTAGTCGCGGCTCATGGTAGCCACGGGTACTGCTGCCCGATCACAGCTAGCCACAGTGATCGGGCAGCCAAGCAGTGCGGGCCTCAGTGTATCTGAATCTGCACCAGCAGCCCCGGATCTGCCCCCCATGATCAGATATTATTATTATATATATTTATATAGTCACAAACAGGTACTAGATATGGCGCTTTACCCTAGTGTTCTGAATGTCCGAACAACATAAAGGATTAGATACTTCCACAGAATAAACTTCCAAAAAACTGGCGGCCGCTGAATGTTCTACAAAAGGATTATTGTTGTGAATCCCAAATGGTTATGAAAGACAAAAGGTGAGAACACAACGCCTTATAGTGTAATAATCATATTATTATGAGGAATATGGTAATAATAATATAATATGCATACCACATAGGTTAGAATTAAATGTATGTAATCAAATGCTCCTCCGTCTCTATGGCGAAGTTCTCCCCTCTTTTAGGTGGTTCTGATTCATCAATGCCCCACGTTATTTAGTTTCATATGATGTATAAGAAGTGTACATAGGGAGAGAACAAAACACTCCTAGTGCAGATGCATAAACATTTATTATATATAATTCACAAAGAGTGGATAACAATCGCAATTACAATAAAAAAAGTCTTTAAAAAGCTTATCTGAGTATTCCTGACCGAAGGGAGTTTGTCTCACGGTAATCTCTACGCTTTTCATCCCTTACGCTCACATTAGCTAGATTTAGTCAGGAGGGTAACCTTAGATGTCACTAACTGCTGTTTATATACCATAATAACTAATTGAAATGCCCAAAAACTGCATTTCCGGATCCGCCATCTTGGATTCCATTGCGCATGCGCACTGGTAATCTTGCAATGGTTCACACTTAGCATGGCCGTCGCCATCTTGAAGTCTGGCGCGCCAGCGTGTAAATAGCAGCGTTTATCCAAGCCGCTATACACATACTTTTCAATCTAAATGGACGGCTCAATATAATCGGGTCTCCCTGCCTGTGTTATCACCAACAGGGGACTTTAAACCCACCAAGAACAGCCCTTCCTTTCTAGTGCTGGGGCTTGCGGTTGCCACTTTGTTGTGTACCAAAATGTGCATTGGTTTGCCGCCATCTTTGCAGGGACATTCTGCAAACACTAGAGCAGTGGTCGGGGAACATGGGGTAAAAATGAAATTCCTGGGGGTAATGGACGGACAGCCGGGTATGCATATGAATCATTCTATAATATAGAATGATTCATATGCATGCCCGGCTGTGCTGCAGGGAGGCTCTAAGCCGGACGCCCGCTGAGATGTTATTACCAGCCTGCGCCCGGCTCATTCCCTGCAGCGACGCGTTAGCCGGAGGCTAGAGTTCTCTTCTGAACTCCAGCTTCCGGCTCTCTCCATGCGCACTATGGGAGAGACGTCATGACATCTCTCCCATAGTTCCGAGGAGCAGCCGGATGGACAGGACGGCGGCGGATGCAGAAGCGGGGTTTAAGGTAAGTGGGTTTTTTTGTACAAACAGCACTACAGGAGCACTATATGGGGGCACTACTACAGGGGCATTATATGGGGGCACTACTACAGAGGCATAACTATGGGGGCACTACTACATGGGCATAACTATGGGGGCACTACTACAGGGGCATAACTATGGGGGCGCTACTACAGGGGCATAACTATGGAGGCACTACTCTCAAATGCATTTCCATTAGTTGTTATGGTATATAAATAGCAGTTAGTGACATCTAAGGTTACGAAGTCCAGCTAATGTGAGCGCAAGGGACGAAACGCGTAGAGGTTACCGTGACACAAACTCTCCAGTCAGGAATACTCAGATAAGCTTTTTAAAGACTTTTTTTATTGTAATTGCGATTTTTATCCACTCCATGTGTATTATATGTAATAAATGTTTATGCATCTGCACTATGAGAGTGTATTGTTCTCTCCCTATGTACACTTCTTATACTAAATAACGTGGGGCATTGATGAATCAGAACCACCTAAAAGAGGGGAGAACTTCACCATAGAGACGGAGGCGTATTTGATTACATTCATTTTATTCTAAAACTATGTTGTACGCATATTATATTATTACCCATATTCCACATAATAATTTGATTATTACTCTATAAAGGCACTGTGCTCTCACCTTTTGTCTTTCATATATATTTTATTTCAGAAATATTTTTTCATATATATATATATATATAACATGTACATAGGTGTTATTTATATATATATATATATATATATATATATCACACACACACACCTATGTAAATATTACATATATGAAAAAATATTTCTGAAATAAAATATATAAATATATATGAAAAGACAAAAGGTGAGAACACAGCGCCTTATAGTGTAATATATATATTATACACACACACCCATACATGAACATTTTCTTCCAAAATAACATGATATATATTATTTTATTTTGGAATAAAATGTTCATGTAGGTATGTATGTATTTTGCAAACCCTGCCCTTGTCCAGATGAAACGTCTGCAGCCACCACGAGAGGGAAAGCTGGTGAGAGACTGATCGTCTGTGCCCGTATTAACTGTTATCTCCCGTTCCACCGGGAGAGAATCAGCTGTTGCAGTGGCCTGGAGTGGAATTGAGCATATTCCAGCATGTCGAAGGTGGACACCATGGACCCCAGAACCTGCATCGCTTAGTGGATATAGACACCATGTGATTGCAAAGAAATTTGCGAACATGCAATTGGAGGGCCAAACTCTTGTCTCTTGGCAGAAATATCCTCTGTGCCAGAGAATCCAGGAGTGTACCTAGATGCATCATCTGCTGTACTGGAGAAAGAGAAGACTTTTTTCAATTGATGATCATGCCGTGCCTCTGTAGGCAGGCAATGGTCAGTTTGAGATGATGTTGTAACACAGCTGGAGAATGTGCCAATATCAGGAGGTCGTCCAAGTATGGCAGAATCCTGACCCCCCCCAACACCTGAGGTGGGCCGTCATCACTGCCGTTAATTTGTAAAGACGCTCGGGCCGTTGACTGACTAAAAGGCAGTAGAACCGTAGAAACCTTGCTCCATGGTCCAGTTCTGATGCTCACGTTCCAATTGTAGGCACTTCACCTCAGTCAAATGATTCTTGGACATTTCTCTCCCCATTCATTAAATGAGTATTTCTGGGCGTCAACTAATCATACACATGGAAAGAACAATCTTGGATCAGTGCTATGAATGTTGCTTATTTGGTGGTACTCACCCAGGGTCAACATCTATTTGTATCTATCTATTCTTTTGTATATTTTGACTTTTTTACTACTTTTGACATTTTTTGCATTTGCTTTGTGCATGTACAATTCACAAATATTATCGTTACACAAATGAGAGTGCGCACAAAGTGTAAGTACTACTTTTTCAAGACATCTTGAAAAAGAAGTACTTAAACTTCCAAACGCGTTGGTGGGGGTGATTTGTATCTCTAATGCCAGAGGATCTGGACGTCGCATATAGTCAAAGGAGAGGGACTTCCAATCCCAGGACTTTTCTGTGGGAGAGACTTTTCTTATGATAGGTTTGTGATCCTAAGGGAGACATGTACCCTTAAGTGGGGGACTTATGGTTATTGATTTTATATGCCTGTTTTTTATCCATTTGCATGCGTTTTGGGTTGGGAATTGGATGCAGTCACTCGTGATCCCGGCGGTCAGAATCCCGACAGGGTTAAGATACCAACACTTGACGGTCAGTATCCTAACCCTCCTCCTCTCCCTCCCCCTCTCCCTACCCCTAAACCTCCCTCCTTGGTGCCTAAACCTAACCTCCCCTCTTAGTGCATAAACCAAACCTCCCCCTCCCCACACCATAAACCTAACCCTCCCCCTAGTGCCTTACCCTAACCTTCCCCCTAACCCCAGTATTAACCGTCAGAATGCCGGCGTTCTAAGCGCCAGCATCCCAACTGTCGGGATTTTGACCGGATCCCGTGTGTTTTATCTTGGATTTATTAAAAATATCTTGAGATAATGCACTAGTTGCTTCCTACTCTGTGTTCTTTTACATGCATGAGACTACTCTGCAAGGATGCTAAAGAAATATAAAGAGGAGTGTCTACATTTACGATTCGCCTGTTGTTCTAGTTACCCTGTGAGTGCAATTAGAATAATAGGCAATACTTGATCATCTATACTGGACTTCACTATATATGTTTTTTCTTATTTCTCTTTATATTTCCATTCTATTTATGAGCCTACCAATAGTTTAAGTCTTCATACTCATGTCCTAGTAAGCAGTAGGAGTTTTTTTTAGGGAAGGGGGCTGAGACTGGCTTAATGCTTCAAAGATGTGGGTTTAGCCCCTGGGGGACATTGCTTGCCTATTCCCACAAGAAGCGAGACCACTCCCTCTTCTCATCGGCATTGCAGAGGTGCACACACTGTCTCAAATGAGAACACACAACTGTTGGGAAGAATTTATATGGCTCAGGGTTGTGTAGATGAGGTGGTGCCCTAGAGAAGACAAATCTGTCCCAATGGTGGGGATGATGGTATCTGGGCATGCACTGTATCCCTAGGTTGTAGGGGTGAACAAATATTAATAAGTTTACTTTGTAGGTTAAAAGGGAGACATCAAATATTCCAGCACCTGCCCGGCATCTTCAGCATAGAATTCAAAAATAAAAATAAAATTGGATTGGATCCTTCAGTTCAACAACATCTACTATAGAAACTACACCTATGAGCCATAACATTATGACCACTCCCAAATTACATTGATTATCTCGTAACAACGGTACATGTAAAGGTCAGGGATACATTACGCTGCAAGTTGACATTGGGTACTCACAGTCGACATGTTGAATGCAGAAGATATGATCAGGTTTAAAAATCTATGGGGGCGATTCAATTCACTGCGCTGTTTGCTTAGTCAGCAAGTGGTTAAGTCGGAGAATGCCCGTTCTCGCGACTTAACCTGGTTGTTTAGTCGCGAGAACCGGAATTCTTTGACTAAAGTGCCGTCCGCGCAGTTGTTAGCGCCGCGCTAAGCAGTAAAACAGCTTCGCGGATGGCACTTTAGTCGGATTTCTCCTCGCATCTCCAGGGGGTGCAAGAAGAAATCCTTAAGTCCGACCAAACAGCGCTGTGAATGGCCTGATGATTAGGTCAGAGCATTTTTGAAGAAGAAAGGCTTGTGGGGCACTCAAAATCAACCCTGGTGATTACCTATAGACAGTGGACTGAGAATGGAAAAAACTACAAACCACACAGGTGTTGGGTGACCAATACTCATCGATGCGAAATGACAACAAAGGCTATCCCAGCTGGTTCAAACCAACAGAAGGGCTAATGTATCACAACTCACAGAAAATTTTAATGATGGTGATGAGAGTGATGTGTCATGACACTTCAGTGCATCAAACCCTGCTTTATAGCCACAGGCCAGTCAGAGTGCCCATGCTTACCCCCACTATCAAAAACACCTACAATGGGCATTTGAGCGTCGGATCTGTACCTTGATCAGTGGTAGAAGGTTAAGGGAAATGGAAGTGGCGGCACTAGGATACATTGTGGACAGAAAACAAGTTAACAGAGGGAGTATGATGCTTTGGGCAATGTGAAACCCTGGGTCCGGTCATTCATGTGAGCATTAGTTTTAAGCGTACCACCTACCTAAACATTGTTGAGGTCCAGGTACATCCTTTCATTTCAATGGTATAGTCCAGAGGTTCACAAACACGGTCCTCAAGGCACCCCAACAGTTCAGGATTTAGAGATATCCATGGTTGAGCACAGGTGGTTAAATCAAAGTGACTGTGGCACTAATTAAGTAATCTGTGGTCAAACATGGACATCCTTAAAACCTAGACTGTTAGTGTCCCTTGAAGAGTAAGTTTGGGAACCTCTGGTATTGTCTATTAGCAGGATAATGCGCCCTGACAACCTGTATGAATTTTTAGACAATAGAAGAAAAACATGATCAAAAGTTGTTGCTGTGGCCTCCAAACTGACATGATCTCAATCCAGTCAGGCATCTGTGGTATGTGTTAGAAGTCTAGTCTGCAGCGGCTCCACCTCATAATTGACAGGAGTTAAAGAATCAGCTGGTAATGTCCTTCTACCAGATACCACAGGACACCTTTAGAGGTCTTGTCGAGTCCATGCTTTGATGGGTCGAAGCTGTTTTGGTGGCACACAGAGGACAAGCAGCATATTAGGCAGGTAGTCATAATGATTTGGCTCATCAGTGCACAATACGGACATACAGCAGTATAGTCATTTTGAACTATAATCACAGAAACGCAGTTGCAATTAACAATATTAATATTAAAATGCTGAGGGCTAACTCACCATAGCATAGCAACCATCATTAGCTAAAATAATTATATCGATAGGCGACGTGTGGTTGGCAACACAAATGCCTCCTTTCTTGGGATGGTTTTCTCTGTGAAATATAACAGATTAACAATTGGTATTTTCAAAAACAATAATTTAATTGCAAAATATCTTAATTGTAATTGAGAAACATCATAATTATTTTATATTTTGCTTTCACAAGAGATCGTGGCAGTGATACCAGTACAGAGATCTTGGCAGTGTTACAGTACAGAACCTCCATCAACAATAGTTGGTTCATCTTCTGACTAGTATTACTACCTTAATAGCCTACAAATGTACATGAATGAAATGAAGTGTAGTTTGTACTCTGGGGCAATAGTCATAATAAACAATTATGTGTTCTTTAGGAAATATTGTGTCCACACCTGGTATAGCTGCTGTAAATCTTTAAAGCACAAACTGAACAGGTTAATCATTTCAGTGTGCAAAGACTAGATGCCCTGGATTTCATTACACACAAACCAAGAAAATACCAGATAGAAAAAAAATATCTATTATACGAGGTCTTTCTAAAGATAGGTGAATGGTCTGATATATCTGTATGCAATGCTTGCAACAAGGTCGCTCATGCACGCTGACATGCATGGACATGTCTGGACCTGTCCCCAGTCGGGGTTTGCCCGAGGCCACCACCGCACTGTCATTGCATTCATTTCAAGAGAGTGACCCGAGCAGTGTGCGTCGAACAGCAATGGAGCAAAGACACAACATTAAGTTCTGCTTCAAATTGAGTAAATCAGCGACGGAGGCGCACGAAATGTTGGTGGAAGTGTACGGACAGGATGCTGTGAGTAGAAAATGTGTATGATTGGTTTGCACGCTTTCACAGTGGCAAGGAATCGGTGGAAGACAAGCTCCATTGCTGTTCGACGCACACTGCTCAGGACACACTGTTGAAATGAGTGCGGTGGGCACCCCATCTACGTACTTAAGTGTTTTTAACCACCTAACCAATTAAGGGTTAATAGAAAAACAATAGCAGTGATGTTTTTGAACAGAAAGTTAATTGTGTGGTGAAAAAGAACTTCTACTGTATTATTATAATATATTAATCTTCATTATCTTAAATGTCCATGTAGCGCAAGTCGAGACCTGAAAGAAAGTTCTGACCCCTCCCCTCCCTCACTGGAAACCTGCCAGGACACAAATCCCTCCCCCCTCGCCAGAGGAAGAAAGTCCCAAACTATCCTGTGCAATTGACTGGGGGGCAAAATTGTGGCATCGGGACAGTTATATCTCAGGTTTTCATATCCAAACGTGGAAGCAGCACATAGTGTTCACATTATTATTATTATTATTATTATTATTATCCTTTATTTATATGGCGCCACAAGGATTCCGCAGCGCCTTACATAGTACATAAACATAGTGCACAAACATAGTACATAGACAGTTGAGCAGAACAAGAAAACAGTGTCATACAGTTTAAGACAATGCAATACAAGTATGGTATATAAACACTGCTGCAACAGAAGCAGGATGGCAAAAGTCACGGGTTAGGTGCTTTTGAGTATAGAGCAGATAATATAAGTAAAGAAAGAATAAGCACAAGAGGAAAGAGGGCCCTGCTCGAGAGAGCTTACATTCTAGAGGGGATGGGCAAACAGACAGGGGTGACACGGATGGGGTAGAAAGTGAGCATGGGACAGAGGGTTAAGATGACAGATGGGTGGATTCCTATTTTACAGTATGTGTGGAAGTCATTTGAATTAAGATTTATGCCACTGACATTCTACTTTAAGAGGCAGTTTTTGTCGGTGTCTGTGGAAAGCCATGGCTGTTATATCAGTTTACGTGAAGTCTGACGGGTAGCTGAAGCCACTTCGTGAAGGGCTATTTAGAGAGTTTGGTTAACGTATAAACCAGCAGTCTCAAGTAAATGTAGAAATTGGTAAAAGTAGTTATTGTAAAGAGATGTTCAGATGTAAAATAATAAGTTGTGATCTAGTGTGAATTCTATAAGGCACATTTATTGATTTGGAGGGTGATGGGAGACATGTGAGGTTTGCAGGATATTTATTCCATAGTATATCCGCTGTCCGTGTGTGGGGCCTTAATAAAAGCATTGGATGCTATGTTTTTTGATCAAGATAAGAACTAGCTGTGCATGCATGTCTAATAAAAATAGTGGCTGAAGGCTATGACAATATAACACTACTAAAGAAGTTTACCTAGAGAGCAGTATATACTGTAGAATTACCCTAGGGCTTGTGCTGGAATTAATTTTTTATTTATTCTACTTCTTCATTTTGGGGGAGGGCAATATGTGTATCTCCTTATGAACCTTTTCTGTACCACCGCAGTAGTTAACAAAAATTGTGTTACCAAGTTCCTCCGAATGTCAACGTTTCTCTGTAACTCTGAAATTCCTGTTTATAAGAGAGAACTCTTTAATAAAGCAGGGATAATCCAAAGCATTTGTGCAGCAATAAAGGGGAGAAAAAACATTCAGCCTGGGGTCAGGAAGCATACACACCTTGGTACCAAACACTTGCTCACATAGAGGGAGAGGGAGAGAGGGAGAAAGAGATGGAAGGAGGAGAAAGAATGTGAGGGGAGGAAGAGTGAGAGAGATATAGAAGGGGGGCAGAGGGGAAGAGACGGGAGGTAGAAGGGGCATAAGATAGGAGGAATAAGGGGGGGTAAGAAAAAAAAGAGACAGGGTAGAGAGAGATGGAGAAATACGGAGCAGAGAGACGGGAAAAATGGTGGAAGAGAGAAAGAAAGAGCCCCTGCAATGCCAGGAACATGGTTCGCGTCCCGGTGAATGACAGGTCCAAAATACTATTTACTACTCTTTGATATTTATCAGACACAAATTCTCTAAAGCAGCTTGTATATTAAATGCAGGAATTAGCCAATTAATGTAAGAAATGCTGTTGTACTGACTCACTTGTTGTGGTACTCAACGGCACTAGAGAGTGCTCGTCCACAAATCCGACAGCACACCAGATGCACCTTTTCACTCAACCAGTTTTTCACCCTATCACAAGATACATAAACAATGTTAAAATGACTGACTGTACCACTGCTGAAGCCCCAGACTGAACATCTTAGAGAACCTGTTTAATAGAAAAGGATCAAGTTCTACTTAAGACACAATGTACATACTGTAATTTCTGATAAAGATAGAATGTAAATATTATGTGTGTACTTATCTATACTATGATTTTGATGAATGTAAATTGCATACACTTTTGGTTTTATTACCTATTTTGCAACTATGTTTCATAGCTTAATTATAGGAAAAGGATTACACATGCATTATGTTGTTAGAACTTGTGAGAATCTGTTTACCTGCTGTTTGGCAGCTGCCCAACAAGAGTGGCTCCCATGACTAACCAGCTGATGCCAATAGTAGCTAGGGTAACCCTGAAACACATAGTAAACCAGGTGCGGGCTCTTTAATTGCAGTTTATTTAATGGGAACAAACAAATAAAAAATAAAATAAAAAAAAAACAACACATCCATAGAAATAGCAGTGCAGCTAAAATGCAGGTTTTGTCAAGCTCAATAAGAAAATTGATATTAGAAATAATTTATTCAAAATCTTAGTACATGTAAGGTCATGTATTTTTCTACAGATGTAACCTCATACATTTAGCCTCAGTGGGGGGAATTCAATTCAATGCGCTAATGAATAGCGACGGGAGGGACTCCCGAAGCTATTCAATACACCTCTCCTGGGAATGCAAAGAGAAATTCGACCAAAGTGCCGGGTGCGCGGCTGTTTTTCTGCATAGCGTGGCGCTAACAGCCACGCGCCTGGCACTTTGGTCAGAGAATGCCGGTTACCGCGCCTTAACACCCTTGTTAATGCACGATGGCCGCGATAACTGGCATTCTCCGACCACACAGCGCACTGAATTGAAAAGCTCCGGGAGCATGCTCCCGGCGCTATTAGATTCGCCTTGAATTGAATTGCCCCCAGTAAGTCACGCGGCAAGTGACGTCTGGCGTGAGCGGTGTAGCGTCTTTAACTCGTGCGTCTTAAGCTGGGTACACACTAAACAATTGTGTACCCATCGATGACGCAGACGGGGCGACATATCGAGCAGTCCGTACACACTGCCGGCCCTCCCTCATAGTGCTGCATGGGATCATTAGCTGCATCGTCTGATCTTACATGCAGTACAAAAGATCAGGCGATGAGGCGGACAACCCCACGGGAGCACGCACTACACAAAGTAGTGCACAACACTACACATTTTTAACGATTTGTCATTCCAATGTGTCAGAATCGGCCAAATCGTTAAAGATATCATGTAGTGAGTAGGGGCCTTTAGTCGCAACGCAATGGGACATAACCACTTCACAAGACTGCACTGATTAATTTAATATGATCTGTGAGCAAAAAAAGAAGTAACAAAGATGCTTGAAAAGGTGAGAAGGAACACACACAAAGATAGAGATGAGAGAGAGAGAGAGAGCGCGAGAGCGAGAGCGACACATTGACAGAATTTTCATATTTTGGCCTCTATTCACCACCACAATGGCTTTGAAATGAAACAAACAAGATGTGATTTAACTGCAGACTTTCAGATTTAATTTGAGGGTAATTACATCCAAATCAGGTGAACGGTGTAGGAATTACAACGGCTTCTATATGTGCCTCCCACTTTTTAAGGGGCCAAAAGGAATGGGACAAACTAAACAATCCTAAATTTAACTTTCACTTTTTAGTACTTTGTTGCAAATCCTTTGCAGGCAATTATAGCCTGAAGTCTGGAACGCATAGACATCACCAGACGCTGGGTTTCATCCCTGGTGATGCTCTGCCAGGCCTCTACTGCAAATGTCTTCAGTTCCTGCTTGTTCTTGGGGCATTTTCCCTTCAGTTTTGTCTTCATCAAGTGAAATGCATGCTCAATCGGATTCAGGTCAGGGGATTGACTTGGCCATTGCATAACATTCCACTTTTTAGCCTTAAAAAACACTTTGGTTGCTTTTGCAGTATGATTCGGGTCATTGTCCACCTGCACTGTGAAGCACTGTCCAATGAGTTCTGAAGCATTTGACTGAATATGAGCATATAATATTGCCCAAAACACTTCAGAATTCATTCTGCTGCTTTTGTCAGCAGTCACATCATCAATAAATACAAGGGAACCAGTTCCATTGGCAGCCATACATGCCCACGCCATGACACTACCACCACCATGCTTCACTGATGAGGTGGTATGTTTTGGATCATGAGCAGTTCCTTTCCTTCTCTTCCCATCACTCTGGTACAAGTTGATCTTTGTCTCATCTATCAATAGGATGTTGTTCCAGAACTGTAATGGCTTTTTTAGATGTTGTTTGGCAAACTCTAATCTGGTCTTCCTGTTTTTGTGGCTCACCAATGGTTTACATCTTGTGGTGAACCCTCTATATTCACTCTTGTGAAGTATTCTCTTGATTGTTGACTTTGACACATATACATCTACCTCCTGGAGAGTGTTCTTGATTTGGCCAACTGTTGTGAAGGGGTTTTTCTTCAGGGAAATAATTCTTCTGTCATCCACCACAGTTGTTTTCCCGTGGTCTTCCGGGTCTTTTGGTGTTGCTGAGCTCTCCGGTGCGTTCTTTCTTTTTAAGAATGTTCCAAACAGTTGATTTGGCCAAACCTAATGTTTTTGCTATCTCTCTGATGGGTTTGTTTTGATTTTTCAGCCTAATGATGGCTTGCTTCACTGATAGTGACAGCTCTTTGGATCTCATATTGAGAGTTGACAGCAACTGATTCCAAATGCAAATGTCACACCTAGAATCAACTCCAGACCTTTTACCTGCTTAATTTATAATGAAATAACGAGGGAATAGCCCACACCTGTCCATGAAATAGCTTTTGAGTTGATAGTCCCATTACTTTTGGCCCCTTAAAAAGTGAGAGGAACATATTGAAACTGTTGTAATTCCTACACCGTTCACCCGATTTGGATGTAATTACCCTCAAATTAAATCTGAAAGTCTGCAGTTAAAGCACATCTTGTTTGTTTAATTTCAAAACCATTGTGGTGGTGAATAGAGGCCAAAATCTGAAAATTCTGTCAATGTCCCAATATTTATGGACCTGACTGTGTGTATATATGTATATATATATATAAAATTACCAACAAGCTTCAGCACACTCCTTCCCTTAGACATCAACTACCACGGTGCCAGCTGCAAACAATAATACAGTCAACCAAGCGCTGCACTCGACGGTCTCAGAAATAAATAATCCCATCACAAGGTCATTGCTACAACGTTTCGGGCTTTATTACCTGTCGTCAGGCTGCCTGCCGACGGGCAATAAAGCCTGAAACGTTGCAGCAATGACCTTGTGATGGCATTATTTATTTCTAAGACCAGCAGCGCTTGGTTGATATATATATATACATATATACATACACAGCTTCCAAGGTGTAGGCACTCCTTTTCCGAATGAGTTACTTGCCGTGGTGCGCACTTTAGAAGTAGATAGAACAAATGTTGGTGTCACTCTCTGGACTTAGTAATAATCCACAAAGGCAACTGTGTCACATGTCAACGATTCGAGTTTATTATAAAACTCGTCATCACCTGATGACGAGTTTTATAATAAAGTTGAAACGTTGACATGTGACACAGTTGCCATTGTGGATTATTACTAAGTCCGGAGAGTGACACCAACATTTGTTATATATATATATATATATATATATATACATACACATATACACACACACACACATACAGATTTCTCTTCTGTTCACTCACTTAGTTTTTTTTATCAATTAACATTTCTAATTTTTTACTATGCAGCATTTTTTCCATACCTGCGATCTATGTGTCATGTGTGTACCGGGAAAACCTCATTGAAGGCATTACCACCAACCATTGACAGCACAGTGGCCGACCACGGGTGCTTAATGATTGTGAGCAGCAGCATGTGACCAGAATTGTCCATGGTAACAGAAAAGTGACACTGGCTCAAATCACATCCAATGCATGAGGTACCAGATGCATATCCAGTAGGTCAGTACAGCTTTCTTTAGCTTCCATGTGATATGGGAGCAGAAGACCCACCAGAGTGCCCCTGTTAACACTATCACATCAAACACAGCGCCTCAGCTGGGCTTGTGGCGTCTCTATATGGACCCTGGAGAACTGACAACATGTGGCATGGTCTGATGAGTCATAGTTCCAGTAGTTTCGGGCTGCTAGGGTTCAGGTGTGGCGCAAACCCCATGAAGCCTTGGACATCAGTTGTCAACAAGGCACAGTACAGGCTGGTGGTGGTTCCATAATAGTGTGTTCACGTGGCATGGGTTTGGTCCGCTTGAACACGTCATTGATCGGTAACTGCTACATTGCATTGCTTGATGACCATCTGCAGCTCTTTATGGACTTCATGTACTCCCCACAACAATGGACTATTCCAGCAAGATAATGCAGGGCTTGACAAATCCCAGGGACCAAGTCACCATGGCTACCAGATTTTGCTGCCTGGCTACCAGATTTTGCAGTGAGTGAGGAAGCAGATCCTCACCAGCCCCCGCGGAGATTCGTAACTACAGTATTGCGGCATTCATTTCATGCCCAGGAGTGCATGTGCTGAGTGTCGTCTGCAGTGACTGCTGTGCCTGTGTCCGTTCCTGGCCTGCACGGACTCCTCCTGTTCTGCTCTGAGACAGACAGCATGGGTCAGTCTACGCTGCTCCTCCTGTATGTCCCAGCTATCTACTGTCGCCTATCTCTGGCTGCATAGAGCGCCCTGGTAATAGGGTCTATGCGTGGCCAGGGATTGCGGAGCAGCTTCAGAGGGATAGTGGTGTGACCATGAGGTGAGGGGGGCTTTTGTTGTACTTTCTGGCACCATTGTTTTAAATTAAATGTGGTGCGTTATTACTGGAGGATGGGGAGTGTAGCATGGGAGCCGTGCAGAGCAGTGAGGGGGCCTCCATGTTACTATAGCCATTCAACTGCAACAATTTTGTGGACTAGTATAGTGTGTATAACAGTTGCATAACACACAGAGCTGTGCTCCTCAATCACTCCTGTAATTTTTTTGGGGAGACAGCGATCTGGCTCCTACACTTTCATCCTCATACATCTATATGAAAGAGCCCAATTAATTAAAAGGTATTATATTAAAGATTGCTCACAGGAATTGACAGCACCTTCAAATGGTGTTAGTTCCCAATGACCTGTTTCTTCCTATTGTAAAGGAGGTACAGAGTGCAAAGAGGGATCCAAATAGATACCATCTCCTCCAGGTGCCCTCTCAGATTATGAAGTGCACTTGTTAGTGATAGGGATTGCAGGACAGCTGCTTTTCTGAGCAGCTATCCCACAACCAGAGCAATGCTGAACTGCCCCTGTACTGTTGTATATACCACTGCAACTTGTGGCGATTATAGGAGGTCAATCAGCACTCAATTATGATTAGGTCCCTTCGGTATCTTAAACTTTTCTGAAGTTGAGATTTTAGTTGGTGGAACCAAACTGTCCTGTATATCCAATACTTTGGGGTCTATTTACCAAGCCTTGGATGGAGGGAATTTAACTCCATTCACTTTGTCTCCATCGAAGGCTTAGTAAATAAACCCCTTAGATGCTAAGAATACCGATCATAACTACAACTCATTAACTGGAACAGTACTAGACTGTGGCCTTTGGTAGTGTGCCTGACGGAACTCTAGATGGACTATGGTTGGAAGTCTCTCTACTGGTGCTGGTGACTTCAGCTGACTGATTTACTGCTTAACTGGCTTTCCTGCTTTCAAGCTAGACTTCTTTTATTTCAGTAGGTGAATGAGGAGACATTATACTGTGCGCCAATTCACTCACAGTTAGGGCCACCAGCAGAGTACAATTTTTCCACTGGCAGTAGTATTAACAATGCAAGGATACCAAACCCAAAACACTTCTGTGCTACTTCCCTTTATGACACAACTAGACCAGAACTTCTCCTCTCTATATAACGATTGAATGTCATTTCTAAATGTTTATAGGTGGAATTAGTCTGAAAGTGGTGAGCAATCTACACTTCTCGCAAGCAAGCCACACTCCTCACCATTACGGCAATGTGACTTGCCTAGATTGTTACATTTACTAAAGGATTCTCAAAACCATTTGTAATTGATTGTTTCAGATATTAAAATTGTTTTCCCACAAATGTCATAGTATGGAGTAAAGAAAAGGAAAATAAAAAGAAGGATATTAAACCATATTCTTACCGCAGAGGTAGGAGGATGCAATAACGAACAAACACACCCAGCACCCAAATAACTGTGACCCGGAAGCTGAGATATTGAAAGTTGTAGTTTGTTCTGGTTAGTAGATTCCATGATATAAGCTCTTCCGATGAGAACCTCTGAGTTACCTCATCTTCCACAATAGCCTCAAAACCTTTCTTAGAGAAGTAGAAGGCATCAGATAACTCGAAATCCCCACGCTGTAAGCATTGGCTTCTACTTTGCCTTAATCCTACAATCTCTGTCTCCATTGGCGATTCATCTCTCTGAATGATACCTTAGTGGGTTAGAAATAAAAAGAATATCTTTTAATATATGATCACTGTTTTGTTTCTTGAAAGCAAACTACGAACATCACTAGGCTAAAGGATTCCAAGGGTGATTTCATGTTGTTAACCTCAAGACCAGCATGCAGATTATAATTGTTTATGTCATATGAGAAGCTAGTTGGCCTCCCAAACCAGGCCACTGTGAAATATGAGAAAGGAACATTTCCATTGTTGACACAAACTAGTATAATGTCTTCAATCTATCAGCATAATACTGTTGAGACCTAAGAAAAATATTGTCATGAAAAACTGGAGCTGAGATCACAAAACATTTACATAGCACAGAGACTACATACCGACTAATGGCCATCTTTTGAAACAGACAAAAAAAATTCTCTCAGTAAATACTGTATATTTGCAAACATATGGTTAACCCACACCAAGGCGTCTCTGCTTTTTGGTGGTCCTAATGCTACATGATAATAGCACCCCACTTTGGGTCATACATTTATGCATTTTGTATGGGCTCTTATCATGCAACATAATAATTATAGATTTCTAAATTGAGAACTCATCTGGAGGCACCCCAGGAACCTCCAATATGGCACTACAAGGTGTGCTGGTCCTTGTAATGCCATATTGGAGGTTTCTGGGGTGCCTCCTGGTGAATAATCGCTCAATTTAGAAATATATAAAATTGTATGGGATCTTATCATGTAGCATAATAAACTGCTATGGAGGCATATAGGCAGGAGAAACAACGTACAACCCCTCTACAGCAGCCTCCGACTGGCTCCTGAAACTTACACTGTGAGCATGTGCAGTGTCAGATTCCCAGGAAGAGTCTGTCACAAATGTGAAAAACAATATGTCGGGGATGTAACTCACAGGGACAGTGGTTAGTGTTGCGATTATTAATACATAAACCAAGTGTTTTTAGAGTATTTATTAACAAACATGTCCCATTAAGGTTTCTATATAAAAATAGTGTGTGTGTGTTCCGTAGACAAAAAAACTTGCTGTTTCACATATCCCAATAAGGGATTCAATGAAATTCCGATCATTAAGGTTGACGCCTTAATGGACGTGTTCCTTGCGCAATTCACAGATATGGTATGCCATCACACCCTGTGGTTAACTGTGGATTCAACACTCTCACAGAGTGAGATTACTGTCACTCACAAAACGGTGGCGCTGCTAATTCACAGATTTGTGTGCTCATTGGAATACACACATTGATAAAGGAGCCCAAGAGCCCCGAAACGTTGGAATACATTTGTGACAACTTTTAATATATTTTTTTGCACACCACTCTCCGAGTGCCGCAGTTATTTTGTATTTTGCTTTTCTACAAGTTCCTTCTCTGAGGGCACCGGAGCAAGTTGTTTTTCTTACAGAAGAGTAAGAAAAACAACTTGCCGATCCGTTTACATTACATACACACACACACATATATATATATATATCACACATACACAGTACTCCTCTAGTCAGGGGCGTTTCTAGAGAGGAGGGGGCCGATGTGCAGTCTCCTCTCCGCCCGGCCGTGCACTGACCTGTGCGCAGCCAGCGCTGGAGTTATAGACTCTGGGCACTAGAGTGTGCCCAGAGTCTATAGTGTATGCACAGATCACCGGGAAAATGGCCACGACGGTCATTTTCCCTGTACTGTGCATGCGCAAACAATGGGAAAAGGGCCGCCGCAGCCATTTTCCAGTCGTTTTACAGCACCAGACCCCAGCACCGACGTGGGACTCCGGAGAGGTAAGTAATATTATGGGTGCAGGGTGTGCGGTGCCCCCCTGGAGCCAGGGGCCCGTGTTCCCTGCACACCCTGCACCCATTATAGATACGCCCCTGCCTCTAGTGTAGCTTCTAGCACACTCAGCTGATGCAAATAACTTGATATACAGACAAGCGTGTGCATCAGAGCAGAGAGTGACACCCCAGGCAGGAAAGAGGAACTGCAGGGTTTGTGACAGGTGCAGGGTGCTAGAATGAAGACTACTCGAGGCATATAAAAGAACTCTCAGGATAGCAGCATGACTGAAGTCAACATTTCAATGCCTTTATTTGGGCATTTTCATCAGGACATACCTGTTACCATATGTATTCTATTTGTTATATTTATATATATTAAACTTTTTATACATAATTATATATTTTGTTGAACAGCACTTAGTGGTTTCATTTTTCACAAAAACTGCAACCTCCTATTATTTGACATTTTCCTCACTTCAAACCATCCTACAGTACGTGCAGCAACAGGACAAATCTTCTGATCTTGCCTCCATGTATATTGTGCATGTTATAGCAATAATGTAATCTCTAGTTTTGGTTCTCGTTCTCCCCAAAACTCATAATAGAGAATTGGGGGTCTAAATACAAAAGCTGGTGATGCTAATGATCAGTGCAGCAGCATTTTATCAGTAAAAGAATATAGGGGACAGCTGAAGACCCTGCACAGCTATGTAACTACACTGGAGCACAGTTGTGAACAGGAGGGGTCTCCCAAAGCTCAAAGAAAATTATTGACAGAGGGAGCCATTAACCAGAGTAGTCATCTTGGTCAATGAGGCCCTAGAGATCCTAGGGGTGGAGGGCCTCTAGGACAGGGAGGAGGAATTTAAAACAAAAGATGTGGAAAAAAATAACTTTAATTCAAGGAGGTAACAATTATTGTAAAAACCTTGCTACATACTACTATTGTCATGTGCCATGGCCCAACTAGGTATTATATTTATTCCTAGGAAGGGTGTAATTAGAATAAACAGCTTATAGCTACAAGTTTTCTAAAGCTTATTTAGTGCAAGTATGGAGGGGAAGAATGTGTAGAAGCAGGGAGAAGTGTGTAGTGGGATGAGCTAACAGTTTGCTTATACCAACAAACGTATCATTATATCTTATTGACCATTCAAAATTCCAGATTAGGAGAGAGCCCAGGATGTGGACCAGTGCCATACTTAATTTCTGGGCAGTTTACCAGTTCTCCTGCTGGTATTAAAGGAATATCCTTTCATAACAAAATATTTTGCATTCAAATACACTGGGCAAATGACTGGAGCATTAATGCATTATGCAGTTCTCAGTTTTGTTTGTTTGTTTTAACTAGAAACAATCTTTTTGGTGAGGTAAAAAATAAAGCTTTAAAAATAAAATCCTGGAATATGGGCTCTTTTTATACATGGAAAGTAGCAGACGCCCTTGATGCATGTAAATTGAAGGACATAGTTCAATAATCTCATTATGGCAGCAATGCGGAATTCCCTGTCCAACATATCTGCCTTCACGATTGCTGTGCCAACGATGCCTCGGTACAATGCTCTGTTACACACTAGAACCAGGACTCAGCATAACTGCCAAATGCAACAAGTTTTATGCCAGTGTCAAAGTCTTCAAGTTCACTTCTCTCCCACCTGTTATTAGCAAAAGGAAACGAATGCCTGCTAGTGTAGACTACAGAGCAGACCTATCACACATACCGTTGTTCAACCTCCAAAATGAGGGGATTGCTAAGCAACAATATAGAGAGCCTGCAAGATGACAGTAAAACTTACATATGTGTGCAGTTAGGTAATGCCAAGAACCAATATTAAGGTGCCCACACATATAGCGACATTTTACACGATTTGGCCGATTTCGACGAATCGTGACGACAAATCGGGTAAAAAAAGTACAAATCGTGAGTTTATACTCACGAGCACGATGCCGATGTGCGTCCCCGCTTGTCGTATATCGCATCTTCTGATCTGCCGTGCTGTAGGGCAGATTAGCCAACCATGAACACGATGGAAGCAGATCGTGAGGGTTTTTTCCCTCTCGATGAATCGTACGATTCATCACACAATGCGGAATTTGACTGATAGAAGCCTGGACACGCCCCATTGCCATTTTGTGCAGCATCGTGTATGGAGCAAGACAGTCGCACTTTGGGAGCCTGCACACTGAAGTGTTGTTTTGTTGGATATTTGGTGAGTATTTGTACAGTTTAAATGCAACCACACTGACCACCAATATGTGCTCCCCACTGCCCACCAATATGTGCCCCCAGGTAATAAATGCATGACCCAGCCACCGCCCGCCGTATTGAGGCGGGTGGTGGCTGGGTCATGCATTAAGCTCCCCCACTGCCCACCAATGTGTGCCCCCAGGTAATAAATGCATGACACAGCAACCGCCCGCCGTATTGAGGCGGGTGGTGGCTGGGTCATGCATTAAGCTTCCCCACTGCCCACCAGTGTGTGCCCCCAGGTAATAAATGCATGACCCAGCCACCGCCCGCCGTATTGAGGCGGGTGGTGGCTGGGTCATGCATTAAGCTCCCACTGCCCACCAATGTGTGCCCCCATGTAATAAATGCATGACCCAGCCACCGCCCGCCATATTGAGGCGGGCGGTGGCTGGGTCATGCATTAAGCTCCCCCACTGCCCACCAATGTGTGCCCCCAGGTAATAAATGCATGACCCAGCAACCGCCCGCCGTATTGAGGAGGGCGGTGGCTGGGTCATGCATTAAAAGCTCCCCCACTGCCCACCAATGTGTGCCCCCAGGTAATAAATGCATGACCCAGCCACCGCCCGCCTCAATACGACGGGCGGTGGCTGGGTCATGCATTAAGCTCCCCCACTGCCTACCAATGTGTGTAATACATCAAAAAAATAAATAAATAAACACGTATTTTACAAAAAAATCACCACACATTACATTTAAAAACACACATTATTTAAAGCTGGGGGTCTTCTACCTTTCGGTCTCCAGCTGTTGTGGAACTACAGATCCCAGGATGACCTGCCACCCACCTTTGAAACTGTTTTTAGGGCATCCTGGGATCTGTATTTTTACCACAACGACAGGCCCAAAAATGGAAAACCCATACTGTCAAACAAAGAAAAACATTATATTACCAAGCAATAAACACATAACATTCCTGTAAAAGAAAGCATGATTAGAATACCATAACAAACCTTTAAAAACCTGTATAAAAAAGAAAATATTAAAACATTAAAAATGTGAACTATAACAACATTACATTTAACAAAACTATATACACAAATATTTAAAATGTCCTTTTTTTTCTTATTCATAGATAATGTCCATGGATTCTGAACGTGAATTCGTTACAGAATTCATTGATATCCTGCACTCGAAAGAGTGTCTGTGGAAGATCAGTTCTCGGAAGTACCACAATAAGTCGCACAAGTTGGCCGCACTAGAGGAACTTTTGGTGTATACGAAAAAATACATATCTGATGCAAACCTGAAAACTGTACGGCAAAAGATTCAAAATCTCAGGACAGTGTACAAAGAAAAAAAGAAGGTGGATGACTCCAAAAAAATCGGGAGCGGCCACAGATGAAATATATACTCCGGCAGTGTGGTACTACCAAATGATGTCATTCATCAGTGAACAAGAGCCTCAAAGGGAATCAATCATCTTGATGTCTGAGCGTGAGGGAGATGAGGAGGTTGCAGAAGTCTTGGTAAGTAGTGACACAGTTTAAACCAAAATCCTTAATGTTTTTGTTGTTAAATCCCAAATGTTCAATTTAGTCAGTAGTTCACAGACAGTCCTCCTGCCATGGTACAGCACCTGGTCCATTGAAATAGGTCATGTACTCCTCCCTCACTTCTTTGGCACGTGCGGTGGATGTTGTTGTAGTTGGTGGTGCAGACACAGATGTCAAATGTTCAATGTCCTCCAGGAGTCCTACATCTTCTGGTCTAGCTGGGACTGGTCCTCGTTGAGTAGATTTTCTTCGCAGAAAGTTGTGTAGCACACAGCACGCCATCATGACCCAGTCTATATTCTCCACATGTAGATTGATGGTGGTGTGGAAAATGCGGAAGCGGTTGCTCATTATTCCAAACGCATTTTCCACAATGCGCCGTGCCCGGGATAGACGGTAGTTGTATATCCTTTTCTCTCTGGTCAGGCCCCTGTGTGCAAATGGCTCCATCACATATTCATGTAATGCAAAAGCCTCGTCTGCAACGAAAACATAATTTAGGCCATGCTTTGTCTGGTCCAGTGAGGGCAGGTTGAGGTTTTTTTTGGCGAGTCTCTGGTAGAAAGCAGTCTTTTTGAAGGACCCACCATCCGAAGCACGCCCATTCTTGCCGACATCCTCAAACAGAAATTCGTAGTTGGCATTCACCACTGCCATGAGAACGATGCTGAAGAATCCTTTGTAGTTGTAGTAGTATGAGCCGGTGTTGGCAGGTGGGTTGATGCGGATGTGTTTCCCATCGATGGCTCCTCCGCAGTTAGGGAAATTCCAACATTGTTCAAAATCTTCCGCGATGCTGGTCCACTCCTCCACGGTGTTAGGAAACTGTAAAAATAGTAAAAAAGGGGTTAAAACATGACTATAATATTTTTTATATCTTTTTTCCCTATATAGACTCCCACCCAAGACCCTGATTTAGAATTTACACTGGACCTCAGTCTGCTCGGTGGTGACAGTGATCCGGAGAATAGCACACAAGTGGAAACTAAACTTCCACCTGGACCCTCATCTTCTCAACAACCCCAGAAAAAGAAAAAAAAACAAGGGAGAAAGGAGAATCTTACTGAACGTGAGGACCATTTTTTACAAAAACGCAGAACGACTGCTGCAGAAACCCCCAGATGCAATAGATGATTTCACAGCTCATGTGAACAGCACATTGAGAAATCTGGATACAGATATCCAAAGAAATTTTTTAAGGTTAAACTACGACCTGTTGAGTCGCTGTATAAGCAAAAATATCTCAAATTCTACATACATTGCAGATCCAATGCTATTTTCCCCTGCCCCAAATAGGTATGTCCGCCCCCCCCCCCCCCTGCCCAGTTAGATATTACTCCCCCACCAAGCACCAGCACCACCTTGTATAATGCTCTGCTGGATGTAGCAGATGAGTCACCCCAATATACAGAGATGTAAATTTTGTTTTGCTTTTAATGTCACCAAATGTTATGAATTCTAATAGGTGCTTGCTGCATGGGATAGGGTGGTGATGACGCCATTTGGACAAAGTCACTACGCACATGGCACAAGTACACATTGCTGGAAGCCAGGGCCACAATGTATACTTGTGCCATGTGTGTATTGGCCTGTTCAAACTGGCATCTGACCTTCCCTATCACATACAGCCGGCTACCTATTGGGATTCATAACATTTGGTGATAATGTTCTTTTGTGAACTTGTTACAAAAAAAGTATATTGCACACAGTTTAGTGCACAGTTTCAGTTGCCTGCAGGTCAGTGCACATTGTACTAAAAGAAGGCAATTTTTTGCTTTATGTTGAGTAAAAAATAAAAAAATTTCTTTGCACAAGAAACCAATGTGTGGTGTTTTTTTTTTTAACTTACCTTGCAATACTGGTACTGTAGCACTTTTACGATGGCTTTGCAGGTCTCCAGAATGATGACGCCCAAGGACTGAGGTGAGATGAGTGTCTCAAACTTCAGGTCTTCCAGTCACCTTCCTGTAGCCAGGTACCTTCGGGTAGCCACCAGTCTGTCTTCAGCAGGGATTGCCCTCCGCCACCTTGTGTCCTGTCTCTGGATGTGGGGGGGGTCACCAGATGCAGCAATTCTTGGAAACTGGCGTCATACATGCGCAGGTAGTTCCGATAGTCCTCCGGGTTGTTCTCCTTGATCTCCATCAGCAGGGACATGTGAGAGCGGGTATCCCTTTGTAGCAGCCACTCCTTGGTCCAGCATGCTCTCGTCCTTCTTCGCTGGGCCCTCTTCCTAATCTCCCGGACCCCAGCTTCAGCGACCAACACTCTATACTGATAGGGACGCATCAGTACAGAATTCAGGAACAGGATAGAATGCAGATAGGTAGCACACACTAGCAGTTAGAATAAACTTTGTAAAAGGCAAGCCAAATACAAAGAGCACAGTAGCAATGTACAGGATTCAGCAGGAATACACCTAGCCTCATCTAGTAGCACAGCAGAATGTACACAGAGTTTAAAGGGTGCCTGCTTTTTATACTCCCTAGATAGCCCCTCCCATTGTTATGGCTATTTAAATTTCCCACCAATAGTCAAGAGCCTGTTTTTTGTTGTTTTTTTACTCACGATTTGTTATGGCCAATCTCACGATGCGTACGATCCGATAGATCGTGAGATCGTAACACAGATCGGGTGTCTTTTTTCCAAAATCGTGATCACGGCGGCAAGGGAGCTCCCATGAAAGTTCATGAGGAAATTGGCCATAAAATCGTATCGTGAGGACATCGGTATGTTTGTGGGCACCTTTACAGTTACCATAAGAAATTGGGAAAACATTATGCAGTGCTTAAAAAAAAAAAAAAGCAAATCCTCTAAATTGAGTAAATGCATTTCCATACCTCACAACATTAACTACACACATATGTAAGCTTTCTTTAAAAGACCACAAAAGATTCACTTTTGTAGCATTCAAATTATGTATGTAATAGCACCTGAGCTATTCCGAACATAAACTAACAAAGTACTAATCTGACAAGAATTCAAATGGTGAATAGGTTTTGTTTGGGAAATTGCAGAAGAGCTTTGGAAGAAAAGCATTTCCACTTTATGTAACAACAACAAAATGAAACAGTGTATAGACAAGGGGTGTTGTGCACACTTAAGCTGGGTGCACACTAGACCAGCAGTTCCCAAAATGGGTCACGTGGCATCCTGGGCTGCCTCACTGCACTTGCAGGGGTGACTTGGGTTGGTGGTCCAGTACCCAAGTTACTCCTACCAACTCCTACCCTCTGAACCATCCCTTACATTCTCTACATTTGAGATTCATGCTGTACGCCTCTTCCAACCAGTACACCTGCGAGTAGCTGTCATTTACCGTCCCCCTGGCCCTGCCTCTAAGTTCCTTGACAACTTTGCTTCCTGGCTCCCTCACTTTCTCTCCTCTATCCTCCCCTCCATTATCCTTGGTGACTTCAATATTCCAATTGATATCCCCACAGAATCCTCTGCCTCCAAACTCCTTACCCTCACATCTTCATTTGGTCTCTCCCAATGGACCTCCTCACCCTCACGTGAGTGGGCACTCACCGTTGTAATATTTCTAATTATTCCAACTCCCCATTCCCCCTCTCTGACCATCACCTTCTCGCTTTTAACCTCTCTTTTTCTCCTTCCTCTCCACCTCCTCCTAAGACCACCATCACTAAGCGTAACATTGAAGCTATCAATGCCGTTTCTTTATCTTCCTTACTTGACTCGCTTCTCTCCCTTATCCTCTCTCTCTCCTGTCCTGAACAAGCCGCTTCCCTATACAATGCCTCCCTTACTTCTGCTCTGGACTCTGTTGCTCCGGCAATCACCACTCACCCTTGCAGATCCACACTACAACCCTAGCATTCCAAATGCACCAGATATCTGCAAAAGTGTTCAAGAACCGCCGAGCGACAGTGCAGAAAATCACGCTCTAAGGCAGATTTTCTCCACTTCAAATTTATGCTCTCATCCTACAGTGCCGCCCTTTCCCTCTCTAAACAGTCCTATTTCAAGAACCTCATCTCCTCCCAGTCCTCAAATCCCCAGCATCTCTTCACCACCTTCAACTCCCTCCTCTGTCCAGCCCCTCCTCGTCTCCCCTCCTCATTCACTGCCCTTGGCTTTGCTACCTACTTTACATCTAAAATTGATTCCATATGTCAGGACATCATATCCCACCAGTCAACCTGCTCTACACCTCCTCCTTTCCCGGATCACCTATCTCCATCCATTTCACCGACTCTGACAGCCTTCTCCCTTGTATCTGGAGAGGAAGTCATGGCTCTCATCCAGTCCTCCCCATCTTCCACCTCCCCCCTTCACCCTATCCCTTCACGTCTCCTCCGCTACCTCTCTCCTTGTGCCTGTTCCCATCTTGCTGACCTCCTCAATCTCTCCCTCTCATCTGGCACAGTACCTTCTGCATTCAAACATGCTCTTGTCTCCGCCATTCTTAAAAAAATCTACCCTTGATCCTAACATTCTCTCCAACTACCATCCCATCTCTCTCCTCCCTTTTGCCTCTAAGCTCCTTGAGTTTGTCTACAACTGCCTTACCACCTTTCTTTCCTCCCACTCCCTCCTTGATCCTTTTCAGTCTGGCTTCCGTTCTCTCCACTCCACTGAAACTGCCCTCACAAAAGTCAGCAATGACCTCCTTGCCGCCAAATCCAAGGACCACTACTCTCTGCTTATTCTCCTTGACCTCTCTGCTGCCTTCAACACTGTTGACCACCCTCTCCTGCTGCAAATCTTTCACTCTCTTGGTCTAAGTGACACTGCTCTCTCCTGGCTGTCCTCCTAGCTCTCAGACTGGTCCTTCTCTGTCTCTTCTCATGACTCCTCTTCCCCACCACATCCTCTTACAATAGGTGTTCCCCAAGGTTCCGTTCTTGGAACTCTACTATTCTCCCTCTATACTTCCTCTCTAGGTTAACTCATCAGCTCTTTTGACCTCCATTATCATCTCTATGCTGATGATACTCAGTTACCTTTCCTCCCCTGACCACTCCTCCCCCCACTCATATCTCCAACGGTCTCTCTGCTATTTCTTCCTGGATGTCCCAGCAAGTTCTTAAACTTAATATGTCTAAGACTGAGCTGATCATTTTCCCACCCTCCAACATAACCTCACTTCACGCTATTTCTTTAACAATTGATGGCACAACTATCTTTTCTAGCCCCAAAGTGTGCTGTCTTGGAGTTATCCTGGACTCCTCCCTCTCCTACAAACCACAAATCCAGAGCCTCTCACAGTCCTGTCGTTTCCATCTCAAAAATATGTCCAAGATTAGACCCGTTCTCACGCAGGATGTCACCGTAACCTTCATACTGGTCATATCCAGATTGGACTACTGTAACCTCCTCCTATCTGGCCTCCCCAACTCCCATCACTCTCCTCTCCAGTCTGTCCCCAATGCTGCTGCTCAACTCATCTTCCTCTCCAAATGCTCTACATCTGCCTCCCCTCTCCTACAAGCCCTCCACTGGCTCCCCTTCCCTTTTAGAACCCAATTCAAGGTTCTCACACTCGCTTACAAAGCCCTCACCCATTCCTCTCCCATTTACATCTCTGACCTCATCTCCCTCCACTCTCCTGTCCGCCCCCTTCACTAAACTAATGCACGCCGCCTCTCCTGCCAACGGATTACTTCCTCGCACTCCCACCTCTGAGATTTTGGTCGTGCTGCTCCCAACCTATGGAACGCTCTCCCTCTCCCTATCAGACTCTCCACCTCTTTACAATGCATCAAACGGGCTCTCAAGACCCACTAATTCATCAAAGCCTTCCAGCTCCCATCCTAACTTGCTGCAACATGCTCCTTCCTCCCTGTTTACCCCATCTGTGTCACACCTGTTTGTCTGCCCCTCCCCTTTAGAATGTAAGCTCTTACGAGCAGGGCTTCTACCCTCTTGTGCTTCTCATTACTTTACTTTCATATACTTCTTACCCCCCACCAGGGCACCTAACACTTGGTTGCTTATGCTCTGTTGCATATCTAGGTGTTATGGTCACTAATGTAACAATGTATATTATTCCATGTCCTTGTCCTATATTGTACTGTAAGTCACTTGTCAAATTGTTTATGTACTTTGTAAGGTGCTGCGGAACACTTGTGGCGCAATATAAAAAAAGGATAATAATTATAATAATAATATCCTGCCATAAAAGGCTATTAAATGTAAAATTAAATGCGCTTTGAGCCCCACTGAGAGAAAATTCCTATATAAATATTATTATTATTATATGAAGTTGTGGTCTAGATCCAGAAATATTGCATCACACGTCATGCCCAAAAGCAAATATCCTAAAAAATTGTATTTAAAATGTTGCCTAGGTATAAAGTTGCATTTGAAAATGGGGTGTGAGCACGATTACCAATCAGAAGCCATCAAGGAGAATGTGGTTTCCAATAAGACCATCGGCTCACACCCACCAGAGTAGTAACCAGTTTTCAGCAGAGATTTTGAGATGAGCCAAAGAAACTTAAAGTACAACTGCAATGGGCAGCAGCAGACCCTGCTCAATGGCCCCCAGGTATCCAGTGAATGGTGACATAGGTAGCATTGATATACTGTAAGCAATGCCTATATGCATGAAATGACTATTTCTGTTTTGAGATCGAATTGCGTTAGATGCCAAATGAAAAGCTGTCCCTTAGCACTTCCTCCTATAAATATGTTGTGTAATGTAATCTCTAGTAAATATTAATACATCTAGCACCAATAGGTTTAATATTTTTACACATGACCTTTCTAAAGTTGCAAAGGAGATCTGAAGAGACAAAGGGTCATGTCTGGTGTCACAATCCATATGGAACTACTAGGCAAGAAATAGGAAATTTGTACTTTTTATTACCAGAGCTAACACAATAGACTCGCAACTTTTCTTTCCACTAAAAATGTAAACTCCTAAGGACAAGTTTGAACAGACTTCTAAAAGTATTTTTCATTCTATGATTTAAAAGAAAGCAGTTATCAAGATTTATGTCCTGAACATTTTAGGTCATAGGTAGGCCCCCATTTGTAAATTCCAAATTCTGACAGCTGAAAATATAACCCATGTAAGACTCCTACAAAGCATATGTTAGCCATTAAAAAATATTCAGTGCCATCTACTGCAGACCACAACAAATAATATTCTGATTACGGGCAGTAGTCCCATTAAAATGCCGGAAAACCATATGCAACAGCTCTCCTGAGATGGCCTGAACTAGTGATCACTAGTGATGTCAGTGGGAGTGCTTTTGGCTCTGATAGAGCCAAAAGCACTCCAGGGCTTGCGGCAGCGAGACCCTACCGCAGGGTCTCGTCGCAAGCCCGATGGTCTCGATGGTCTTGACCATCGCGACTATCATTTTGGCCGCTCGCATAAGCTGTGGGTGGTCACCCACAGCTATGCGAGCGGCCAGGAGGCCGCTCCATTTTTAGGTAGGAGGGGCCTGATTCAGAGCGAGCGCTCTGGTCAGAGCCTCCTGCTCTGAATCAGGCCCTCTATCCAGTCCATATAACCTATGACACACAGTTTTAAAATAGAAAGTGCTCAAGGTGTGGAACTGTCTCTGCTTTTATTATTAATAAGGTTTTCCCTTAAGCTGGGTACACACTGACAGATAAATTGGCCAATCAATTGATCGGTCAATGCATCTGCTGCCCGTCGGCCAGTGTGTACCCGCGATATGTCGGTGAACGTCGTCATTCACAGACATATTGCATTGTATGTAGACATATCTGTCCATCAACAGGTGTGTACGAGCGGTCTGCAGACCGCCCGTACACACAGAGTGGCATCTGCGAGGAGGGGGGCGGGACACGCCCCCCCACCCGCCGGGACACGCAGATGATGGCCGTTCAGTGTGTATGAACGACCATCATCTGCAGATATATCTGTCAGGTGTGTACCCACCATTAGAACTTTCTCTTATCAGGCGGTCAAACACATTTATCACAGTTGATTTATATAATGCAGTTGAAGATAACACTTCTACAGTTTTGAACTTTTTATCAATGCCTCGCTATTTAATTTATACTTGATTTAGAAAGGGTTTTGATATTGGTTGATTGCAAAATAAAATTTAAAATACCGGTGTTATTCACTAGGGCCCTATTTATTAAGACCTTCATCCTCGTAAATAATTTGAAACTAGTCGATTCCACATTAGTTATGTAAAGTTTAAAAGTGGGTACACACCTGAAAGATATAGCTGCAGATTGAGTGATCTGCAGATATATCAGCAGATGATGGCCGTTCATACACACTGAACGACCATCATCTGTGCTGCAGCGGGTCCAGACGGGTTGGGGACGTGGCCTAATCGCAGCATGCGTGGCCATGCCCCCTTCAAGAGAAAACCCATTTGCGGCGCTGTGGAGGGGGGCGCTATGTGCCCCTCAGACCGGCGCACAGCCAATGGGGGGAGCGATCAGTGTGATCGCTCCCCCCTTTGGCATAGGAGACTGTTAGCAGCCTCGAACAGTCTCTCAGTGCAGCCCAGCACATAGCAGCGTGTACTGGGCTGCTGTGGATGGGGAGCTGTGCCGGAGTCGGGTAAGTACCCGTTCGCGGCTCCCCCCCCCCCCTCTCTCTTGCCGATGGACAGATATGTCTGCAGACATATCTGTTCATTGGCTGTGCAGCACAGCCAATGCGATAGGTCTGTGAACGACGTTGTTCACAGACATATCGTCTGTACACACTGGCCGACGGGGGCACGATATATTGGCCGCTCAATTGATCGGCCAATATATCGGCCAGTGTGTACCCAGCTTAAATGTAACATTGTCATAAGCAGGATATATTGCAAATATCTCCCACATTTGACAAAAATGTAATCAAAACAAGCTCCAGAAAGCAATCTAAAGATTTTTAAGCTGTCTTCATAAGGTAACGAAATTTGAAAATGGCATTGCCCTGTCAACCTTCAGCTCTCTCCAGAGGGCTGAAGCTGAACCACATGCTCCTAGCAGTTTGTACACGCATGCGCAGCAGCGTGACCGCAACCGAGCAAGAAACCAAAGCGATTGCGTAAGCAATAACTTTGCTTCTTACTGAGAGCTGGTATGGGGTCTTCTCAAAGCCTGGGTCCCAACAACTGTAGTTGAATACATTTGCCACAAAAAAAAAAAAAAAAGATTCCATATTGTTGTGATATACAGTAATAAGGAATATACATTTTCGGGGGCAGACTGCAATCTATCTATATAAAAAAGTATGTCTGTATCTTTTATGTACTGTCACAGTTTTAGACTCAGCTCCACCAAATTTGGCATGGTGGTGTAATTTTACCAGGGTTAAGTTTTGCCTAGGTTTGAACATCGTCAGACATCACACATTCTCACACAATCCTTAAAAATGGGGACACTCTTAAATTACACAGATTCCAGGGCTGGCTCCAATGGAAATTTCTCAGTCTGCCAAAAACCTGTGAGACTTTGAATCGGGGAGCCTGTTCTGGGCCTTCCACTGGATAGATTTGGACGAAAACTTCAGAGTGATAACATTGTATCCCAGAAGACATACTAGGGAGTTGAGGTCCAGGACGGACCTCCCGTTTGTGTACGCTGGGCAGAACTTTGACCCGGAGAGCCTGTTCTGAGCCTTCCACTAATTAGATTTGAATGAAATCTTCAGAGGGGTGGTGCATAATGGTGGGTTTCGTTCTGATCGAAATGAAATAGTACACACATGTGACAATAATATGAGTGAGTACAAATGAACACACTTTATGTACAAGTAACAAACAAACAATAAACAAACAACATACAAAGTATACTGTATATTCAACTTTTGTCTATGTATTCAGATGACACCGGTAATTCATCATCTTCAGCATAAGATGTACTTCATCTTATCTTCTCTCCTCTTCTGGGGAGCCCTCGTTTAACAACGCCCAGCTAATATACATAATATACATTGGCAGCACTCTACTGCAGTCTCAAGTCTACCACGAGCTAATGGGTCCTTTGTCTACCTCTGGTTTATATACCTTAGTATGGGGTGTTGGCTTGCCGGATATTAAGCCCATACTAGTTACAAACAGTGCTAGGTATCAAGCACTCATTGATCCAGCATAGCATTGACCAAACTTATCTCTATTGCACATGCTCTGTAAGCACTAAGATATTCAGACAAAGAGAATACAGTAAAGACGTGTCCTAATGTCTGGAGATGAACTCTATTTCAAGGCTCCTTTGTATAGAGTCTGGACATCACTGTTAATTACCCATAATGCTTAGCATCTCTACACAGCTTATGATGGAATGTGGCTATCTACTGATAAGAACATAGAAGCTATGAATGGCTCATTATACTTATAGTCGCAATAGAAATGACAGGTATGGCTAGGCCTCAATATTTAGCGCTTATTTGACCATTCTATGGAAAAATAGCAACTGTATTAAGACAATCTCATTTCAAACCTCAAGAGGCCTAGCAAGGGTTATATGTGTTTGTAACTTATATGCCTATGTAGAAATTAACTATTTCACCACTGGTAACAGGTGGGATGCCTAACTTAATAACTTTAACCCCGAGTAATGCCGGGTACTTCAACTAGTATTATAGAAAACTACTTCTATAGAATAGAAAAAAAAAAAGCTATGAAGTTTATGAAGTCACCTTTGGTTCCAGTGCCCTGTATCAGTGGCATCACGAGGGCGGTGTGGTCCACACTCGGGTGTCACCCTCGGAGGGGGTGAAATACAAATTGGCGGCTCCTCTGCAGTGACAGGAGCCTGGTACTGCAATGTGGCATTCTCCTGCAGCACACGGTTCCTGTTATAGAAGAGGAACAGACAGTGCTGACAGCCCAGCATCTCCGGCGATGCTGGGCTGTTCCCGGAGTGAACAAGATCTCCCCCCCCCCCAACCCACACCTCTTTATTTTTAGGTCACATCACATCCTCTTTTTGGGCATGATCAGGGATGATCAGAGTGCGCACTGGGTGTCACCAGACCCGGTGACGCCTCTGCCCTGTATAAATGCATTTAGCTTGCAGCCCCATGTTTTATAGGGTCGGTGGTCACAGAACAGCTCTGTGACTTCTAATATTCTTTGTAGTTCATGCTAAAATCAATTTCATAGCTGTGTACCAAAAAACACCATATCTGAAAAAGCAGTTTCACACACACACTACCATCCAGTAACAATGCCAATTATACTTAGGAAATTACTTGGCAGTTGTGCAGTTTTACTTAAGGTGTCCCAACAATTGCCAGAGCCTCAGAGAGCCTATTTTTTTTCCCAGGAGCTTTTACATTTCTCTTACTGCAAGGCGGAAAGGTTGGAGAATAGAGGGAAGATGGGAGTGAAGTCAGTATCAAGAGATTGCAACTTGTGATTTGCCCTCTTGCACAAATCCCCCATCCTCTCCTCACTATTTAAATGTTAATAAGCTAAATAGGTTAGCACGTACTAACTATTTGCGACTGGTAAAAGCCTCCCGCAGATTTCATTGTCCTAGCTGTTATTGTCCGGCTTATAAGCAAGGTCCTTGTTGACTTTTCAATCCAAAATGTAGTTGCAGCAGCACCAATTATTAAACAGGTAAATCACTGTCAGTGGGAGATTTGAGACGGCTGTCACTGGATCTCCAAATAAAGTACAGATGCTGAGCGGATTTCCGTGAACAATGAGAGGTAGGATTCCACGCTTTAGGCTCTGGACTAGTTTCTGTGTCAAAGACACCTCTCAAAAGATCAGCAAGATATACAGGCTTAACAATAATTTGTTTACATTGACTTGAACCTAAACTGGCAAAAGCAGTTTTGCACAACTGCACCTTGGAGAAAGAGAGATTATTTGTCACTGCGCCAACTGGGTCTTAATATGCGGGCTAACGGAATATATAATGAACAGAAAAAAATGATGTCTAATTAGCCTTTTATGTGTTTTCCCTGTATTTTATTGACTGATATATAGATATATTTAATACATTGTCTTGATTATGAGGCACTTTTAGATTATTGGAATAATTTTATATTGCAGTGCTGCTATACAGAGATGAGTTGTGGGAAGCTATTAACACAGACAGAACAGAATGGGATAAGAAATACTGAAATGTACAAACAACCATAAGCTTACTAATTGAAGATGACCAGCTAATACACATAAGATATTAGACTACCGTAAAAAAGTATGTGAGATGCATTACAGAAACTGCATGAAAGATCAAGTACAGTAAGCTATTTTAGTTATATGTGAGACAAATTGATCAAAATGGATAACAGAGCAAGAGACAACATTTTCAAAAGGATCCAAGCAGAATGTAAAAACCACACTCAATGATGAATGCTTAAACAGCTAGAGTGGAACATTTAAAACAAAAGTAGGTCACCTGTTCTATTGTTAGTCCAGAACCTATGCACCAACATGTAACATGACATAAATTAGAACTTTGTCACAGAACTGGACATAGAAATAATCTATCACTGTGGAAGGAACTGCTCCAATACAAACTGGAACAATCTGGCAGTACCAGTTAAGGATTTTAGATATGTTCCTAGCTTGGAAGGCAGACATTTACCTGTAAAGCACATGGTGGCTACAGAACTCACTGTCAAAGATTACAAATGTATTATCTTTAATGTAAGAAAGGTGACAGCCAGAATCAAGGTGGATGAACACCTGTATCTTCTCAATATCTGAAAGGGACAGGTGAGCCTAAGCAAAGAGTCACAATAATTGCATGTGGTATACTGTAGATGCCTGGGACACAAACAAATGGACAGGGCCGGTGGAAGGCTTCTAGGCACCCAAGACAAACTTCTGCACATGGATAGCATACAGGAGTGGGATCTCATACTGACAAGCTTGTCCAGCAATTATGAATTCTGATTGATGCATAAAAGCTATAGATTGAACACTTAAAACGATTTTTCTTTTTCTAAAAACCGCTAAGAAATTGTTGTATTTTTTTAAAATTAGTGAATTAGGTGAAGAACATATGTTTTATCTTATCCAACACGATTTCATTCATTTAAAAATATATATACATACACACACATATATATATTTCTTTTATATATATATATAAAAAAATTTTTTCGAACATCGGGCCACCACCATCAGTATATAGGGAACAGCGTGACCATCAAGACCTTATTTTTTCCCAGCAGCTGCAGCCACCAGGTACACACTAGCAGTGATCGGTAGCACGGTAGACACTGGGGGAGGGTGCAGGCAAGCAGAGGGACCGGAAAGTCCCTCTAAGAGCAGAAGCTGTGGGAAGATTCTCTTCCTTAAGCCGCCCACACTGCATCTAACTGGTCGCATCGTTTCCGACAAGATCAGATAGCAGACAGCCTGGTATGGTCAAAACCAATGCAACCATACCAGGCAAGTGGTTAAACATTGGACAAACTACAGGACTATGAAACAGTAACAAACAAAATTCTGCGAAATCCACTCACATTTTAAAAGCGACAAGGACATACAGGATATAAAATAGGCAAAATAGACTGTCAATGGCCCAGTCATTTCCATGAGGTTATTACATGTAGTAGACAATGGCACAATTCAATTAATAGGTATTTGAAATGTATGGAAAAAATGAAGTATAATACGCGTGTTAACCACTATTCTGTATGAAAAATACACAAGTTACCCCTGCACACTGCGATAAGCAAGGTACATTGTATATGTAAATTAAATTCAGAAGCTCAGTTACACACATTTGCAAGTATACAAGCCACACACCACTTCACAACACTTCTGCTCATCAGAGTGCTCCTAACTGTAAACAATAAGAGTCACTATACAGTCATACATTCATATGTTTTTATATTAAAAGCTAATTTACCAGGACGTACCCAAGGAGTCTCCACTATGGCACGATCATGACCAGCATTACCCGCTATCTACTGATACCATAAATGTCTCTCAGACCACACTATTGAGTATGTACACATTGCACACCCACAGAGATAAATTACCTTTTTCAAAAGCGATTTGTACACACTGAAATGGATTACAGATGTGTAATATGCTGTCACGCGAAAAAGCCCCTCTCCGTGCTCCAGGTCCTGGTGTATTTTTTGCATCTTTTTTGCCGAAAATGTGTTTAAGTCGCAATGTGATGTGATTAGGATGCACCAGCAGCCTGTGCCGATTAATCTGATATGCAACATTTGTGGGGCCGCATTCAATTAGAAGCGAAAAGCCATTTTCCGCAAAAAAGTATCTCCGATTGTGGCTTTTCGCCAGGTCGGAACTAATCTCCGTATTCAATTCCAGCCAGTTTTCGCTTACACGGAAAGTCAATACAATGTAAGCGGCGAAAAAGATTCGCCTCTGAATAGCAGGAGAAAAGAAGTGCAACATTTTTATTTTGGGGTGCAAAGGTGGGGAAACCTCTCAGAACCCTTGGGACAGCCCCCCAAAGGATAACTGTGTCAAAAAAATCCCGGGGAAAAAACTCACCCCAAAAAAGTACTTTCATTTTGGGGGCGAAAAAGCACAAAGTGGGGGGACAAGTATAAAAACTAGCGAAATAGACTTCTTGGGGGTCTGCAAGGATGGGTCAGGTGTTTTTAGGATTACAGGTGCATGCAGCAGGTACGTTTTTCACGTTTTTTTTAAAAACATCAATTTAGAGACTTTAAAATATGCTAGCACCCATTTTCAAGTACCCCAAATTTGACAGGACTACTTATTTTCACCAAAAAATACTGCTTTATGCCATTCTTCACCACTTGTGCAAAGACGCTAATAAGAAGCAATTAAAACATCTTAAGTACCCCAAACTGTTTTATTAGGGCTTTTTTGGACACATCTACATTGATCCCCAATGTTAGTGCATCTTTTTGGAGGGTTCAGGATGGTTCCCCAATTCCGACAGCACTTTCCGCCAGTTCTGAATTCACTGCTTGCCGATTTCGCGTCTTTTGGAATTGAATACGGCGAATACCGGGGATGCGCACAATAAGTTTCCGCGTCCAAAAGACACGATGTCGGCGAAAAGTCTGGCAGGCAAAACTTTTCTGCAGGTGCAAAACTAATTGAATACGGCCCAAAGTCTTTGAATCTTTATATGAAGTGCTACAATCTAGCGGTCACAGAGTCAGGTACACCCAGATATAAAAGTGTCACATATCAAATTAATCATTACAGTCTGCTGTTGCATCGCATTGGGACTTAGGCGCATTTTCGGCAAAAAAACAACAACCAGACGTTAGAGTAGCACCCTGGTGGCTCATTTACGCTAGGCCAGTTGCTCTGCATAGCGTATTGAGACTAGATGTATATGGGCACATCTGTAAGTATCATCCAAAAAAACCTGTACCATAACAAATGCTTACAAAAGGTTTATGGACACATAGATGGGAATTCAAGTGAACACGAGTTTCTTTAACTCCCGGGATGAGTGCTTGGAACGATTCAATCTTTAGGCGAAAATGCAGTTTACCACGACTAATGACCGATGCTTCGTAGCGGTAAACTGCATTTTCAACTTAAATTACCGGGCGTGATGCTAATAGCGCACACGGTGAGCTTGCAAGGAGGGTGCAAGCGGAAATCCTCTAGTCACGGTTTTGCAGCGCAGATGATTGAATAGCCCCGGGCATTCATTCCCAGACCTAAACAAACATGCCTTCAATTGAATTCCCTGTTTAAATGACAGTAAGTGCTCCATCTTTGTTAACCAAGACTATGGTCCACATTACAGTAATAGGGTGAGGGTTTAGAAAATGTGAGAGTTTAGCAGTAAACGCACACTAATACACTGGTCGATTTGGTTTTTTTTCAAAATGGGAAAACATCTGGATGAGAGTTTAAAACGTGAGAGCTTTTGGAGTCTGAAAATGGCCGAGTTTAAAAAGTGTGAGAAAACTCTGACATTTTCTAAACTCTCATCCTATTACATTTTACCCTATAAGTTTATCTAATGGTCACTGGAACACCATCACATAGATATGTAAAACAGTGTGAAAATACACACACAATGATAGACTTACCTTTGTTAACTCTTTTTCTTCGAGGTCCATAGGGTCCACAGAAACTACCTTGGGGTATGTGGTTGGAGTGATCCAGGCACCAAAAAGTCAAAGCTTTAGCTCCCAGAATGTCCTGGTCCTCCTCCATATGTACCCCAGCCACATGCTTTCAGTTTGTAAACAAGCCCAATTGCAGGAGAAGGAAAGTGGAGAAGGAAGTACAATTTACAGTAGAAAACACTCTCACAACGATGAGGGAAGCAGTGACAAGAAGGAACAGAACCCAACTGAGGCCAGGTGCCTCAATCTGGGTACCCTGTGGACCCTATGGACCCCAAATCTTTTTTCTTCAACAAAAGGTAAGTCTACCATAACTCTTAATTTCTTCTTCAGGTTCCATAGGGTCCACAGGAACTACATTGGGGATGTCCTAGAGCAGTTCCCTTAAGGGTTGGAATGTTCCTGAGCAGAGAGTAGAATCCACCACCCAAAGGAAGTGTCCTGGAAGGCAAAAGTATCAAACACACAAAATTTGATGAAAGTGTGGACAGAAGACCAAGTGGCCGCCTTGCACAACTGTTCTGCAGAGGCGCCATGTCTAAACACCCACGATGGTCCCACAGACATCAAATGTGCCCTCAGGAACCGGGAAATGCTCGTTTGCTTGTTAGCTGGCCAGCCTCGCTTGTGAAAACCATATCACACAAAAAGCACATCTGATTTACTAATGGAGTTGATACGATCCACGTAGATATGAAGGGCTCAAACCACATCCAGGGAAGCTTCACCTACAGAAAGGCCTGAAGACTGAAAGGCAGGAACCACAATTTCTTCATTCACATGAAAACGGGATACCACCTTTGAAAGGTAACCCGTCCGTGTACAGAGACGGCTGTATTCTGGTGAAAAATCAAAAATTGAGAGTGACACGAAAGCGCTGCCAAATCAGAAACTCTGCGAGCTGAGGAGATAGCGAGGAGAAAAAGTGTCTTCGCTGTCAACCATTTGAGGTCCACTGTATCCAAGGACTCAAAGGGAGGAGCCTGCAGCGCCCTGAGAACCAAAGATAAATCCCATGGTGCCAGGGCGGGACAAACTGGTTGAAGGTGGAGCACACCCTCCAAAAATGTTCTAATATCTGGCAGGCGAGCAATTCTGCGCTGGAACCAAACTTGACAATGCAGAAGCCTGAACTCTCAAGGTAGCCAGGCTTAGACAGATGTCTAGCCCAGCCTGGAGAAAAGCAAGAACTCGGGAGAGCCTGAAAACCTTAGGGTCATACTCTCTGTGGCAACACCACTGAAAAAATGAAAGGCAAATCCTGTAATAGATGCGGGCAGAGGAAGGATTTCTTGCCCTGAGCATCGTCTGAATCACAGAAGTAGAAAAGCCTTTGGCCTTTAAGACGGAAGACGCAAGAGCCACGTCGTCAAAGCCAGACGAGGTAGGTCCGGATGTAGGCAGAGACCCTGCACTAACAAATCCGGCCATAAAGGAAGTGGATTGTCTATAGATAGGCATATCAGATCAGTGAACCAATGTCGCCTGGGCCAAGCAGGATCTATTAGTATCACCCTGCCACCTAATTACTTGAATACTTGAATTTTCTGAGGACCCTTGGAAGCAGGGAGATTGGAGGAAACAGGTATGCCAACCTGAAGTCCCACACCTCACTGCCAGAGCGTCCACGAAGGTGGCCGAGGGGTCTCTTGTCAAGGACCCATATCTGAGGACCTTGTGGTTGTGATGCCATGAGGTCTACATCCAGTATTCTCCACTTGTCCACCAGGAGCTGAAAGACGTCGGGTGGAGAGCCCATTCTCCGGTGTGTATGTCCTGATGACTTAGGAAATCAGCTTCCTTGTTGAGGATTACTGGGATGAATATTGCAGAGATTGCTGGAAGATGGCGTTCTGCCTATACCAGAATATTCGCCACTTCCCTCATGGCTGCCGGACTTCTTGTGCCTCCCTGATGGTTGATGTAGACCACTGTGGTAGCGTTGTCGAACAAGACTGAGATTATCTTGGTAAACACCCGAGGGGCTGTGGACAGACCAAAGGGCAGAGCCTGAAACTGGTAATGTGGTTATGTTGCTGATGAATAGCAAACCTAAGAATGCCGGGCAGCCCCCAAGCGCTGTGGTCACTGTGAATGGATGCCGGCGCTGTGAATGGATGCCGGCACCCAGCGTCCATTCACCGGCGGTGACCGCTGCTCTGCCGATTTCCCCACCCGCAGGACACTGCGGCCCACAGGTGGAGTACAGAACCCACAGGCTGTTTCAGCAGATCGCGGCGCTGGAGGGCAGGGTGCTTTCTGAAATAGAAATAGGGCAGGGCACGGCGCCCCACTAAAACAGCCTAGCGGGAACACTAGGATCTGAATCTGGGTTGGAGGAGGGACTGCCAGCGGAGAGCCTACCTCCCTAGGCTGCATCAACCAGCCGGGTACGCTGGCCTCATATTAGTAGATGTGTCTACTGATGATCCCCGGCGTCAGGCGATAAGACCCCAGTGGTCTAGTGAGGCCGTGGAATCGCCGTAAACGAGGAGTCGCCTTACCGGACATCTCCGTGCGTCCGATTGCAGTCCAGGCCTCCAACGTCGCTGTAGCTAAGCTCCGATGTGACCCGCCGAAATCACCGGAGACGTTACTGGTGCTGGCACTAGCGGAGGTAGAAGGAGTCGCAATGCATGCATCTTTGTTAGGACGCTCAGCAATGCTAACCCAGTAAAATAAAAAATAAATGAAATCATAAAATGAAAGCTTGGGACTGCCTGAGCAGTCCCCTGTTCAAAAGGTGCGTCTGAATCCTGCTGAGCACCAAACAAAAAACTGAATGCCTGTGGCTGGGGTATATATGGAGGACGACCAGGGCATTCTGGGAGCTAAAGCTTTGACTGTTTGGTGCCTGGATCACTTCAACCACATACCCCAAGGTAGTTCCTGTGGACCCTAAGGAACCTGAAGAAGAAATAAAATGTATTATATTATAATATACATATATATATATATATATACACACACACACACACACACACACATTTAAAATAACACAGACCACTATATAATATTTAACTTACACATACAAAATGACATAGTAATTTATGATATTGGTTAATAAATCCACACTAGAGCACCAAGACTTGCCAATATGATTGTTGGGTCACATACAATTATTTTCTGATTTCTAAATATAAGTTCTAGAGTTCACATTTAACAATATACTGTTATGTGCACTTTGCATGCTATCTAATCTGGTGAAATGTAAATATAAAGATGTCTCAATACTTCACATAAGTGACTTTTGACTGAACATTGACCTTTCTTTCCTATAGTTATGTTAACCTTGTATGTTCCATTTGTTTTTCAGTGTGGAGATTCCCCTGTCCTGTTCCTCAAGCTGGTCAAGTATTCTGCTAGAAATCCTACTTTTACTGGAGTACAGTGTTCTCCCATCATCAAATTCACGAGCACTACATCCGGCTTTTTTACATGCTACACGGCACTATCCTGCTCCAGGGGTCTGATGGACAAATCAGAGTCATGCTCTGCTCACTTTACTGTGCCAGTCACAGCTACAGAGATCCTTTCCCTGACTAAGATGCAGGGTACTGAGTAGCATATTTACAAAAGTGTGGGTTTATAGAAGTGGAGATGCTGCCTATAGCAACCAGATTCTAGCTATTATCCTCTAGAAGGTGCTAGATAAATGTTAAGTAGAAGCTGATTGGTTGCTATGGGCAACATCTCCACTTCTAAAAACCGCACTTTAGTAAATATACCCGAGTCTCAGCGTGCAGAGTCTCCACATGCATTGCTGGACACTATTATATCTGTGTCCAGCCAACAAGTGGGCAATATCTGCAAACAATGTTTATTTATTTTTTTATTGAAAATTGTTAATGTAGAGTTCAAACCAATATATGGATTTCAAAATTTTTCATTATTGCGAAGTATTACACTGCCTCCACCTGGCTACTTTTTAATGTCACCCAGATGGAAAAACACTAGAGTGTAGGAAAATAAAAGCAAATTCTTCATAAAACATTAGTGTGCTTTAGATTAATTTAAAAGAGAGAATTACAATATACAAGGAAATTGACAGTTTGCTAAAAAGGAATTTATAAAAATATTATGGGCTACTTATAAAACAAAAGGAAAAATATGCCAGGAACACATAAAATATCCTAAATGCTATGGTTGTAATTTTCATGATGAAAGTTCTCAGGGGTCTATGCCACATCAGGGGCCACGGGGGATTCTTAAGTATCCACCTTACCACGGGGGACGCTAATCAGAAGAGCGATTCATAATTGCTCAGGAGCGGGGACAGCTGCTCTGAAATGCAGCTGTCCCCGCGATTAGTATCGCAGCTACAGAAGTAGCAGCATTACTTATCTCTTCCTGTCGTCTGCTTCTGCAGGTGTGACCTGAGGTCACGTATGCATAAAGACGCTGGGGAGGTAGTGAGGAGGCAGCAGAGGTATCCGTTCGCATCCCCGGTACTCCTTCCAATATATATATTCCATAGACAAAAAAACCTTATGGTTTCTCGTGTCCCATTAAAGCTGCTTAGACATGATCTGAAAATTAATTTGGGAAGATTGTGGGCATTGAGTGGGATGTGGGAGCCACATAACTGCTCAAACCTCAGTTGCATAGACTGCATGTGTGTATTCCAATGAGCACACAATTCTGTGAATTAGCAGCTCCATCATTTTGTGAGTGACAGCAATCTCATTCTGTGAGAGCTGAATCTGCAGTTAACCACAGGGTGCGATGGCATACCATATCTGTATTGCGCAAGGAACACGTCAATGAAGGCATCAGCCTTAATGAGCGGAATTTCATTGCTTTTTGAAGTTTGAGTGGCAGAAAATCAACAAGTTTTGTGAAATGTTAGACCATGTCTAAGCAGCCTTAATGGGACATGTGAAACCGTAAGGTTTTTTGTCTATGGAATTTCATAGCTTTTTTAAAATGTATTAACCATCAGGGTTTGGATGAGCAAACCGAGCTACCTGCAGGGGAGAAGGGAAACAAAATGGTACACTAACACAGGTGGAAGAGGGGACAGCACATAGGAGGTTGGTTTGGGAGGTGCTGAGTGCAAGACGGCTGTAGGCATATGGGGTAGCAGCAGCAGCGGTGGCGCAGAGCAGTGGCAGCGGTGCAGTGCAAAGGGGGCATCAGTGGGCGACAGAGGGCTCACTGGTAGTGGGTATGCACCTGAGAAAATCAAATCAATAAGTCACAGATGCACAAATGCAGCAGTGAGATCTATGCATCTATGTTAAAAATTGTTTAAAAAAAAAAAAAAAAAAAAGCGTAGCCCCGCCCTCCCCAGAAAACAATCAGCGCCGGGCTATTGAGCCCCAGTACTGGTTGTGCTAAATACAGGGGACATACGATGTAAGGGTCCCCCGTATTTGTGTAGTGCATATGAATATATAAATATTGTCTTTTGCAGTAGTACTACAGATCGCAGCAGGCATCCCCCGCATACTGGCACTTGGAGAACCACAAGTACCAGCAGGCGGGGCACTAAGGGCCCCTGCAAAAGAAATATTAGAATAAAATAGACAGACACCGTTTTAATATTTTATTTAGCGGGACCTTCACCTGGGGGGCAGCAGCCTTTAGCTCTTTTACATGGCTGCCTCTCCCCCAGGACTTCTATGGTGTCTTCACCTGGAGCGCGGCGGCCATTAAGCTCTTTTGCGCTGCGCCCATCCAGGGCTTCCGCGGCGTCTTCCGTCTTCGGCAGCTCTTCTCTGCTGCCTCCCCGCCACCAACTGAATGCACAGCAACAAACGCTGGCTATATTTAAAACAGACGAGGGGGCAAGTCGATGACGTCGCGTGCCATGATTGGCTTGCGGCGGCCATCTTTGAATTTCAAAAATTTTTTGAAAAAGGCACGCTCGAATCTCACCACTGAATTTAATGGTGAGAACCGCTCATTGGCTGAGGGGCGGAAGGCTCGCCTCTCTCAGCCAATGAGCGCTCCCCACCGTGATTTCTGGACTGAAATCCCAAAGCGGAGCTGTCATTCGGGTAGTAATGTCCGTGGGCTCGGGTAATTCGTGTTTTTTTTTTTTGCCAAGACCATGAATTGTGTGAAGAGGACCTGATCTACGCATAGGAGGATGTGAGTATTCCCCATTGGATTACCTAATGGAGAAGAGGACAGAATGGCTTCAGGGATACTAGGTGAGTATGCAAGATAGTGTGTGCATGTGTGAGTACGTGTGTGTGTGCATGTATGTTTTAATAAAATTGTACTTTTCTATGGGTGTGTTGTGTGTTTATTTTAATATTGCTTTTGCTGTGGAGCTAAAAGTACCAGCAAGCCCGTAATGCCCCGCATGCTGATAATTGTGGTTCTCCAAGTACCAGCATGTGGGGGAGGCTTGCTGGGAACTGTAGTTCTACAGCAAAATACAATATTTATAAATATTCATATGCACCATACTTTACATAATCAACCCAGCACCCACCGCCCGGGGGTGCAGGGGATAGCTCCGGGCTATCAGACTGGGCCTGGGGTGCTCTGAGGAGGGAGACCCCTTTATTGGGGGGGTCCCCAACTCCCCAGGGATCCCTGGCCTGGGCTGACTAGGGGTCAGGGGTGATGCTTCGGCTGGGGGGCCTGGATAAAGGGCTACCCTGGCTGTGGCATCACTCCCCCGCTAGAAAGGGTCCAGTGCTGGTTCTGGGAAATACAGGGGGGGCCCAATGCATTTTTTCCTCCTGTATTTCCAGAACCAGGACCGGCTCAGAGCCCTGTGCTGGTTGTTTTTTTTTTAAAATACAGATGCAGGTATCACGGATCTTCCAGATCCGAGCCTGCAACAGTGTGCTGCTACCTCCCCCGGGTCCTAACACCTGCACTACCGCTGCCCGCACTGCCGCCAACACCCGCTACCGTCCCCAGCAGCAGCTAATGCCTGCAACCCCTACCCCCTCTCCCTCGCATCCCAGCCGCAGCAAACGCCGGCTTCCTGCCCTCCGGTCCCAGCCCCCGCTACCGCCTGCAAACAACGGCCATCTTTGTGCACCCAAGTTAAGCCACAGTAATTACAACTGCTGGAGGCTCCTACTGCGGCTCCGCAACAAGTTGAAAAGTCCTATCTCTACAATGGCGCATTCTTGAGGTAATAGTTTAAAAACTGTAACTATATAATTTACCTGAACCCCAAAAGCACGTACCCTGGCACAATAGCTACCTAATAAAACAAACCCCAAGTCTAAATTCCACCCCTACCTTCCCAAAAATCCCCCATAGACTATAGCAGAAAAGGGTTCCTAATTGAGAGTGTCAGAAAAAAGACGTACGTTTCGCAAGAGCTTGATCACATCATAGTCAAATGATGTGATCAAGCTCTTGCGAAACGTACGTAGACGGGGCGGCCAGGCAGCATCCTGTGAAGCCGCGTGGAAAGGGTTCCCCCGCTGCCGTACCACTCCAACCTGCACCTCGTATGTACATGCACGGTTTCTTACCTGGAATAGCAATAACCACTGAACAGCAGCTTCTACGCTGGGTGATAAGTATTAAAAACAAGCATTACCTAGTGTCTTGTAGTGTGATCGCTACACTGTTACCACTCTTCCATGCAGACGCATTACTATGTTGCTACTTTAGAACCTTGATTTACAATGTGTCTGGAGGTTATTTTTGGAGATTGGCTTTGGTTTTAAGTCTGTACATATTTATGAGTCGGTCTGGCGGTATATCTCACTACCATCTGGGTAACTCACTTATACAGATGATATAGTGGGTGCGGAGTAATTCTTATTGTCTGACAGCTTCACCCGGATGGACAATATGTCAATATCTTCAATCAGTCTGTACTAAGTAGCGGGTGTGGAGGAGTACATAGGTCTGACACTAAAGACCATTATATACATTACCCTGTGTATTACATATACTCTATGTTACTCACCGCTATTAAACATAAGGCAAATGTGAGTTATTTCTGTTATAATCTCCGGATGGGGTTTAACATTATTCTGTATGATCACAGACGGAATGTAAATTATTGCATACTATATTGACCTGAGTTGTATATATGTCTTATTCCTATCGACCTATGGTACAGTGTACTCTCTGGCACATATGGGTAATAGCTGCCTTAGATTCCATACTAGATTCAGTAATTTAATTTATAATTGTTAATACAGGAGATGAATATATCATGTATGGAATAGATTTGGGATGTGGTGTAGACTACTGCTATCTACCTTTGAACCATGTGTATCGTTATTAAGCTAATGAGGCTATTATCTGTTGATTTATCCTCCTCCTTTTCGCATTTGATAGATTGAGTATATATAATTATATTGGGCATTGATCCCATATTAGTGATTGTCTAAAATATATTTTTCCTTTGGTTTAAAGGATTAATTGTGATATTTTGTGTATTTTTGTTTTTTTGGTTTTTTTTGTCTGTATAAACCTACATTTTAAGGATTTGATTAAAAGTTACATTTTAAACATATGTTAATTATACAAAAGCAGTGCCCCCAAGCAAAAGTCTTCTTTTCTATCCAACTATACAATATGGGAGAGGTTATCAAACCTTGGAGAGATAAAGTGGAGAAAGATAAAGAACCAACCAGCTTCTACTTGCCATATTACAGGCTCTGGGCGTGATTCAGACCCGCTCGCGACCGCTGAGTGCTCGCAAGCGGGTCGATGGTGGCCCAGTGCGCATGCGCAAGACCCGGATAGCGACAGGCAAGCCGTCGCTCCGGGTCTCGTACCAAAGGGGGCGTGCTGTCGATGGTGAGTGACAGCACGCCCCCTTTGGTGGGCGTGCCTGGGGCGTGGCTGCCCAGACGGAGGCGTTCCCATGGGACCGCCTACCATCTGGGGCCGGCCCCACTGACATCACAAGTGATATCAGTGGGAGTGCTTTCGGCTCTGTTTGAGCCGAAAGCACTCCAGGGCTTGCGGCAACGAGACCCTACCACAAGGGTCTCGTCGCAAGCCCGATGGTCCCGACCATCGCGACCATCTTCCTGCCCGCTCGCTATAGCTGTGGGTGGTCACCCACAGCTATGCGAGCGGGCAGGAGGCTGTTCAAAAAAAAATAGCCCGGCTCTGATTCAGAGCGAGCGCTCTGTCAGAGTGTCCGGCTCTGAATCAGGACCTCTGTTTGAAAAGTGACAGGAGCTGATTGTATAGAGAAAGTACCAAAGTTTGATGCATCTCCCCCATAGATAGATAGATCTGCACAGCGTAAAACTTTTTTTATTGAATATTTTACATATGAAATTACTTAAGAGGAGTTCAGAATGCCAAGCGATACCCATATAAGTTTGGTCTCATAGGGACTTCACCAGTAAGACAATAGGGTCCCTTGATGATGTCCTGTTGAGACAAAATGCGTTGGAGTAATGCTTTGTTTTCTGAACTGTATTTATTGTTGTATGCCCAATGGAATACATGAATTAAAGACACAGGTGGCACCTGTCCTTTGGTGGTAACTCAAAGATTTTTAAATTGTGTACTGCACGCACATTTTATTCTGGCATGGATAATTTCACTGAAACCTGTGGAGGGCTTAATAAAAAGATTTAATCTGCGCACTATGGTGCAATCCCTTTCGCTCTGATTTTTAGGCTTCTTTGAATGAGAAAAAGACTGGTGATTAGCAATGGGTAGTCGCAGATCCCTGGAGATTCCCAATGCCTAATGGAAATACTCATATGTGTTTGTCTGGTCGGGAATAGGTAAACCGTAGATGTAATTAATTAGTCTCAGTACAGCACTATGTAATTTATTTTTTAACAGTTATTTATATAGCATACACATATTCCACATTGTTTTACAGAGAATATTTCAGTCATTCATATCAACCCCTGCCACAGTGGAGCTTACATTTAGAATATATTTTCCCTATCACATGGACATACACACTAGGGGAAATTTTTTGTCAGACGCCAATGAACCTACATGTATATTTTTGGAGTGTATTATGATTGGTACCTCATAAACAAATTATAATAAACATGCACTTGAATACTGTATTACATACAGTATGTACATGAGAAAAACTGTGAATTTCATCAAAAGATTCAACCACAGGTTAATTAGACCTGGCCTAAGAAACCCATTATTAAAATGTCTAGACCATATCAATACAAATTGGCAAAAGGATATTGCCACTTAATAATTTTTTAGATTTTGTCTCTCGTTTGCAGGAGTCCCTTATATTGCATTTGTGGGGAGAACAGAGTTTGCCACACAAATATAATGACTGGGCTGGCAGCAGAGGACAGTGCTGCCTTCCACTGCATCATTCAGTCATCTCAGTCCTAATAATTGCATTTCAAAGTCCCATCTAAATAAATGACCATATTGGGACTTTGAATTGCTATTATGTTAGTAGCTTACATGACGGGAGGTATTATTTTCCTCTACACAAAGACTTTGGAACAAACTACAATCGGTAGACTGGTATTTACTCTCTGGAGATAAACAAATGCAAATCAAAAAGCCAAGTTAATTATCAGGTCTTATGACTGCAGGAACATTTATTTTCATAATGTTGGAGAATTATGCTAGTAGATGCTTAAAGACTGTAAAGCAGTGGTTCCCAAACTTTCTCAAATCATGGTGCCCTAGCATTTCAGCTTTTTGTCCAAGGCAACCCTAGGCCAAAAGTCTCTTGCTGAGATAATCAGTAAAAATTATTAAATTAAGTAAATTGTGCTTATCTGTCACTTTTAAGGTGCGTATCCACAGACGGAGAAGTGAGAGCACGATTACGACACTGTAATTGTGCTGTCGTTTCTCCATCTGAAATATGCCTACACTGAGCATTCAGTCGTTCAGTGTAGGCACATCCATCATCCCCGTACATGCTGAACCTGACGTAATCGTCAGGTTGACCAGCATGTACGGGCGATGATAGATGTCAAAAAACGACCAGCGGGCATGCGAATCGCTGGTCGTTTTTGACATTTAAATGCCCGATTTGCTGTCGATTACTGAGCAATTGCACGATTATGATGTCGTAGTCATGCAATCGCTCAGTAAGGTTGTGTAGTGGATACGCACCTTTAAATTCAGTTATGCAATTGCGCTCCTGTTTGTCCAGGTAATTTATCATTGGCAGCCACCAGCGCAAGTTTTGCCTATCACTATAAATCATGTGATTTAGTACTGGACCACCAAACCATGGCAACTCTGCTAATGCTTTACGGCACCCTGGTATCAGCGACTAACACTGTAATGTAGTGATTCGCTTGCAGATACACCCGCACTCGCTCACAGAACATGGGCATGCTGCATATAATTTTAATCAGAAGCTGCTTATGCCAATAAGATGCATTTGAAGGTAAAAAAAGATGCACAAAAAGACGCTCGGCACTACCGAATCATGCAGCACTCCTGCTCTATGTGTGAAGCAACTTGTATCACACGGAGGATAGATGTATGTGGACTCATCTCTATTACTGTGCTGCAATGTCCCTGACCCTAAATGCAAAACATTTCTCTCAACATCCCACCACTTGACATTTCCGCTATACAGTAGACATTGTATTGTACAAATTACAGGGCCATCCACTTTAACAGTGTGGTATTCAGTAGTACAAATTTCATCAGTGGAGCACTCGCCACAAAGAGGTTAAGCAGTGCATTACATGCCATGGCTTATCTTTCGTTGTAGAATGCCACGGTACGCCACAGTACAGCCATCACGTAACGTTCCATGGCGCGACACAGAGGCCTGGAATGGCGCGCTATGAGCAATAAACTAGCTGGGCCCATCTGTACATGTTATATACATTTTTCACCATTGGGTGGTACATAAAGGCCCTTACAAACTTTTGCTATAGGGCCTTCAAATAACTAGGTACGACCCTGTGTGCACCTCACAATGACCACACAGACTAAGGGACAAGATTGGCGTTTTATCAAGACAGATATCTGCTGGTGTTTATCATATTAATTCACTGAATTAGACGACTAGCACTAGAAATTAACTAGTGGTTCACTTTTGACAAACTTATGCACTCAGTCTATTTTTATTGTCTTCAGGTTATTCATTTGTGTGAGGTCAACTGCTCTGGTTTAATACTTACCATTAGATGCCATCACTCTAAGTTTATTCTTCTCTTCAAAACCTTTTTGAAGTCTTAACGTGGCCCACTACAAGTAAACAAACAAATAGTTATGATAATAAACAATATATTATAATCAGGGCTGCCATCAGAAATTCTGGGGCCCAGTACTAACAAAATAGGAAGGCCCCCCCCCCCGGGGTTGTGGATAACGTGAGTGGAGCTATATCAGGGATGTTGCCTAAATTTGTGCGTAAACCAGGGAGGATGGCTAGGCATGGTGTAGGGGGGTGGTACAGGCCAGGGAAGTGTGATTGGACTAGGGGGGCATGGGGCAGTAGGGGAGGGGCAGAGAAGACAGGCAGGCTGGCTGGACATGGGAGGGGGGGCAGGGAAGGCTGGCTGGACTGTGGCAGAGAAGACAGGCTGGCTGGACTATGAGGGGGCACGGGGAAGACTGGCTGGACTGAGGGAGAGGCAAGGCAGACTGGAAGGACTGGGAGGCATAGGGAAGGCTGGCTGGACTGGGGGGGCAGGGAAGGCAGGCTGGCTGAACTGGGGGGGAGCAGAAAAGGCTGGCTGGCTGGATTGGTGGGGGGGGAACAGTGCAGGGAAGGCTGGCTGGACAAGAGAGGGGGGGACACAGGGCAGGGTCAGCTTACCTGTTCTCCTGTCCTGAGAGAAGGGAGCCCAGCTGGCAGTGGTGAGGAATGCACCAGGCGGCAGGAAGAGAGAAAGATCATCAGCGCTGTGTCATTCAACTAAGGACTCGAGCCGGCCTCAAACATCAGGGGTGCTGCAGCATTTACTATGGAGCCGACCGCGAGCCAATCACACCACGCGGAACAGCGGCCAATCAAGAGCGGCCGCTCCTGATTGGCTGATCAAGAGCTGCTGTTCCTGATTGGCTGCCGTTCCGTCAGCCAATCACAGCTCGCGGAATGGCAGCCAATTAGGATCGGCCGCCCCTGACTGTCGTTCCGCGAGCCAATCATAGCTCGCGCCCGGCTCCAGTGACAGTCCATAGGTGAAATGTCACAGTGCTAATGATCTTTCTCCCTGCCTGCCGCCGCCGGTGCATTTCTTGTCGCTGTCAGCCGGGCCCCCTCTGTCTCCGGGACCGGTACTGGAGTGCCGGCAGTCCCCCCCTGATGGCGGACCTGATTATAATATACTAATGCCAGCAAATGCTATCAAATGTGTCCCCTGTCAGTTTCATAAAAGATGTAGTAAATGTGGTCCCCTGCAGTATATATTTCCCCAATCTGCATTCTGTAAGGTACAACAACAAAAAAAACCACCACACAAACAACATTTAAATAAATAAAACAGTAAAAATAAGCAAGCCAAAATTATAAATAAGATAATAAAAACATTACTCAGTAATCTGTAGTGAGATTGCCTCTGTTTTTTTTTTTTTAAACAACTTGATTTTGAGAGAATCTACATAAACAAAAGGAAAGGAATGGACATTGCTGCCCAACGAGTTTCAAGGGCAGACATAATTTCTCTCAAAAAAATTGTGACTTTAAAATGGGTGATGTGTTTGAGGGAAAGGTTGTGAACTAAATTTGGCATTATGGAAGGCATGGCTTTATTGGGTAAGATAGCTACAATCAATGGCTTATGTCCAAGCAAAAAGAATAAAAATAAAATAAATGGAAAAGCTGTAGAGCCCATAAAGGTGATAGCTGCTAAATATTAATAAAACAACACTACAACAACAGTACACAATCTGTACATTAGATATGTAAAGGTGATAAGGCTACCATAAAAATACATATAACTTTTTGAAAAATAAATTGTAACTAAAGGCCCGTATTCAATTAGACACGAAAAGTCGAAACTTTTCGCCTGGTGCACTTTACTCCGCATTCACCTGTTTGGGATGCAAAATCGCCGCATGCGCTTCCCCGCGATTCACCCTATTCCATTGCAGGAAAGTGCGAAAATGCAAATAGGCGAATGCATAACAAGCGGAAAGTACTGAATAGATAGATTCCCCCAGTCTGTACCCCAAAATAAGATGCACTGACTCTGGAAATCATTACAGATGTGTACTATTAGCCCTAATAAAAGTACTTTGCATCTTTAATTTGTGTTAAAAGCTTTCTAGAAGCAGATTTCTAAAAGTGGTGAAGAATTATAGAAAAGGGTGGAGAATGAAAGCGCCAACACACCGTTGTTTTTATATATATATATATATATATATATATATATATATATAAAAAACATTTATTGATAGCTTTCCTCAATGAAAGGATGTTACCAGCTATATAGCAATTATTACTGAGCCAAGCTAATTTGAAAAAGCATACATTCGCCATTAATAAAAACGGATCATGGAAAATACTCAGAGAATATTTGCTGTTTTATATTATACCTTCAAAAGATAATAATAACCTCTTGGTATTTACTGTATAACCACAAGATCCTTATTATTGTAGAACCCTTAACAGGCTATCTATGAGTAACAATCACAGCTGTAATCTCTTTAAAAAATACACATAGTAACAACAGGTTCAATTAGTAACTGTTTCACAGTACTTGATATTCTTACACAAGTTGTTACACAAGTAGCAATCTAAAAAAAAAAGTGGATTCCTGTGTAATGGTGCATGAACACGGTCAGATTTTTCCTTTCAGATATGAACGATAACGATTTAAAAATCGTTCAGTCGTTCATATCTGAAGGAAAATCTGACATATCTGACATGCCTGAACGATGGACGATGCGCGTTCCCGTTTGTCAGATAACGATATCGGACATCTGATGTGTTTGCAGTCAGACTTGGACGATTCCATTCATTTTAATGTAGTCAAAAATCGTTCAATCGTTCAAAACTTTGGTAAAATCGTTCAAATCGTTCATCTGACAAATCTGACAGTGTGTATGCTCCATAACAGCTCTTTTATGCAGTGTGGGGTTGCTCTTTTATGCAGTGTGGGGTTGTTCTGCTTATTTTATCTGCACCATCCTGGATCTTCAATTTAAAGCATAGTCTTTATGCATTTTATTCCAAGGAAAAGCAGATATTAACTACATTCACTGCAATTTTAAATCACAGCACGTAGTCAGATTCCTCAGCCGATTCCAATCACACTGCACGGCCATTTCTTTTTTTTTCACATGGATCTCCACACACAATTTAAAATATAGTCTTGTAGAAAGAATAATGATTCGAGTCTTTAGTACTCGTTAATGAAAAGTGCATGCATAGTTAAAAATCAGGGCCATATAAAATTATATATATATATATATATATATATATCCTTGCAAAAGTATTCACCCCCTTGGCTTTTTACCTTTTTTGTTACATTACAACCTATAATTTATTTTTTTAATCTGAATTTTATGTGATGGATCTGCACAAAATAGTCTAATTTGGTGAAGTGAAATGAGAAAAATATATATAAAAAAGTATCTTTATAAATAAAATTCTGAAAATTGTCATGTGCATTTGTAATCACCCCCTTTGCTATGAAGCCCCTCAAAAGTTCTGGTGCAACCAATTACCTTCAGAGGTCTTGAGAAAGGACCTAGATGGTCCGAAACGCCAGGGGCGTCTTAAGAGAGGAGGAGGCCCGTGTGCACGCCCTGTGCGGGGTCCCTTCCTCTCTCCCCGGTGGCCGGCAGCCGACTGATGCGGCTAGCTGGCCACCGGAGCCTTAGTAGACTCCGGGCACTAGAGTGTGCCCGGAGTCTACTGCGCATCCGCAGAATGCCCGAAATGGCCGTGGCAGACATTTTTCCGGTGTTCTATGCATGCGCAGTAGACTCCGGGCACACTCTAGTGCCCGGAGTCTACTGTGCATGTGCAGAACAACGGAAAAATGGCCACGGCGGCCATTTTCCGGTGTCCTGAGCAGCGCAGACACCCGACGTGGGACCACAGACAGGTAGGTCTAAAATAATATGGGTGCAGTGTGTGCGGTGCGGGGTCCCCCTGGACCCGGGGGGCCCATGTGCCCCGCACACACTGCACCCATTATAGATATGCCACTGCCAAGCCAACTCCAATAACGTCCGAGGACAACATCCGATGCCGGGCGTCTGACTTCATCCACCCACATCGCGGCCAGGCCAACTGCCAAAGAAGAAGACTGAAACCCCTGATGGAGGCAATTCCTGAGAAGATCGGCGGTAAGGTAGGGACAGGCGGACCACAATACGGACCAGTCTCTGGCCTTCCTCCCAATTAGTCTCAAAAGACTATAAACATCACAATATATGTTTATGTTAATGTTTATTATGCTTTTTACATAGCGCTCTCTCATTTCACTAGTACCCTTAATTTCTGAGCTGCTTATACATTTACAAGCGCATTGCACCTATCACTCAGTTACCTTCGTATGTCACATAAATAGTGAAATGAAGGCCACCTGTGTGAAATCTAAGTGTCACATGATCTGTCAGCATAAACACTACTTTTCTGAAAGGCCCCAGAGGCTGCAACACCACTAAGCAAGAGGCATCACACCATGAAGACCAATGAGCTCTCCAAACAAGTCAGGGACAAAGTTGTTGAGAAGTACAATTCTGGGTTGGGTTATAAAAATATATCCAAATCTTTGATGAACCCCCGGAGCACCATCAAATGGAAAGAACATGGTACCACAACAAACCTGCCAAGAGGGCCACCTACCAAAACTCATATACTGGGCAAAGAGGGCTTTAATCAGAGAGGCAGCACAGAGACCAAAGGTAACCCTGAACGAGCTGCAGAGTTCCACAGCAGAGACTGGAGTATCTGTGCATGTGACCACAATAAGCCATAGACTCCATAGAGCTGGGCTTTATAGAAGAGTGGCCAGAAAAAAGCCATTACTTAGTGATAAAAATAAGAAGACACGATTTGAGTTTGCCAAAAGGCATGTGGGCAACTCTCCAAATGTATGGAGGAAGGTGCTCTGGCCAGATGAGACTAAAATTGAACTTTTTGGCCACCAAGGAAAACGCTATGTCTGGCGCAAAACCAACACATCCCATCTCACCCCAAGATGAAACATGGTCGTGGCAGCATCATGCTGTGGGGATGTTTTTCAGCAGCAGGGACTGGGAAACTGATTCGAGTTGAGGGAAAGATGGATGGAGCTAAATACAGGGATATTCTTGAGCAAAACCTGTTTTAGTCTGCCTGTGATTTGAGACTGGGACGGAGGTTCACCTTCCAGCAGGACAATGACCCGAAGCATACTGCTAAAGCAACACCCGAGTGGTTTAAGGGGAAACATTTAAATGTGTTGTAATGGCCTAGTCAAAGCCCAGATCTCAATCCAATTGAGAATCTGTGGTCAGTCTTGAAGATTGCTGTTCACAAGCGGAAACATCCAACATGAAGGAGCTGGAGCAGTTATGCTTTGAGGAATGGGCAAAAATCCCAGGGACAAGATGTGGCAAGCTCATAGAGACTTATCCAAAGCAACTTGCAGCTGTAATTGCCACAAAAGGTGGCTCGACAAAGTGCTGACTTTAGGGGGGTGAATAGTTATGCACGCTGAAGTTTTCTGTTATGTTGTCCTAAATGTTGTTTGATTCACAATATAAAAAAAACACAACTTCACAGTTGTAGGCATGTTCTGTGAATGAAATGTTGCACACCTTTAAACAATCCATTTTAATTCCAGGTTGTGAGGCAACAAAACATGAAAAATACAAAGGGGGGCTGAATACTTCTGCAAGGCACTATTATATATATATTATAGTTTACCACGTCCTGCTTCTGTTGGTTAGGGCTGGTGGTTAACCCCCTCCGGGGACTCTCTCTCCCCTCTGCCAGGGGCTCTCCCTGTCCTTAGCACATCAAACGGTCACCTCCAGACTTCAAACAGCCAGACCGCCGGAGGAGACAGGGGATCCAGAGGACGAGAGTACAGCCAGCTGGTCTCTCAATAGCAGTGAAATCAATGCGTTTCTTCGCCTCTGCCAAGTATCAGTGGCTTCCTCAGTAAACCCCATGCCCATGCTGGCACCGCTGTCTAGGCAATTTATCTTTATATTTCACATCTAAAGTATCTACCAGGAGACCCAATTATCTGACCCGGGACTTGAAACACGATTCCAAGCCGGGTCAGACCCGGGATTTACCCCATTTCCACTGTGGCTCCATTCACACTGCACACGGGAAACTCCAGATCTCCCCAGAACGCGACCAGTGGAGGGAGTAATCTCTCCTATCACAGACAGCTTTCGAATACCAGCCAATCACCATGCGGTAAACGCGTCCCGGGTCGGATGACCCGGGTTACCCGTTTCCACTGAGCCTGACCTGGATTTTACCTGCGTAAAACCCTGCTCGAGACCCAGGAGTAAATGCTGGGTCAATCGGGATTTATTCCTAGGAGCCTTTTCCACTGAGCCGCTGTTTATGCTGACGCGGCAAAAATCCGGGTATTTTGGCCAATGGAAAAGGGGTATAAATAAGCACATGGGGAGCGGGGAGGGGAAAAGTAGAGCACAAAATTGTACATTTTGATGACTGTTTGGTATTTATCCAGCTTTTAAGAAAGGAAAATGACATCCATGGAATCTTGAGCCAATTGCATGTGGGTGTGTACATCCCTATACTATCAGTCATGATATCTCCATAAATATGTAAAAATAAAAAAATTGCATCATTTTGTGAGGAAAACAGAAATAAGGATTACTTTGTTGCTGTTCATCATAATCATCATCATCTTGTTATCATAATGATGGGCCTATTTTTATGTGGCGACATCTGCCCCATTGTTAATCTGGACCTGTAAATTGCTCCTAAAAGGGCTGTTACATATAACTAACTGATAACAGGGAACAATCGGGAAGCCGACGGACGGAATCCCGACTGCCGGCTTCCCGACTGTCTAATCCCAGCAAGGGTTAAATGACAGGTGTCGAAATCCCGACGCCTGTCATTTTACCTACGCCGGGAGCCCGACAACCGGCTTGCCGAACGAAGATAAGCCAGCCGCGGACAGCAGCTGGTGGGGAGGGTTAGGTTTATGGCTCCTGGGTGGGACTTAGGGTTAGACACCCCCCTGGGAGGTTAGGGTTAGGCTGGGGGAAGGGGGAGTTAGGGTTAGGCACCCCCGGGGGAGGTTAGGGTTAGGCACCCCCCAGGGGACTTAGGTTTAGGCGGGGGGGGAGGATGAGGTTAGGTTTAGGCACTTAGAGGGGGGATTAGGGTTAGGCACTTGGGGTGAGAGGTTAGGGATAGGCACCCCTAAGGGAGGGTTAGGGGGTAGAATAGGGTTAGGAAATACTTACCTTGGTCGATCGGGATTTTCACCCCTGCCGGGCAGCCACTGTCGGGATTTGTACCGCCGGCCCGAACAATCATCTCAAATCTTTAATAGAGATTTAAAAGATTTATATTCTCGGTGATTTACAAATAACTGCAGCATTGTGGAATCTCTAACACACGGGGAGAATTAAATTGTTTTTTGGGCACCCAGTGCCCGACAAAGCTAATCAATTGTTGCTCTGATCGCGCACGAGTGCTGCGTGCGCCCAATATTCATTATTTCTGCTCGCTACCTTCTGCGGTGGCCAGCAGAAACCTGTAAAAAGTATGGCTTTTGGGCGTCCAAATGACATTTTCGGTAGCATACCCAACAGTTTATACTGGTTTAACCGCGTCACGTGTCTAAACCAGGAGCATTTGGAAGCGGCATGCATGCCATTTACCATTGGTATAAGTAAAATAAATTTCTTACCTGCACTCTGGCATGCCCAGCTCTCTGGGGTCCATCTCGCTGGGTCACTCACGGGCCGGCCAGTGCACTGGAGTCCGTCTCGCCGCCGAGCAATGAGACGCCACATATGTGCAGCTAAAGGGCGGTAAGGTGGTTGAGCGGTACAGCCTACCAGTTACTAATTTCTTAATGGTACCAACCCGTACCAACTTACTTGCACCACTGCCTTTTACAATCGAGCATAGCCTTCAATTGAATGTCTACTTATTCGACAATAACCACTAAATTAATGAATTTTAATGCGAAGTAGCACTCAAGACTAATTTAACTTCACATTGCGTTCCAGAAGGTATACTAATGCCATTAAAGCATATAATTTGGAGTACCTATAATTATTGCAAACAATCTTAACTTTGATCTATATGAAGTGGATAAAATGGAATATATCTTATTTATTACCAGTTATTTATATAGCGCACACATTTTTTCCGCAGCGCTTTACAGAGAGAATATTTGGCTATTCACATCAGTCCCTGCCCCAGAAGAGCTTACAATCTATATTCCCTATCACATGCACACACACATACGCACTAGGGTTAATTTTTGTAGGGAACCAATTAACCTACCTGTATATTTTTGGAATGTGGGAGGAAACTGGAGCACCCAGAGGAAACTCACGCAAGCACAGGGAGAATATACAAACTCCACACAATTAGAGCCGTGGTGAGAATCGTACCCGCAACCTCAGTGTTGTGAGGCAGTAATGCTAACCATTACACAGTCTGTGCTGCTTCACAATTACCTGACTTTGGCAGCCAACTGGCTGCCACACTTACCAAGCGACCAATTTGGTAAGCTGTACACACTTACCCAGTGCTATTTTTGTAGAATTGTAGGAAAACCAGAATCCATACTAAATATATAGGGAAAGCCACAGTAATACATAAACAAAAGCAGGATGCATATTAATATTGAAAAAAGTCAGAGCCACATAAAATACATTGAAAAAGCCAGATCCACATCAAATAGGTATTATGGCGATACAAGTACCACCACAACATTTGTGCAGTTGGGGAAGCCTTCACTGGCGAAAACTGACAAATTTTACTGCCATCAGGGTTTTCGCCAGCGTTAGAGGAAAAAAAAAATGAAAATCAGAAGATTGCGCTTACCTGACATGCTCAGGTTTCTTCACTGAACATCGGCCAGCAGGACTCCTTCAGCAGAAGAGGAGGAGGACGGTAAAGGATGAAGAAGTGGAAGATGAGAGAGGATGGAGGACTGAGGGGTAGGGAAGAGGAAAAAGTAGTTTGTGAAGGGCACAAGGGAAAGGTTGGAGCAATATATGGGAGAACAGTGATGTCTGGTTATAGGAGGGCTGCAACTGGAGGGTCACCTGGGGGATGCAGGGCAGAGAGGGCTGGACCAAGGGGCTATGCAGGGCTGGACCTGGAGAGCACAGGGCAGGTAGGGTTAGACTAAGAGGGAGTGCAGGACAGGGAGGGCTGGACCTATTGGGGGCACAGGGATGACTAGACATTATGGGGGTGGCACAGGACAGGAAAGGCTCCCGATTGGCTGCTGGTCCGTGAGCTGTGATTAGCTAATGGCCAGTGCCATATTCAAAATGCTGCCACTGTCTCTTCATGACTGGATGGTTGTCGGTCCGTGATCTAAAACCAGCAGTGGTCGGCGCCAATCTACAGGGTGCCAATCAGTGGATCCCAAGTCTCCATGTAACAGGCGGATTCTGGAATGCCGTTCGTAATGACGTAGGTTTTCTTTAAAAGAACTTCAGGAAAGGCGTTACGGTCCGTTCCGCAAAATAGCCCTGCACTAGCCAACTGACCACTCAATGTATTGGGCTAGACATCACAACTTGGCGAACATTTAAATTTGCTCGTCTAGTTGTGATGTCAGTGTTGGCGGTCCCTGCAGCCAGTGTACTGGCGGTCGGTGGATCGCCCATACATGCAGACATATCTAATCATCTGCAAAATATATTGGCATCAGCTGTGCTGCAGGGTCGTTGTTCAAAGACATATCTGGTGTACACACTCACCGATCCACTACCGATATATCGTTCAATCAAACAACAACACATCTACTAGTATGTACCCATCCTTATTCTTACTCATCCGCTGTGCATTCTCCCAGTGTAATCAGTGGGTTAAATTGTTAATTTCTACATAGGCATATAAGTTACAAACACATATACCCCTTGCTAGGCCTCTTGAGGTTTGAAAAGAGATTGTCTTATTACAGTTGTTTTACCATAGAATGGTCAAATTACCTTTTTATGGTCAAAGAAGCCATAAATATTGAGGCCTAGCTCTACCTGTCATTTCTATTGCAACTATAAGTATAATGAGCCATTCATAGCCTACATGTTCTTATCAGTAGTGAACCACATTCCATTGGAATGACCATCATAAGCTGTGTAGAGATGCTAAGCATTATGGGTAATTAACAGTGATGTCCAGACTCTATACAAAGGAGCCTTGAAATAGAGTTCATCTCCAGACATTAGGATACGTCATTAATGTATGTCTTTGTCTGGTAATATCTTAGTGCTTACAGAGCATGTGCAAGAGAGATAAGTTTGGTCAATGCTATGCTGGACCACTGAGTGCTTGATACCTAGCACTGTATGTAACTAGTATGGGCTTAATATCCGGCAAGCCAACACCCCAGACTAGGGTATATAAGCCAGAGGTACACAAAGGACCCATTAGCTCATGGTAGATCTGAGACTGCAGTAGGATGCTGCCAATGTATATTGATTATCTGGGCATTGTGAAACGATGGGCTCCCCAGAGAGAAGATAAGATGAAGTACATCTTATGCTGCTGCTGATGAATTACCGGTGTCATCTGAATACATAGACAAAAGTTGAGTATACAGTATACTTTGTATGTTGTTTGTTTGTTACTTGTAAATAAAGTGTGTTCATTTGTACTCACTCATATTGGTCACATGTGTGTACTATTTCATTTCGATCAGAACGAAACCCACCGTTATGCACCCAGTTAATGTCCACATTTTGATGGCAGCCAACTAACAATACAATACATACCAAATTAAATAGGACTACTTTTCTTCCCTGCACTTCCTGCTATAGATGGTGCTGCCTATCAGACACAAGCTCCAGAAAATTCTGTTTTCCTGAGGTTGCTGCATATGGGCACATTGGAGCCTCATAGAGTTCTATGGGGCTTGTTGTGCCATGGGTCCGCAGCAGATCTCTCCGATATCAGCTACAGATCTTTTTAATAAATATGGTAATCCTTATGTTGGCAGTAAACTTCCGAAAACATCAGTTTACACCTTAATACATCACAACCATAGACTCTTATCACATCATGTAATAGCCCAGGGAGGAGAAGGAGATGAAGGATGTCACAGTGGAAACAGATCACAGAGGGGTATTTTAAAGCCTCTCTGTTCACTCTATTATATGCCATGTGACTGTGGTTGCCATGGTAATCACATAACACTGCAGAAAATGTGCAAAACTATCAATCATTAATATTATGTAATTAATAATATTTATCAAAATAGCTTCAGAAACAGCGTTCCAGTCCGTTACGGCTGAAAAACAGCCCTGGTTATTACATATAAAAATGTAAAATTTTAAAAAGTGCTTTAAACTGCTTTCTAAACTTTCCTATTGTTTTTATTGAAGATATTCCATATATACATATAGTATATATTTTTTAATGCACACAAGCATACTTGAACACCGCGTGTAAATAACCAATTTGCTGTAACGAAAACACACAGTTGCCCAAAGCACTCATATAACTTGCAATACTACAGTGAAGCATGCAATACTGTACACTTATAGCATGCATTACGTGCAGCCTTGTTGAGTCATTCAAAGCAATGACTTGAGATATGATCAAGATGGGCAGAAACATAACCACAGTATTCATTAATCATTTATTTATTAAATGAGAAAAACTGCTGTAATACCAAGTAAAGGTAATTAGGCTTGCCTTATCCTCTATCATAGCGTGTGTGAGATTTATATATATATATATATATACACACACACACATATATATATATATATATATATATATATACATACATACATATACACATATACACACACACAGGTTGAGTCTCCCATATCCAAAATGCTTGGGACCAGGGGTATTTTGGATAACGGAATATTTCGTATTTTGGAATATTTACACATCATAATGAAATATCTTGGGAATGGGACCCAAATATACACACAGAATGCATTTATGTGTTATATACACCTTATACACACAGCCTGCAGGTAACTTTATACCATATTTTCAATAATTTTGTGTCTCAAACAAGGTTTGTGTACAGAAATTAAATTCATTTATGTTTCATATACACCTTATACACACAGCCTGAAGGTAATTTTATATAATATCTTTAATAATTTGAGCCTTAGACAAAGTTTGTGTACATTGAACCATCAAAAATCAAAGGTTTCATTATCTTAGTCATGCCAAAATAATTCCATATTTCGGAATATTCAGTATTTCGGAATATTTGGATAGGGGAGACTCAACCTGTATTAGTTTTTTGTTTAAAGTATGGTTATTTTGTCGTTAAACTGCAGTGTGCCTGTGGTTCTATTCCATGATTGTTTCTCAGGCGAATTAAAAAAAAAAAAAAAAAAAAAAAAGGACTTAAAATGTCATGATGTATCCATACAATGCAGCATGTACTTAATTGTACTGTTAACTTGACACATTTTAGAGCCTATCGCTTTAATAGGTCCTGAACTGAGCAGAACCGGATGCACATATTAAGATCTATTGTCAAACAAATAATTTTAAAGTGAATTGAAAAGATATATGTGTACACATCGTATAGTATAGCGTTTATGCCCAATCCGTCCTTCCTCGCTTCGTCCTGCTTGCTGTGCTGCATGTCAGATGGGACTCTATGAACAATGTGATGCACATCATGTAGTGTGTACGCAGGACCAATATATTGGACCTTGGTACCTCTAAAGTATGGCACTGTTCTACAAGATGATTGCATAGAGTGTATAGGAGCAACAACTAATACAATACAATCACTGGAGCCAATATTTATTGTGCCATTGATCAGAAGATTGCATAGTGTGTACACTCTTTGGCCCTCATTCAGACCCACTCGCGAGCGGCTGTCCGCTCGCAAGTGGGTCGATGGTCCGTACTGCGCATGGGCATGACGGAGGGAGCTCCGTCGTGCGCATGCGCGAGACGCGACGAGCGAAGGACTTTCCTTCGCTCGAAGTGTCACATCAAAGGGGGCGTGCTGTCGATGTTGACTGACAGCACGCCCCCTTTGGTGGGCGTGCCGGGGGCGTGCCTGCCAGACGGAGGCATTCCCAAGGGAACGCCTACCGTCTGAAGCCGGCCCCACTGACATCACTAGTGATGTCAGTGGGAGTGATTTTGGCTCTGATAGAAAAACTGAAAAAAATTGAAAAACTCAACCGCAGGCTTTTGCTCGCAGTTTCGATGGTCGCGATGGTCAAGACCATCGCGACAATCATCCTGCACGCTCGTATATGCTGTGGGTGGTGACCCACAGCTATATGAGCGTCCAGGAGGACGCTCCATATTAATGGAGGTGGGCCCTGATTCAGAGCGAGCGCTCTGGTCAGAGCGTCCGGCTCTGAATCAGGGCCTTTATCCTGTGTTCTGGGATTTCGTGAAATTGGGACGATTGTCACATCGTATAGTGTGTACCCAGCTCAATGCTGGGGCTAAATGTGAATTATACATTTATAGTGTTCACTCTAGCTCCGGCGGCAGGCAGGGCGCCGGAGCTAGAGAGGGCACTGCCGCGCGTGAGCACCCAAAAAGGGTGCGTGGTCATTGAAAAGGGGGCGTGTCTATAAGACGCGTCCCCTTTTCGTCACTCTTTGGGGCGTGCCTGGCACTTACGGACACGCCGGGCAGCCCCCAAGGGCTGCTGACAGGTAGAATAGATGCAGGGCGCATGCGCCCAGCGTCTATTCACCGGCGGTGACCGGGTCACCGCATATTTCCCCACCCGTGGGACACTGTGACCCGCGGGTGAAGACGGCACTCGCAGGCTGTCTTAGCGCGGTGAGGGCAGGGCACCTTTTGCCCTCCAGAAGGAGGGCAGGGCGCAGCGCCCCTCTAAAACAGCCTAGCGGGAACGCTAATTTATGCTACATGACTACTGCTGCATACAACTGGCATATTGGTTTTCCTTATAGCATCTTTTGTTACAGTAACTAGACAGAAAAATTAACGCATTTTTACTATCATTATTATTAAATATTATGACTGTTTCCATAAAGTCTTGTAAGTAAAGTCTATGGGTTTGATTCAAGTCAATGCGAATTGCAAAGCGCCGGGAGGGAGCTTCTGGAGTTAATTCAATTCTGCGCGCTGTTAGGTCGGGCAATGCCCGTTCTACCGCCCCTGTGCCTTAAACAGGGTGTTTAGTCGCGAGAATGGGCAGTCTCCGACTAAACCGGCGCGATGCTGTTTCTGCCGCGCTAAGGGTAGAAAACAGCATTGCGCCTGAACTTTTGTCGGATTACTGCTTGCAGCCAAGGAGGGATACGAGAAGAAATCCTTAGTTGGAGTTAACAGCGCGCTTAATTTAATAGCTCCAGGAGCGCATTCCCGGCGCTATTCAATTCGCGTTGAATTGAATCGAGCAATTGAATCATTCCAAACTGTGCAAATATATTAAGTACTTTTAATTGGTAAAGAATAGAGTTAAACTTGTTTGATCCTCCAATCCCACATCTCGCATTAAAGCCAATGGATGCCAGGTTACATAGGGACCCACAATCGTTGATCGCGGGTCGCTGGTGGTGTGCTGGATGATCGATATCGATTATCCAGCACTCCGGGAAGGTGCAGCGAGATAGTCCAGCGATATCATTATCGATCGTCCGTGTGTATGCACCTTATGAGTGGTGGAATAAATCGCGTTAACAGTTAATTGCCGCAGTAGTCAACTCCATTCGACAGCAGAAAGCATACTGTGGTAATGATTTGCCACAGCTAACAAATCTCTATTACATCTTATCACTTATAAATATTTATTATATGCAGTTTTAAATGTGAGCTGATGAAACATGGAATTACTCTTAAAAACATATGAAAAGAGTCTTTAATTAATAATAAACTGGGTTAAGCATTCTGCCTGGTTACTGTAACACGAGATGTTCTGTAAAAACTTTAGGATAAACTGCATTGAGATATCAAAAGAATGGCATATCCTCTTACATTGTAGTAAACATCTTAGTACAGACTATAGATGACATCTGTTTTAAGGTGATTAAAAGGCAGCCAGAGTAGTTTTTATTAGGTTTAACCAATGACAAAACATTACCAATGGACAGCAATAGCTATAGTGACGTCTGACAGCTATAAATTTTTTTTTTTTTTTTTTTTAAAAACCTGATAATAAAAATAAATAAAAAATGAATACTCTTGAATGGCTCATAATAAACATTTCTCTATTAACTAACAGAATGTAATTAAAACTATTTGAAGTTAAGATTTAAGAAAACAAAATTAAATCACAAGTGTGCACACATGTTGGCTCTGATTTGCCTGATGAAAGGCTGACCTATAAAAAGCAATGCACAGTAAGGCTATGTTGCAATAAGGTCTGTCAGTGACTTGGACTAGGAAAAAGCAGGGTGTGGAAAAATTAAACATGCAGGCAAAAAAAAAAAGGAAAAAACAACAACACCCAGTGCATACTCAGAGCATTGCATTTGCAGACAACCTGCACGGCTCTTACCTCAATAGTTTTAACCAGGATCTTGATGTAAACCTCTGAAATCCCCAGGGAAATGCCAAACATAGAAGGTAGCATTATAAAGACGATAATTACGGCGAGACATACTGAGAAGATGTTATAAGCCACAGCTCTAAAGTCCTCCATAGCTGAGCGGAGCTGCCAGCCTTCAGGTGCTGCACTCTGTCATCTGTCTGTCCCTCCTCTGGCAGCTGTGAAAGTTACACGGAGCAGGAAACACAAAAGTTACTAGTGATGCAGAGAAGTCAGCGACTTCCTCCTATTCTCCCTAGTCACACCCACAACCGCCCCTGCTCCTCCTAGTGCTGCTATTCCTCCCGGTCCACTAGGCAGTGCAGGGGCGATCACTCCTGTAGAGTAGCAGTGTTGGGGGCCCTAATCTTTCTAAAGTAAGTTCTTGCTCTTTGCCCTGCTTAGTTACCAGAACAGAAAACAGAAGCTAAACTCTATATAAATATTCATACACTACAGTAGTTAAAATTCAAGTTTTAGATATAAAATTATAGAAATGTTGCATTTTTCAGTTCTCATCATGTCGCAGAGCTCTGGATCCGTGTCAGGGGCGTATCTATAATGCGTGCAGGGTGTGCCGGGCACAAGGGACCCTGGGTCCAGGGGGCCCACACGGCACAACCTGCACCCATACTTCCAAATACTTACCTCTCCGAAGTCCCATGTCGGCTGGAGAGGCGCTATACAGAACGCCTGGAAGGTGGCCGCAGCGGACACTTTTCTGGTGTTCTGCACATTCGCAGTAGGGAAATCGCCAGGAATATGGCTGCCGCAACAGTTTCCTGGTGTACTGCACATGCGCAATAGACTCCGGGCACAGACTAGTGCCTGGAGTCTGCTAAATGTGTCAGTACGCCTCGACCGCCGGAGAGAGAGGAGGGGTCCCCGGATGGTGAGTGAACACGGGCCCCCTCCTCTCTAAATACGCCCCTGATCGGTGTGTTCAGATTTGAAATGATTGCATCTTTCATAAAGACAAAGGACCTCATTCAGAGTCGGTCGAATCGGCCGCACGGTCGTACGGGAAAAGGGGCCGGATATGCAAATGATTCCCTCGCAAGTTGCGTCCCTAAGTTCGGATCGGTAGCTGGCCGACCAAGGAGAGGAAGCGGCCGCAAGGCAAAAAAAATACGCCCCCTTCTCGTACGCATTGCACGTCATCTCCGGGCATATAAGGATTAATCGAGACCATCGCGAACCATCGGAACTGGTCGTAGAGCTTAAGGTTGACCATGACGCTACTTTGTTAATTATGCACTCCCATAAACCGTATGCACTCCCATAAAACGCCGTTCGCATAATTAGGCACGCCTGCGTTCGGATCTCCACTCCCCCGTTTTCAAGCACCTTCCCCTGTTACCACCCACAAACGCCTCAATCTGTCACTCAAACTACCGACCTGGCTGTGTTCAAGGAGAGAGAAATTTGTGATCGTAGCGGCTAGTTTGCACACGCGCATTGCGAACTTTACGCATGCGCAGTATAGCGAACATCGGTGGCGTACGGCCGTGCAGCCGCTTCGACCGACTCTGAATGAGGTCCAAAATGTAGTCTTCTAAGGGGCCTATTTAGCATTTAATATTTGCAGCATATCAATGCACCATGGTGGAACCACAGCAGATATCTCCAAATTCGCGGTCATTCCATTACCAACTGCAGTAGCAGCCCCATAGGTTTCTATGGGGCTCAGAAGATGTCAGATTTACCAAGCTCTGGAATGTGAAGCATTCTGGTTTGGTCCCATCAGCTAACGTCGTGGCGGCTCAAGGCACAGGCTAGCAGGGCGTCCCCCGGAGCTCAATATCTTGAAGAGAGCAGCCCTGCCTGAACAATGGCATTCACCCCCACCCGGCTCGGGAAAAACCTGCCATCCACCCCGCTGGCGTAATAGCTATACACGCAGGAGGAGGGAGCGGGAGGGAAGAGGCAACAGTGCAGCACAGGAAGGCACTAGGTGCAGAGAAGCCTAGTGCCGGCTCTGAGCTAATGCTATATGAAGATGGCATTGTGCTGCTGGAGCCTGTGGGCTAAATTTAGCAAAACTTACCTGGAGAGGGCTCCACCTGAATCCTTCCCAGTAATATACATCGCACACGCTGGTCAATAGAACACGCATGCTCAGTAGTGCTGTGGGGGTCCCAATAGAGAAGTAAAGTGACCGCTGATGTGGTGACATTACTGCAAACACATTGCAGGGTCAGGCTCTTTTCTGTGCCCCTGTCCCAGCATGTGAGCTATGATACATTTGCCTCAAATAGCGGCGATAAAAATTTTCAAATATTGGCTCCAAAACCCGATAATTGATAAATATGCCCTTAAAGTTTTATAATAAAAGTGTATTCTGAGAGCATTACATGCATTACTCTAACACATATTTAGCACAATGGATATGTGAGCATGATGAATGTGGAAATACATACGTTTTGTTGACAGTCGATATGTCACCATACTATGGACCTCATTCAGAGTCGGTCGTTGCGGCCGCACGGTCGTAAGGGAAAAGGGGCTGGATATGCAAATGAAGCGCTCGCAAGTTGCGTCGTTAAGATGGGATCGTTAGCTGGACGAGCGAGGGGAGGATGCGGCCGTAAGACTAAAAACACGCCCACTTCTCGATCGCAAAACACGTCATCTCCGGGCATATAAGGATTAATCGAGACCATCGGAGCTGCTCGTGGAGGTTAAGGTTGACCATACCCTCTCTTAAGCACTACGATCTAGTCAGTGTACAAACCTCCCATGTCACGTGTGCCATGACACTACTTTGTTAATTATGCACTCCCATAAAATTCTGTTTGCATAGTCAGGCACGCCTGCGTTCGGATCTCCACACCCCCGTTCACAAGCACCTTCCCCTGTTACCACCCACAAACGCCTCATCCTGTCACTCAAACTAACGACCTGGCTGTGTTCAAGGAGAGAGCAATTTCTGACCGTAATAGCCAGTTTGCGCACGCGCATTGCAAATTTTACGCATGCGCAGTTTAGCGAACATCGGTGGCGTACGACCGTGCGGCCGGAACAACCGACTCTGAATGAGGTCCTATATGTGGACAGAGGAATGCCAACTGCATTATGCCGACACCTTTGTAATGTTAAAGCCAGTGGCGTCTCTAGGGGGTGCAGACTGCACCAGGTGACACTATCCGAGGTGGTGACACCAAAATAGCACAGCTGCTCTGCTATTTTGTTGTCACCCCCTTGGATCGTGTCACCGAGCAGCAGCGATGGATGATGCGTCATTCACACTGTGCCGGGAGTCGGGAGAAGTTGGGGGCTGCCCAGCAGCTCCCGGAGCCTGGCAAGCCCCCAGTGTGATGAAAACGGGGGCGTGACAAGCTGTCATGCCCCCAAAATGTCATATACAGGGGGTCGTGGCGTCAGCGCAAGGATTCCACAGTAGCACCCTGGGGGGTGGGATGCATCAAGCATCGCATTTTGCATGCGATGCATCCCGCCACTCATCACATGAGCTGTCCTTTGCGATAGAGGGACTTCCAGGTTTATGATCCAGAAGTCCCCCTGGTGATTGGATGCCTCAGAGTGGGGAGTCACTAATAGAAGCTAATAGGCTTATATTGGGCAACGCCATCTAAAGATGGTGTTGCCCACTGCATCCAAGCCCAAGAATCTTATAAAATTTCCGGGGCTTGGTGCATATTCGGTGAGCGGCCAAACCTCCGAAAACTTAATTTTCTGAGGTTCGGCCACAAAATAATGCTATACTGCATCCCTTCCTGGGTGACACCAACCCAAGTGACGCCACTATTTAAAGCATTTCAACTGTGTCTGCATTAAAACTTTAAACATGAATGGAAAGTACTAAATACTTTGATTATCATTACAACTGTGTTGGCATAATGCTGCCCACATATAGTTGACTTATTGTCTGTTGACTAATTCCGTGTATGCGGGTGGGCACAATCAGGGCTAATTATAAGGTACTAGGCAACCTAAACGGAGCTTCATCCCTCTGCTCCCTCTACCTTAGTATGCGTACAATACTCAGGGTCAGTGAAAGGGTTCTTGGTCACATGTGCACCCTAGGCAAAGCTTCAGCCTACTTCCTTCCCCCAGTACCCAATTCCCCACTTCTCATACACCTGGCTTTTGTAAACTACAAATAATAACATATTTATTCCTGGCTGGCAAAGTTATAGTCCAAATGCATAATTGTCTGCTACAGAATGCTATCCATGCTCCACTTTTGCCTAAGGATCTTTATAAGGGGGGGGGGGGGAGTAAGGTCTAAATGTTAGGTTTCACAACCAAACAATGCCCTGGAAACAATGCCCGGCAGCAATATACAGAGAATTACTGCATCGCTGGCCAGACGGGTCCCTTGTGCACATATGTGACCCCCGCATTGACACTTAGCACAGATGTACTGTACTGGAAGCCTGGTCTTGGGCTTCCAGATGCAAAGTCAACGGAAAGAGATAATTTTCTTCTTCAGGGTCCATAGGGTCAACAGAATCTACCTTGGGGGTATGTAGTGGAACGATCCATTGCTTTGTAGCTCCCAGCATGCATCGGTCCTCCTCCCTATATACCCCGACCCCAGCCACAGGCATTCAGTTTTTCGTTTGGTGCGCGGCAAGTATCCAGACGCATCTGTTATAACAGCGGGACTGCCTAGGCACCGGTATATGCCCTGAGGCTCTCGGCGGGCCTCAGCATGGCTTAGCTAGCGACTGTGCTGAGGTCCGGACTGCAGGTCTGGCACGGAGATGACAGGTAAATGCGCGGCAGTGTAGGAGACGCATCGGGTGCAGCTGCGGGTTTAGGCATCTTGTAACGTGTCCTCATTAAGGCGGCCGGGTCCTTATCGTCTGTCGCCGGGGATGGGTAGTAGACGCACTAGAGCACACTAGTTAGCGTCTACCACTCTGAGGCCAGCGTACCCGTGCCGTCAAAATCGCAGCTATGGGGAGATAAGATGCTCCCCTGGCCGCTCCTCCCCCAAACCAGACGCAACTTCCAGTACGGAGTTTAAGTGACTGGTTTGCTATATTTGACCACCTCGTGGTGAGACGCTCACAGATCGCGTTTGTGTGTGTACTGCTGTAGCGGTTGGTCTCAGAGGTTGACTGTCTCCCTGTATACCTCTCCTTTGGGTCTGGTATATAGCACCCTGTATCCTATCATTACCCCTGCAGGGCTGGTCAGTTGATTCACAGTCCATTTGCAATAGCAATTGTGCATATTTATGCATTGTATGTGACTTTAATGCTAGCTGCTGTATTTATACTGCCTCTTTGTTCCAAACTGTCAGTTATACCTATCACTGTGTTTCTCCTCATCCCTCTGAAAGGTGTGGGGGGTTCATTGATAAGGAGTCACATTGCATTTATACTGTACATCTTATACCATTAAACATTTGTCATGTCTAAATTTGCAGGTAAGAAGGATGATATGCCAGTACTAAGATCATGTGTGTCTTGTTTGGCAGGCCTGTCTGAGCAGGATGTTAACCAGGATGGATTGTGTAGTCTCTGTCGTAAACAGCTACTGTACCTGTTCAAGCCGGTACATCTAGGGCTCCAGCGCTAGAACCACCTGGGTGGTATCAGTATTTGTCGCACTTAGTGGACCAAAAGTGCGGGCTCCAGTTGCAGTATATCCCCATGCTATGGGGTATTCACAGCAGTTAAATCCTTCTATGTATTTGCCCCCTATGAATTCCTACTGGGTTAATTCTACTGCTCACTCTAGTCAGAGTATGCCGCCATCTATAGCTCCTCAGCAGCCAGATAGGTGGCGGCAAAGCAGGGGCATAAGAGGTTGCCTCATGATGACTCGGACTCCTCTTCAGACTCTGATAGTTCTGGGTCTTATTCAGTGGAAGAAGACCATCAGTCTCTGGTAGATGTCTCCTCTCTGGTGAGAGTGGTTAGAGCTGTCCTTAATATAAAGGAAGAGGAGGCCCTGCTGACAGCCAAGGCTCCGGTCTTTAGGCGTCAGAAGGTGGCTACGGATTATTATCCTCAGTCTGAACAACTGACAAATCTTATGTCTGAGGCATGGAGTACTCCTATAAAGCATTTTCATGCTACAAGGAATATAACCTCTCGTAACCCATTTGCACTTGGTGAGTGTAACAAATGGGAAGTTCCCCCAACGATAAACGCTTGTCACAAGGAGCGCTACGTCACGCATCCCGGCAGCATCCTCTTTAAAAGAGGTTGCAGATAAAATATTTGACAATCATTTGAAATCAATGTTTTCATTATCTGGAGCTATTACCAGACCAGCTATGGCTGTAGCCTTGGTAGCGAAAGCTATAGAGGAATGGATGACAGATCTGGAAGGTACTATGCCTGATGCTACCAGAGCGATCATTGACGCAGGTATTTTGGCTTCTAGGGTCTCAGTAACTTCGGTTGCAGCTCGAAGATCCCTTGTAACAATTCCAGGAAGGAATTGACTCTGATTTGTGCAGAGCGGAGGATTGTGCAAGGAGATTGGTTGGGGGTACCCCTTGAAGAATGGTGTATAGTTTGTTGCAGCCAATAGGCTGAAATTTCAACTGACAGCAAGGTAGGAATAGTCTGGCTACAGCCTTGAGGGCTGGAACATTTGGCTAGTTGCGGCCGTTATTGCCTTGAGGGCTGGTGAGGTGTTGCAGCCTTGAGGGCTGAAAAGCCTTGGTGAGAAGCAGCCTCTGAGCTATGAATAAGATGCGGCCTTTGGCCGTGTAGCAGCCTTGAGGGCTGTGTACAAGATGTGCAGAGGTGTGGCTTGTGCAGCCGGGGTGACACACAACAGTTCACTAATTTGTGTACACTGGTTGCAGAAGTGCAGCTGGTGCCGCCAGGTTGATACAAGTAGCTGTAAACTGGTTTGCGTGCAGTGGTGCAGCTTGTGCCGCCGGGTTGACACAAGCAGTACAGTAATATGCAAACATGGGGTGCAGAAGTGCAGCTCGTGCCGCCAGGTTGACACAAGTAGCAGTTAACTGGTTTGCATGCACTTGGTGCACTGGTGCGGCTTGTGCCGCCGGGTTGACACAAACAGCCAGAGGGTGGTATGCGGACCATGCCACCTAGATGACACAAGCAGCAGGAGACTAGTATGCGGACCGTGCTGCCTGGATGACACAAGCGACAGGAATCAAAGCAAAGCAGACGTGGAGACTGGATACCCGACTGGACACAGGAGACTCACAGTGGAACCGGAAACACGTAGAACGCTATCACCGGCTCCTGAGCAGCGCACCAGCAAGGTAGAAGAAGGAAGACGCACCAATCCCGTACCTGCAGAGATGATGTCAGCCAGATGGGAGGACCTACAAGCTGACAGCGTGGCATCTTCATCTCCCAGCAACCGACCTGAGAGAATCTCTATCTACCAGGACGTGACTGCGGCTTGTAACATCCCTTTGGCTTAAAACCTGGAATGCGGATGCAGGATCCAAGAAGGCTCTTGAATCTTTGCCTTTTGCGGGGAAGGTACTGTTTGGACCGGAGCTGGATGACATAATTACTTCTCTGGCAACACCAAAGTCAGCTGAATTGCTATCTGCGACTACCCCTAAATTTAGGCAGTCGGCAGCTCTGTCATTTCGCTCACAGAGTAGAGCGAGAGGTCAGTCCTCCTCTAGACAGATTATTGTCTGCAGGACACGTCAGCCCAAGAAATCTTGGTCAAGCAAACGTCCTGGCTCCAAGCCAAATAGTAAGTCTACTGTCTGATGGGTCGGCCTTCCCCTGGAGGGTCTCAGCGTTGGAGGCTGACTGTTACAGTTCTCCCAGGCCTGGTATCAGACAACTACGGATGCCTGGGTTCAAGAGCTGGTTTCTCAGGGTTATGCCATCACGTTCCTGAGGCATCCCCCTCAGAGGTTTGTGGATACAAACCTTCCTTTAGACCCGGTCAGGGCTTCGGCCTACCGGGAGTCTATTGGGCCCTTCCTGAAGTCAGGAGTCATAGTCCCCATCCCTGTGACGCAACAGGGAAAGGGTTATTATTCACATTTATTTTTTATTCAAAAACCAAATGAGTCACATCGCCCTATCCTGAATCTGAAGTCTCTCAACAGGTTCATTCATGTGGCAAAATTCCATATGGAAACCCTACAGTCAATTATGCTGGTGATGGAGCCTGGGGATTTCATGGTCTCCCTGGAAATCCAGGATGTATATCTGCATGTTCCAATTGCTCGATCCCACTAAAGATTTCTGAGATTGGCAGTGGATCAGCAACATTACCAATTTCAGGCTCTACCCTTCGAGGTGGCCACAGCTCCTCAGGTATTTACCAAGATAATGGCAGTCATGATGGCTCATCTCAGACAACAAGAAATCAGGATACTGCCATATTTGGAAGACCTCCTGATATTAGCACAACCTCAGGAGATGTAGAGCGCGACTGAATAATACATTTGAAAAAGTTCTCTCTTACTCCAACCCAGAAGATGGTGCACTTGGGGGCGCTGCTGGACTCTCTGGGACAGAGGATTCTTCTACCAGAAGACAAGATTGTGGCACTATAGTCTCGTGTGCACAGTCTGCAAGCAAAGAATGTTAGTACACTTGGTGATGCAGGTACTGGGCTCCATGGTATCGACATTCGATATGGTGGCTTATGCCCAGTTCCACTCCAGGTCCCTACAGAGTTGGATTCTGGCTCATTGGGATGGTCAGTATCATCAGATCAAGTCTCAGGTCTTCGCATGGCTACCTTGAGAGTTAAGGTTTTTGCACTGTCAGTTTTGTTCCAATACAGAATTGCCCCTCTGCCGGATGTTAGAACATTCGTGTAGGTTGTTCTCCGGCTGAAACCTCCATTTGTCCCTCCGGTAGCACCGTGGGATTTCACTTTGGTTCTCAGGGCATTGCAGACTGCTCCTTTTGAACCTTTGGATACGGTGGACGTAAGATGGTTGACAGCGAAGACACTTTTTCTCCTCGCTATCGCTTCGGCTCATAGAGTTTCTGACTTGGCAGCCCTGTCATGTTGCACTCCATATTTGATTTTCCATCAAAATAGAGCTGTCCTTCGTACTAAGGCGGGTTACCTACCAAAGGTGGTTTCCCGTTTCCATATGAATGAGGAGATTGTAGTTCCGGCCTTTCAGTCTTCAGACCTATCTGCAGGTGAAGCTTCCTTAAATGTGGTTCGAGCCCTTCGTATTTACGTGGATCGTACCAGCTCCATCAGGAAATCAGATTCGCTTTTTGTGTTATATGGGTTTCACAACGAGGCTGGCCAGCAAACAAACAGACTTTGACAGTACATTCTACTCAGTCTGTGGGACCATCATGGGCAGTTAGACATAGCGCCTCGGCTGAACAGCTATGCAAGGCAGCGACTTGGTCTTCCATCAATACTTTGCTCAAATTCTATGCATTTGATACTTTTGCCTCCCAGGATGCTTCCTTTGGGTGGTGGATTCTCCTCTCTGCGCAGGACTTTTCCATAAGCCTAGCATTTGCTGGACTTTCTTAATGCTGCAAAGTTATTTATTGTTATTTTATAGCTGTGTTAATGGTTCTCTTGAATAATTAAACAATAGTTTCCCCCGCAATATATGAATAAAATAGTATTTCCACTCTGAGAATTATCAATTTAATCTACCTCCTTATTTAATACATAATAATTGCAAATAAGAGTGTATTGTGACTAATCTCCTTCTGATTGGCCAGATTGCAAAAAGCATGCTTTCTGAGTAAGATGTTATTGGGCCTGATTCAGAGTTGTACACTATTGCCACCGCAGCTGAGGTCCTGTACACAGCTGCTGTGCAAATATATGTAAATGTAGCAGCCACCAGGAGATGTATTGAGGCACCCACTGAGAATCTGCATACAAAGCGGCAGCATCGCATTGGCAGAATGGTTGCGGGAACTGAGACGCTGGAGCCATATTTCTTGTGTATGGGACCACAGATGCAGGATGTGACATGCCCCCGAAATGGTCGGGACATGTCTGCATTTTTAGACAACACTCCCTGTTACCACCCTAAACACTCCCTGACTCAATCACACTGCAAATAAATACTTGCTGCGAACGACTACATTAATGTACCTTGGCAAATGTACAGTGCGACTCAGGTGCGTACACAGATGGACGATAATTGCTCAAATGGGAAAACATCAACTTAGCTTACAACTATGAATCAGCCCCATTATTGAAAGATAAGAAAAGAAAGAAAAACTTTTTGGTGGCATGCTTATGTTTGTAAATAAATGTCAATTACTATTGACATTTACTTATATGGTGCCAGCATATTCCATTGTGCTTTACAATTGGGAACAAAACAGTGATAGAACAAGATTTTGTAATAACAGACAGACAAGGTTTAAGAGGCATACTTGCCAACTTCTACGTTTTCTCCCGGGGAGGAGAAGCAGGTGGGCAGTGTTGTGGGCTGGGCCGGACGTTTCCCGTAATTAAGCTCCGCCCCTTGTGAGAATTTGCCACGAACACCGCATATTTAATCGGGGGCGGGGCCAAAGGACACAATTCTCATAGAATTGCTTCATTAGGCCTCATCCCCTACTCAAGGACCCGCCGATCCCTAGGAATATTCTCCGCATTCTGCCCACTGCACTAGGAAGTGGTCAAAATGCGGGAGAAGTGCCTATTCTTTCGGGAGTGCGGAGGTTTACCCGAAAAATCAGGAGCCTCCTGCAGGTCCCAGAGAGGGTAGGGAAGTATGGTAAGAGGGCCCTGCTCGCAAGCTCACAATCTATAGATGTAGATTTATATTAAAAGTAAATCTTTTTATTAGTATACTTTAAAATAATGGAGGCTGTTGCTTCCAGTAAGTGAACGAAGAGGTTCGTTATACAATGCGAGGTACTGCATTTGACACTGTGCATCACTTCTACACCGCATGTGCATGTCATGCCAGCGACCTCTACAGCTGCTCATGAGGTCAGGCGCAGGGTCAGGTGGTAGGGAAGGGACAGTTGGAAGCGAGCAGCATTTGGTTGGAGGTCGGAGCTATGTGGTGAAGAGGGATATTCAGGACACAGAAGTACCTGAGGAGGAGGATCTGAGTCCAGGTGACGCTCTTGTCATTGTAAGGCCCCTGTAGTGCCCCCAATAGTAAGGCCCCTGTAGTGCCCCAAATAGTAAGGCCCATGTAGTGCCCCCAGTAGCAAGGCCCCTGTAATGCCCCCTGTAGTGCCCCTAGTAGTAAGCCCCCAGTAGTGCTCCCTGTAATAAGCCCCCAGTATTAAGCCCCCTGTAGTGCCCCCAGTAGTAAGTGCCCTGTAATGCCACCAGTATTAAGCCCTCGGTAATGCCCCCAGTATTAAGCCCCCTGTAGTGTCCCCAGTATTAAGCCCCCTGTCGTGCCCCCAGTATTAAGCCTCCTGTAGTGCCCCCAGTATTGTTCCCCCTGTAATGGCCCCAGTGTTGTGCCCCTGTAATGCCCCCAGTATTGCGCCCCCTGTAATTCCGTGTGCGCACACACATATACACGAAAAAAAAAATTATCTTCAACCCCGCTCCAGTGCCTGCTGCCGTCCGTCCCTGGCGCCCGCTCCTTGGATCTATGGGAGTGACGTCACTCCCATAGTGCACTGCGGGACCCGGGGCTCAGTAGTGAGCTCCGGCTGGTGCCGGGGGAGAGAGAGAAGGAGCAAAGGAGCGGGCGCCCACTGGTAACACACTCAGTGGGCGCCCGGCAAATGGAGGGTGCAGGGGGTGGGAATTGGTATGAAATACTGCCGGCCGTCAGCGGCATCCCGTCAGGAGCAGAGTGCGACACAGCGGAAGCCCGACAGCGCTGGAAATCCCGATCGTGGATAGGTAAGTATCCACTAACCTAACCCCCCTAACCCTAACCCTCCTTAGGGGTGCCTAACCCTAACTTCTACCCCCAAGTGCCTAACCCTAATCCCCCCTCTAAGTGCCTAACCCTAACCACCCCCTTCCCCGCTGCCTAACCCTCCCGGGGGGGTGCCTAACCCTAAGTCCCCCCGGGAGCCCTAAACCTAAAGTGGCTGTCCGCTCACAGCGCCCGGCATCACTACGATCGTGATGCCGGGCACCGGTCTCCCGGCGTCGGGGAAATGCGGGCGTCTACATCTAGACGCCCGGCATTTCACTCTTGCCGGGATAAGGCAGTCGGGAAGCCGGCTTCCGGTATTTAGGCAGTCGGCTTCCCGATTGCCTCCCCAGGGGGTGTGACCGCACCCCTGGCATCCTTCGTAGTTACGCCACTTGAGGTGGAGTGCCAATCAGCAGCGCTCCTTCTCCATGCAACTCCTCCTCAGCAGTGGCCGTGCCCGGATGACAATGGAGCCAGGTGCCCCCTTCAGGGCTGGCACCTGGTGGCAAATTACTCCATTGTCTCCGGGAGTTCTGCCACTGGTAGTAACCCACTAGGCCAAGGAATGTTGTGAGCTGGGATTTATATTTGGGTTTAGGCCATGTGAGGACCGCCTCCACCTTACTAGGCTGAGGTTTTACCTGCCCTCTGCCTACAATATATCCCAAATATTTTGCCTCCACCATTCCAATGGCACACTTCTCAGGATTAGCAGTAAACCCATGTGCCCATAAAGATTGCAACCCTGCTTCTACTCTTGGTAGGTGTGACTCCCAGTCGGGGCTAAAGATGACTATGTCATCTAGCTATGCAGCTGCATATTCCTTGTGAGGTCACAGCAACCTGTTCATATACCATCTGGAAGGTTGCCGGAGCCCCATGCAGACCAAACGGCAGCATTTTATACTGCAACAAACCTTCTGGGGTAGAGAAGGCTGTTTTGGCCTTAGCAGCCTCAGTTAAAGGAATCTGCCAATACCCTTTTGTCAAATCTAGGGTGTGAGATACTGACTGTTTGCTAAAATCTCCACCAGCTCGTCCACCCGGGGCATCAGATAGGAATCAAACTGTGACACTTTATTTAATTTTCAAAAATCATTGTAGTATCTTAAAGCACCTGAAGGCTTAGGCACTAAAACTTATTCCATTCGCTATTTGATTCCTCTATAACCCCTAGGTGCAGCATTTCCTCTACTTCCTGTTTCATCACTGCCCGTTTTGCCTCGGGTATACGGTGTGGCCTCTGTTTTATTACCACCCCGGGAGGAGTAACTATATCATGCTGGATAATTTGTTTTTTTCCCGGAATGGCTACTAAACTCGCCGCCTTCTGTTTCTGGTGGGGATTAAGGGTAGCTTCAATGGGTACCTGACATTCTGGGGTTTTCTTGGCAACCAAAGAGGGCTGACCAGCGCTCTCTTTACAGGGTTTTAACAGGTTTACATGGTAGATTTTCACTTCTTTCCTTCTACCCTCCTGTCGAACCTTATAAATAACAGGTCCGACTGCCTATATAACTTCATAAGGGTCTCACCACTGGGCATACATTTTGCTTTCAGTGGTGGGTACCAGAACCAGTACATTGTCTCCCGTTTAAAAGACTGATTAACCGCGGTCACGTCATATCGACGTTTTTGCTGCTGTTGCAAATTGCCTTAAACGGCCATACAATTGGGTCATAAATTGAACGATGTTAGGCTCTTGGCATGACTGTTGTTCCCACCCTTCTTTCAACAGATCTAAAATCCCTCTAGGTTGCCTCCCATAGAGGAGTTCAAAGGGACTAAGGACCTCATTCAGACCCGCTCGCAAGCGCCTGAGCGCTCGCAAACGGGTCGATGTTTGGCTGTGCGCATGCGCAGGGGCCGCACTACGCGCAAGCCCGGAGCAAGAGAGAAATTCTCTCGCTTTGGGGCTCACTACAAAACGGGCGGCTGTCGATGTTGATCGGCAGCTCACCCCGTTTTGTAGGCGTGGCGGGGGGTGGTTTCACAAATGGAGGCGTTCCCAAGCGAACGCTTGCCGTTTGTGGGCGGCCCCACTGGCATCACCAGTGATGCCAGTGTGAGAGCTTCCGGCTCTATTAGAGCCGAAAGCTCTCCGGGGCTTGCGGCAGACGAGACCCTACCTCAAGGGTCTCGTCGCAAGCCCCGCTGGCTCGACCATTGCGACCATCAACCTGGTCACTCGTTAAGGCTAGCCTAGCGAGCGGCCAGGAGGCCGGATCATTTTTTACATGCGGCCGCCCTCATGCAGAGCGAGCGCTCGCATTTTGCAAGCGGCTCTGAATGGGGTCCTAAATCCCATGGAGGATTGGGGCACCTCTCACATTGCAAACATTAAATAGGGTAAAAGTAAGTCCCAATCTCGCTTTTCCTCAGACACTGCCCTTTGTATAATTTGTTTAAGGGTCTGGTTTAAGCTTTCAACAAGCCCATCTGTTTGCGGGTGGTAAACTGAGGTAGTAATCCTATCCACCTTTAACAGTCGGCACATATCTTTCATTAGTTTAGAGACAAAAGGGGTACCTTGGTCCATTAAGACCTCCTTTGGTATTCCCAAGCTGGTATATAGCATCAACAATTCCCGGGCAATAGTGCTAGATTTCATTTTACGTAGCGGGATGGCCTCCGGGTACCTTGTGGCATAATCTACCACCACTAATATGTATTGATGCCCACGAGCAGATTTTTCCACCGGCCCTATCAGATCCATACCAATTCTCTGAAAAGGTACAGAAATGACAGGGAGGGGAACCAAGGGTGCCCTAAACCCTGGCAGGGGTGCTGTCCTCTGACACACTGGACATTCCTGACAATACCTTTTTACAGCTGCATGAATGCCGGGCCAGAAGAATCTTAACTGAATACGCTGGAGAGTTTTCTCCTCCCCCAAATGGCCACCCCACAAGTGTGTATAAGCCACCCTTAACACCAACTGCTCATGTTTCCGAGGAACCAACAATTGGTCTACTTTCTAACCCTGCAAATAGGTTACATGATATAACAAATCATTTTTCAATGCAAAGTATGGTACACTTTCTGGTGGTAAAGCCGTGATTACTCTACCATTTATCTCTCCAACATTTTTAAATGCATTTATCAAGTTCCAACCATTCTGTTGGTCTTGGCCAAAGTCCTGCAAGGACACTTCCTTGCCAATGGGAACCCACTGTGTCTCGGTCTCACACCCCTCCGGCTGCTCACTCACCAAGGAGGGCGTTACTGCCACCAAACTTTGGGAAATACAGAGCTTGGCACCTGGGACACCTCTGATGTGGACCTTCTGCTGTCATCATGCCACGTAAATACCTCTTGTACCAACAGAAAGTCCCGACCTAGGATCAATGGGTAGGGTGGCCTGGCAGCTACTGCGGCTACCATGTTCAGGGATCGCACTTTGATCACTATTGGGAGGTGCACTCGGGGGCATCATTCTTCTACATCCCCATGTACACATATAATCTTTACCAGGAGTAGCACCTGATCAGCCCCAGGTGGAACCAGGTTGTCAGAGATGATGGTTAATTCGCTGCCAGTACCCACTAAGGCCCTGACCTCCCGGCCTTCCATTCGCACCATTAAATGAAACAAGGTGGTTTGCGCCGGTGAAGTGCTTCCAGCAGCCATGCTGACCACTGGTCGAGTTGTTTTTCCAGCACTACAGTCCATCGGCTCGCCCTTCTTTGGGCAATGCCGGCGCAAATGACCGGGCTCGCCACAGTCAAAACACACAATTGGAGGTGGGTTATTGGCTTTAACAACTGGGATATGGGTGCTAGGCTTGGAAACTGTCTGAAATGCCTGTATGGCTTTGTTTAACTTCCCAAAAGTCAGGTACCATTCAATAACCTCCGCTAACTCCTCAAACGTTTGAGGATCAGTCTGTAGAGCCCATTCTTGCACCACATGATCTAGTACCCACGCAGCATGGTCCAAAGCCACCACCTCTACTATACGCTGAGCAGAGTTCTTATCTGGCTGCAACCACTCCTTACTCAGTCTGGCTAATTTGGCCAGCTGGACCCTTGGAGCTTTAGACGGGTCCAGTCACTCCAACTCTGCCTAATATGGCCTTTTTACATATGCTCTCTGAGGTTCCCCTGTGAGACAGGGAGCAAGTCTGGCAGCCCACTTCTCCTCAGACCATTTTAAACATGCAGCAGTATGCTCAAAGGTGCACAGAAAAACTTCAATGTCATCAGATGGAGTAAGCTTCTGTAACACATCTCGCTCATGCCCACCTTTCCTTATTTCAGTTAACTCTGCATGTAATAACTGAATTTGAGTTTGTTTTCCTTGTATCTGTGCTTGATGCGCTGCTGCCAGAGCTTGTTGCCCTGCAGCTATTTCAGCAAAACTTTTCAAAAGCTCCTCCATATTACACTGCTTTATCACTTTATGGACAAACTTAGGAGGCTTTATAAATTCTCTTTTGGAAGCCAGATTAACTATGTCAGCTGGCTTCTCTTAAAATTGCACCACATTCCATGGCCATTCACCCATATACAGGAATTAAGCAGTTTTTATATTGTGCAAATTTGCATATACACAAACATATTATCACTATGAACAACTGCCGTTTTATGGCTGGCCTGCAAGTGACTTACTCACCAAGCCGCTGCGCAGTGGGTAGCATTTTTGCAAAGCGTCTCACTGCTGCTGTGGGTGGATCCGGTCACTGTATCTGGGCTCTTGCTGCGTAGTAGTATCCAGCAAGAGTCCCTGTTTGGGCGCCAAATGTGACAAGAATCACATAGACCGGGTAAAATCTATCAGTAGCTTTTATTGTTCACCACAGGCAGGTACACAGGACATGGCAGTTTCACAGGCAAGATGTCATACAAAGTCTTCCAATACAGCAATATTTCTTCATTGGACTCGCAGGTCCAGGAACCCTAACACTAGTCACCCCCAGGCCTATAAGCTGGGCAACTATTTCACCGTCAGGTTCAGTTCCCTAGTAGAGGTAGCAGCACACAGATGCAGACTCGGATCTGGAAGATCCGTGATACCTGCTTCTGTGTTTTAGAAAAAAAAATGTTGTGGCCCCGCCCCCAAAAAACAATCAGCACCGGGCTTTGGAGACCCAGTACTGGTGTGATAAATACAGGTTACAAATGACGTAGGGGTCCACCGCATGAAGCACAACCAGCACCAGGCTAGTCAGAACCAGCCCTGGTTGCCAAAATACAGGGGACAAATGATGTAGGGGTCCTCCGTATTCAGCGCAATCAGCACTGGGCTCTGAGCTGGCCCTGGTTCTGAAAATACATGGGGAAAAAATTAGTAGGGTCCCCCTGTATTATGCAGAACCAGCACTGGACTTTTTTAGCGGGGGGCTAATGCCACTTCCAGGGGAGCCCTTTCACCAGCCCCCCCCAGCTGAAGCATTAACCCTGACCACTAGTCAGCCCAGGCCAGGGATCCCTGGGGAGCTGGGAACCCCCCAATAAAGAGGTCCACCTTTCCAGGGCACCCCTGGCCTAGGCTGATTGCCCAAGGCTATCCCTGGGCAGTTGGTCCCGGGTTGATTATGTAGTGTAGTGCTTTTGCTGTGGAACTGCAGGTCCCAGCAAGTCTCCCCCATTGCTGGTACATGCCAATTGATTACTTCCTCCCACTCCCATCTCCAAGATTTTGCCCGCGCTACTCCCCACCTTTGGAGCTCTCTCCCTTTTCCCATCAGACTCTCCACCTCTCTAAAATCCTTTAAATGGGCTCTCAAGACCCACTATTTCATTAAACCTTCCAGCTCTCATCTTAACTTTCTGCTACATACTCCTTCCTCCCTGCCTACTCCATCTGTGTCACACCTGTTTGGCTGCCCCTCCCCTTTAGAATATAAGCTCATACCAGCAGGGTCCTCTACCCGCTTGTGCTTCTCCGTTCTCTACTTTCATCTACTTCATACTCCCCACTAGGGCACCTAACACTTGGTTGCTTTGTTCTGTTGCTATCTGGGTGTTATGGTCGCGAATGTAGCAATGTAATTTATTCATGTCCTGTATTGTATTGTACTGTAGGTCACTGGTCAACCTATTTGTTTAAGTACTTTGTAAGGCACTGCGGAACACTTGTGGCGCCATATAAATAAATTATAATAATAATACTTGGAAAACCAGTTCTGGTTCTGGATAATACAAGGGGACCCTACTAATTTTTCCTCCCTGTATTTACAGAACCAGGACCGGCTCAGAGTCCAGTGCTGGTTGCACAAAATACAGGGGACTCCTACGTCATTTGTCCCCCATATTTTAGCAACCAGGGCTGGTTCTGTCTAGTCTAGTACGTAATTTGACTCCTGTATTTAAGCACAACCAGCACTGGGTCACTAAAAGCCCGGCCCTAGTTGCTCTTTGGGGGGGGGGGGGCATGCCGTTTTTTTCCCTTCTTTTTTTACACAGGAATCTGTGTCATTGAAATACACAGCAGCACAGACGAGTCTCACTGATCCCGTCTGTGCTTCTGTGTCAATGACACAGATGCATGTAGCATAGATCTGTCTGGTCCATGCTACATGCATCTGTATCGTGCATGACATCATTCCTTGTGCACACATACAGATAGGTCGATATCTTCCTGCAGGTTCAGTTGATCTGTGACGACGGTGGGGGTGCGCATCAGCATCGTTATCATGCCCACACACGGCACTTTTTACATGATTGGTCATTCCAATCGATCGAAAACGGCCAAATTGTGTAAAAAATCGCACTGTGTACAGGCACCCTAAGATTTTAATTAATGCTCTTTTCTTTAAGATTTTAACTGAAACTTTTTACTTACGAATAGCATCTGTTGCCAGCATCACTTTGCCATAACCTCCCTTTCCATGTAGTGAGTGGAAAGTAAATTGTTCCACTGTTAAAGGGACAGTGGCACTCATTCAGAGGCACTAGCAAGAAGCGAGTGCTCGTTCTGAATGAGGGCGGCCGCTTCTATTTTTAAGTGCGGCCTCCTGGTCGCTAGCTAAGCTGTGGGTTACCACCCACAGCTTAGCGACCGACCAGGGTGATGGTCGCGATGGTCAAGACCATCGGGGCTTGCAACGAGACCCTAAAGTTGGGTCTCGGCAACCGCAAGCCCCAGGGAGCTTCCTGCTCTGATCGAGCAGGAAACTCCCCACTGACATCACTGCTGATGTCAGTGCGACCGCCCACAAAACGGTAGGCGTTGTCTCTCGCTCCGGGGGTTGCGCACGCGCAGTGTGGCCGCTGCGCGTGCACAGGACCAGAACATCGACCCGGTTGCGAGCGCTCGCAACCGGGTCTGAATGAGGTCCAGTGTCTGTGCTTTAGTGTCTGGTGGGCATAGAGCAGCTTTCTTCTGCAGTTTGCTGAACTGATTGGATTCCTTGTTGGCCTTTGCTATTTGCTGTTATGAATTGATTTTTCTTCTTTTTTTACAAATCCAGCAAACCTGTCCCAGGATCTCTGTATAGCTGCTTTGCGTGATTTCTTTTTAGTTAACTCTTTTTTTGAAAGGTTTGTCTGGCCTGCCCAATGACTGCATCCCTCAACTAGATCTTCAGCAATGTGAAAGTTTCTCCTGTGTATTACTCGCCAAAATCTGGGACATCTGCTACAAGCTCTTATGAACTGATTTCTTATTTTTTAGAAGTCCAGCAAACCTGTTTTCTTTGGTTTTTACGTCTCTCTGCTTTGTCTACAGGTTTTTTTCTCTTAATAGTTCCCATGTTATCTTAGAAGACAACAATTTGGCTTTTATAGTATAAAAAAACTTGCAGTATCACAAGATGTGACTGCGCAGTTTGGAGTTTCTGAAAACAAGACTTCAGGGGTTTCAGCAGCTGTACAAGTAGATGTGTGATGTCACCAGTAATTGTGATGTCACGAGCAGCTACAGTATGCGGTTGAGCTTAGCTCTAAAGGTCACATGCATTATGGTAGTTGATGTATATGGCAGTTAATGTATATGAAAGTTTCATCCTGTCCAAACTATAAACAGTATAGGATATAGAGTCCCTATCTAGAATGTACTTGTGTCCATATTAAGACAGTAAAATGAATAATTTATAAGAAAGGGTGGAAATAGACTGTATTTCTGTGTGCAAGTTTTTAGAAGTGGAGATGTTGCTCATAGCAACTAATCAGATTGTAGCTATTATCTTCTATAAGATGCTAGATAAATGTTAAGTTGAATCTGATTGGTTGCTATGGGCAATATCTCCACTTTTAAAAACCCACACATTAGTAAATATACCCCTATATAGCAGGCCTGATTTTGGATCGGTAGCAAGTGGAAATGTGGACAGGTCTTGCGGATATCTGCATACTGCGAATGCGCCATAAAAAGAAATGGCAACTGTGCATGCAGAAGATCAGGCATATGCACTAGGATGGAGTCTACAAGTATTGATCCATCTGTTGACAGGACACTCTTTCAGTAAAATGGGCTTTTCTGGGTGGTGAACATGTCGATGCAGGGAACTGAGATCCATCTCATTGGCATGTCATGTCAGTGTCTTGGGCATGTATGCTGACTTCTGTGCCCGTTTGAAGTGTGCGAACGCAGACGAGACACCTGTTTCTGACAAATCTTTTGCACCAAACGTGGGATGGGTGCAAGTCCCGTTACTAATGATGACGGTTGCAGACGTAAAAACAGTGGACAATATGTACTTCGGCATACAGGGGCGAATTCTGGCATTGACATAAGGAAGTGTAAGCGGCTGTGCAGAAAAGTGGCCTCATATGCTCCTGCACAGAAGCAGGTCCAGCATTCTCAGGTACAACAAAAATTTCAGGCCAGGGACACATCTACAAAACCTGGGACTGAGTGGATAAATGAGGTATGGTCAGCAGAGTGGGTGGTAAGATTTGATGACTATGCTAAAGTACATACGGTGTGTAAAAATGATTTTCAATGAATGATTGGCAGGGCACACACCTAGTTCACTCTACCAAAGTGTAGCTTTTGCCCAGCAGAGGTCTCTGTATGTGTCATGCACAGTCGTACAGATGCCTGTCTGCCCCGCCCTCCTCCTTCTCTCTCTGCTGTCTGTGTGTGTGTATGGGGAATTACACGGACACTTCCTGTTGCTGCTTTTAGTTGCTAATATCTATTATGCGTGTTTTTGTTATTTACGCGGTGTCTCCCCCTGCTCCATTGTGTTTTATACAAGATATAACTGAACAGTGTCCTTGCGTTATTGCACCGCGTATAGCGCCTGTGTCCCTGCAAGGAGAGGGACCTCACAACAGCAAATTACTTTCCCGTGTGGGTGCCGTCTTCCTGTGACCAGTGTGTATGTGTGCTGCTGCTTGCACACAGCATGGAGGGGGAGAGCACCAGGGCGCTCATGTCTGGATTTGTTTTTGGCGCCCTCACTTTCCACCATGTTAACTCCGGCTCAGACTCGGTGAGTACAGTATGAAGTGTGGCAGGCAGGGTGCTAGTGCCGCGACACTGGCTGATGATGAGAGCTAGAGGCTGCACTTTAGTAGTAGTTACAGGCACAATGTCAGGGCTTAACCAAAGTATGATCATAATAACAAGCTCTCTCTATACTGTTATCTGCAGTTAGCAGCGGCCTTGCTGTAGATCAGAGAGCTAAGAGTTTTACAACTATTCAGAAGAGCTCTTGGGGAACTATAATTCCCAGTCTGCCTTGTCAACTATAAGCCTGCAGTGCATCCTGGGACATGTAATTGTAAAATATCAGTTGCCTCTAAAGCCAGGTACACTCTAGATGACATCGGATGACATATCGGACAAATTGGCCAGCGTGTACCCACTATGTCGCTGACGATGCGCACTGCAGCAGGTCCGACGGGCTATATTGTCAGCGGGGCCATGCTGCCGAATGCAGCATGGTCCCCTCCGTCGCTGCTGGCATCGGCAAGTGTATATGCACTTGCCAATGCTGGCACCCCTGCTGGGCCTCACCGCGAACGCCATCGTGCTCGGTACACATCGTTTACCCAGAATTATGTAGATGGCTGTAGGTTTCAACGAATTGCCCCAATGTACTTTCCACATGTCCCTTTTTGTAAATGAATACATCTACAGTACTATATAGATATGGGATCTGACAGCAGGGTTACTAGCAGTGCACTTTAAAGGTTTATTGATCTAAGCTAATGATATGTACAGAGAGAAGATACTTATTTGTATTAAATTGTATTTTCTCATCTTTTTTTTGGATGCAAAGGAAGGATTTCTTCTTGGAGATGTGAAAGGGGAAGCAAAGGATAGCATCACTGATTCTCAGATGAGTGACATTCAAGTAGTTTATACAATCGGTATGTTCATGAGAGTGGGAGGTAACATTTATTATTTGTATGTTCTTTTACTTAGAAGTACATGAGCCATGTAACCTACACTACTAGTAAGTACATGAGGTTCCGTCGTAAAAGTAGACATTAGAAGTCACATCCTAAAATAATCAGTTTGTGAATATAGCTTAGCGAGGAATCAAAACATATTTCCCCCCCTCTTTTTACTTCATATAATTGGCACAAATTGAAAAAAGTTTTGACTATGGTACTAAAATAAAGCTGACTGTGTTCTCAAAATATACATTTTGCTTGGACATTGTGAAAATAAAACAGAACTATTATTTCTGGCAAAACCAAAGTTAGGCAAAAAAGGTGGAAAAATGTTTAAAGCCTTTTGATTTGCAAATTTGGCACAATCCTCTACCAGTGAAGTGATTGTGGTGTTATCAGTACATGAAATAAAATTGACCGAAGCAGTGAGAATATGAAGCCGGATAATAGAGTTGCAAACCACTGTTGAAAGCTAATGTTGCTTTTATATAAAGTGCTTCCCCATAGAAAAGATGTCAACTTAGATATGTGTCACTGTTTATAAAGTACTTGCCATAATGCCAATTTTATCCTGTATTCCAAGCTGGCAGCATGAGGACCAGTATGATAAGATACATGAAAACTACAAGAAAATAGTGATCTCCTTAAGAATTTTGACCATACAGTGTTTCCAAGAGGCTCGTGCAGTGTTCTATACAGTGAAAATTTCTAGTTAGTCAAGATCTGGCTGTTTGGATCCTCGGTTAGAGAAAGCAGAAGTTGGCTATACATCATGCTGTTAGCAATGATCATTAGTAATCTTCTGATCACATTTGCCAATAGCAGTTTTATCAATCATATTGTTGGGCATAATAGTTCCTTTTGGGCCACACTTGTTTTCCGTCATCAGGCCAATGAGTCTTTGGTCAGTATTTTGAGGTTATGAAATACATTGGTTAAGAATGTTATGTGGCTTTGTGGTAGCTATTGCACAAAATATAACTTTTTGGCTTTTAGTATATTTTTTGTCAGTGTCTATGTATTTGAACACAGTATATTTGAGTTGAAAGTGTAATCTGCTCAGAGATCTACAAAACCACTTCATGTAAAGGTGCACATCCACTAGGCGATGGGGTAACGACAGCACGATTACAACATTGTTATCGTACAGTCGTTCCCCATCCCCTGTAGTGCCTACCCTGAACGATATGTCGTTCAGTGTGGGCACCCTCCCTCATCCCTGAACATGGCCAATCTGTCGTTATCGGCAGATTGACCAGCATGTTCAGGCAATGATTGATCTCGGAAACGACCAGCTGGAGCGCGCATCGCCGGTCGTTTCCCACATAGTGCACGATTAATGAGCGATTGAACGATTACGATGTCGTAATTGTTCAAACACTCATTAAAGTTGCCTAGTAGATGTGCACCTTAAGTGTGAAAGCATGATTCCCAACCATGTATTTGCTCTAGGACTTCAGGGAAGATGTATCAAAGCTTGGAGAAAGAGAAAGTACCAACCAATCAGCTTCTAACTGTTATTTTACAGACTTTGCTTTTAAAATTACAAGAGCTGATTGGTAGGTACTTTTTCTCTCTGCACCTACTCTCTCTATGGCTAGGCACTGTACACACACACACACACACACACACACACACACACACACACACACAGTCTCAAAAGTAAAGTGACACAATTGTTCAAGACAATAAATAGCTTTTGTTTTGGAAATGTTTCAAGTATATATCAGCATAATACAGTGCCATTGATAAGCAAATAATTATTACAGTAATATGAGCAATCAGTCATAAAGAAGCATCATGTAGATCAGTTTTGTATATCTCAGAAGGCTACTTTTATCCCTGCAAGGAGAGTGACATCAAAGGAAAATAGGACACCCAAAAAGGAGAAGACAATAAATCAGCACCACCACAAACATATATTCGCAAGTGTAGAAACAAGTTTTTTATATATATAATATATTATATCTCTGTGCGGGTTGGGTACAGAATGCTAACGTTTGGGATCCTGGTGGTCAGAATCCCGAAAGGGTTAGGATACCAACACCTGTCGGTAAGTATCCTAACCCTACCCCTCTCTCCACACAGCCTAAACTTAACCCCAGTATCCCTAATGTAGTATCAAATTACAGTTGCCAAAAGCAACGTGATATATTGTTTCCACAATAGGGCAAATATATACTCTTAATCAAGTAGTGTATATGTATACAGTCTCCCATATCCAAATATTCCGAAATACAGAATATTTTTAGCATGACTGAGAAAGTGAAACCTTTTGCTTTCTGGTTCAATGAACACAAACTTTGTTTAAAGCACAAATTATTAAAAATATACTATAAAATAACCTTCAGGCTCTGTGTATAAGGTGTATATGAAACATAAATGAATTTCATGTACGTACACAAACTTTTTGATGTACATACAAAAAAATATAGTATAAAATGACCTTCAGGCTGTGTGTATAAGGTTTATATAAAACATAAATGCATTCTGTGTTTAGATTTGGGTCCCATTCCCAAGATATTTCATTATTTTTTGCAAAATATGGAATATTCCGATATCCAAAATACCCCTGGTCCCAAGCATTTTGGATATGGGAGACTCAACCTGTATATACATTTGGTGAAGTTTTCAGAGAGTGGGAGTGCAGATAGTTTAAGGCACCATGAACCTGGGAAATATACATGAGGAGCTTAGGCATCAGTCACAAAAGAAACTGTTCAGACTTGGGAAGTGACAGTTGAACCCAAATTTGTTGAGAACATTTGTGTCATCATTTGCTAAAAGGGGCAGGACAATGGCACAATGTGTGAAAGAGTACCCTCGCCCCACATACTAAAAAAAACAGCATAGTTCTCAAGGTTATTGAAAGATCCTGTGAAATTCATTGCGGTCCAGGTACAAGTGTTATACTAATTCTTTTTTCCTTATGAATATTGAAAGGAATTATGGAAAGACTTCCTCTAGATAAGCGACCTCACTGATATTTCTTCGGTTTGTACCTTTTAGTATTCCATAGATTCAGAAAAAAATACTCTCCATAGCAGCAGGGCATTGCGGGCATAATAATCTAAAAGCAGTTTAACCATTTTACTACAATTTCTATTTTTTTCTACTTCAGGGTCCATAGGGTATCCACAGGATACCTTGGGGTATAGGTGTGACGTCAGTCATCGGGCACCATAGAGTTAAGTTTTCAGCCTCCCAGGATGCACTAGGGTCCCTCTCCTATACCTCGCCCCCGAGCCAAGGCATCTCAGTTTAGTTCGGTGCCCGGCCGGAGTCGGAGGCACCTGTTAGAGGGGGGCCATGAAGAGCCCCTGAAGTTTTCGTTTTGCAGCTGTGGCTGCACATCTGGAAGTACAGCATGGACAGTCAGTTTTGACGTCCATGCTGTCTTCCCTACACCCCCGCCAGTACCAGAACGCCGGTACCGATCCGGGGATGCTGGTAAGCATCTGGGGTCACAGCTAGCGGTGACCCCAGATGTTTAGGACCATGGCCGGACTCAAGGGGGGCAGCAAGGTAAGCAGCGGGGTCCCGCGGTGGGTCCCCGCTGATACATGGTCCAGAAGTCCCCAGGCAGGGGGCTCTCTGGGGACTGGCTGCAGCGTGGAGCCAGGTACTAACCTGCTCTTCCACTACCCCCCTGGGACAGCAGGACCGCGGCAGAGTGGTAGCGCTGCGGCGTCCCAGGGGTTAAATGCATGCCAGGGGAGCGCGCCTTCCCTGTCTCACAGCCGGCGCCTCCCCCGCTGCACACAGCCCTCTCTGCAACACGCCGACTGGCCCTGTGGCAGCGCTCCTCCCCCAGGCCAGCCTCCTCTCTGCTCCTCGGTGGCCATCTTCAGAACGCATGGTGAACGCTGCTGGAAGTCTGGACGGAGGCATAGTGGTCTGGGTCCCCCCGCATACCTCTCCTCCACTGTGGTCAGGTCTGTGTATGCAGCGCTGTGTCCTACCAGACTGTTGATTTATCAGCGCTGTTAGTGCAGGAATTGAGTTTCTTTGCATTGTATGTGACTGTGCTATTGCTGCTGCCTGTACTTTCCTTTCTGACTGTCAGCTTTATTACTGTCCCTGTTCTTTCTGCTAAAGCCCTTGCGGTGCGGTGCTGCAGGGTGGTCTCTCACCATTTTAAATAATTGGTGAGAGGGGTCACATACTTTCTACCATCATGTCTGAAAGTGACTTTCCTCTCCGGCTGCAGTGTACTACGTGTAAAGTACCTTTAGCGGAGGGGGAGGGTAGCGCGGAGGGTCTATGCCGGCAGTGTTTGTCGTTGGCGCGGCCTATTACGGTTACAGTACCGGTACAGGAGCCGCCCTGGGCTTGTTTCGCTCAGGCGCTTACAACCTTAGTGTACCAGTTAGCTCCGCAGCCCACGTTTACGCAGATGGGTTTGTCCCAGCAATCAGTGGTGTCGTCACCCATGCAGGGTTTCCCAAGACAGTTGGTGGTACCCCGCAGTCTCCCTATTTCCCCTCTCCCGGTTTCTCAGGAGCCGGCGTGGGTTAACTCCCTGACGAGTTCTGTACAGCACTTGTCGGATGTGTTGCAAGGGAAGTCTGTGATGCGGCCACACAAACGGCCGGTGGCGTCTCTGTCGGCTCCTTATGAGGATGACGAAGGGACGTCTGATGATGGGGAGATTCTGGATCTTTCAGATCAGGAACCTCTCCGTACTAAGGACGCTGACGCTAAGTCCAAGGTATATATTCCTGGACTTATTCGGGCAGTCCGCACAGCCTTGGTGATTGAGGACGAAGTTCCCCCAGCGGCTAAATCCAAGTATGCCTTTTTTAAGGATGTGAAGGGTGACGCCACAGTCTTTCCTCTTTCGGGTCAGTTGGTGGACCATTTAGAGGAGGCGTGGAAACAGCCTGGCAAGCGATACCAGCCGCAGAGGCGTCTGGCGGTGGCTTATCCGTTCGCGGATAATTATTTTGCTAAGTGGGAATCCCCTCCACAGGTGGATTCTCATGTGACACGTCTTGTCCGTAGTGCCACATTACCAATGCCATCCATGTCCTCCCTTAAGGATGCTACGGACCGCAAGGTGGAGATCTGCCTGAAGTCCGCTTATTCCCTTGCGTGGGGGGCAGCACGGCCGGCTATGGCCATTTGCTGGGTTGCCAGAGCTATGGAGCGCTGGGCGGATACGTTGGAGGCGTCCTTCGATTCCGACTGTCCGGCTGAGCAGGCGGAGTTGATTGGTAATCTCTGTGATTCGGCCACTTATATCAACGAGGCGGCCTTAGACATTAGTACCCTGGCGTCTCAAATTTCTTCAGCAGCGGTGGCTGCTCGTCGCACCTTGTGGTTGCGATCCTGGAAGGCGGACGCTGATTCCAAAAAGGGTTTGGAGGCGTTGCCCTTTAATGGAGAAGTTCTCTTCGGTCCAGATCTGGACAAGATTGTAGCCACACTGGCGGCAGCCAAATCGGCATGTCTCCCGTCGGCCGCTGTCCCTTTTGGTTCAGGACCATCGTCCTTTCGGTCTTATAGGGCTCAGGGCAGGCCCAAACCACAGTCTTTTCCCCGACAGGCTGGCCCCAAGAAATCGTCCAAGCCCCGGAAGCAGGCCTGGAGTACCAGATGTCTGGGCCCTAAGCCAGATGACAAGCCTGCGGCCTGACGGTCCGGGCCACCCTTTGGGGGATCCCAAAGTGGGAGGCCGCCTGCTGCAGTTTGCCCGGTGTTGGTCGGTCACCACGACAGACACTTGGGTTCTCGAGGTGGTCTCCCACGGGTATGCCCTCTCCTTCCGGCACAGGTCTACCATCAGACCGGAACAAGGACACGGAGCTGCGGAAGGTCTTGCACACTATGCTCCAGGCTGGAGTTATAGTGCCTGTTCCATTCTCCCAGAGGGGCCAGGGTTTCTATTCCAATCTCTTTTTGGCGCAGAAACCCAATGGGTCGTATCGTCCGATTTTCAACCTCAAGGCTCTCAACAAGTCTTTGCGGGTGCCGAAGTTTTGGATGGAGACCCTACGGTCCATCATTCTGGTCGCTGGAACCTGGGGACTACATGGTGTCATTGGACATACAGGACGCTTACCTGCATGTCCCTATTCTTTTGCGCCATCAGCGGTTCCTGAGGTTTGCAATCCGCAGCGACCACTTTCAGTTCCGGGCGTTACCTTTTGGCCTGGCGACAGCACCACGGGTTTTCACCAAGGTGATGGTGGTCATGGCGGCTTCCCTGCGGCTGCAGGGGGTCCGCATGTTGCCGTACTTGGACGACCTTCTATTAATGGCAGGATCTCCGGAGCTCCTTCTGCGCCACTTGGTCCTGACCATTGCGCTACTGCAACGGCACGGCTGGTTAATAAACTGGCAGAAGTCCACTCTAATCCCGTCTCAGCGGATTCTGCACCTCGGAGCCTTATTGGACTCGGGACAGCAAAGGATCTTTGTGACTGGGGAAAAGATCTCTGCCTTACAGTCGAGGGTGCGCAGTTGTCTGCACAGCGGCCGGGTGTCTCTACACTCGGCAATGAGGTTACTGGGCTCCATGGTGTCGGTGTTCGACATGGTGGAATATGCCCAGTTTCACTCCAGACCTCTGCAGCCCCTGATCCTGTCCAAATGGAACGGACTGCCTCAGTCTCTAAAATCCCAGACGATAGTGTTCACCCCGGAGGTTCGCCTGTCCCTTGCCTGGTGGTTGCAGACGACCCATCTCAACAAGGGACGTCCGTTCTGGGTACCGAATTGGGTCCTGTTGACAACGGACGCCAGTCTTCGGGGCTGGGGAGCAGTTTCGGGTCCACACTTGTTCCAGGGCAGGTGGACTTCAACATAAGCAGAGCTTCCAATAAACATCTTGGAACTCCGAGCGGTTTTCAATGCTCTCCAGCAGGCACATCGGGTTCTCCAGGGTCGCCCAGTGCAGGTCCAGTCGGACAACGCTACCACCGTGGCCTACATAAACCGGCAAGGAGGAACCCGAAGTCGGGCGGCTCTCGTAGAGGTGTCTCGGATCCTGGTATGGGCGGAGCGCAATCTTCTGGCTATATCAGCTGTCTTCATCCCGGGAGTGCTAAATTGGGAGGCGGACTTTCTCAGTCGCCAGGACGTTCATCCAGGGGAATGGTCCCTGCACACGGACGTTTTTCAACTGCTGGTGGACAAGTGGGGTCTTCCAGAGATCGACCTCATGGCGTCCCGGCACAACAACAAGTTGCCGGTGTACGGGTCTCGCACAAGAGACGAAAAGGCGTCTCTGGTGGATGCTCTGTCCGTCCTGTGGACGTTCCGGTTCGCTTACCTGTTTCCTCCGGTTTCCCTTCTTCCACGGGTAATCCGGAACTTCAAACAGGAAGGAGGGACGCTCCTGTTGATAGCTCCCACGTGGCCCAGACGGCACTGGTTCTCAGACCTTCAGGGTCTGTCTGTGGACAGTCCTCTGCGGTTGCCGGACCTGACTCGGCTGTCTTTGACGGCGTGGCTGTTGAGACAGCCATGTTAAGGTCCAGGGGTTTTTCCAGCTCTGTAGTGCGTACCATGTTAAGAGGTCGGAAACCGTCTTCCGCGAGGATATACCATCGCGTGTGGCATACGTTCTTCCAGTGGTGTCGACCGAAAGGTTATGCACCGCGGGAGCTTCGTCTGTCTCGGATACTCGCCTTCCTACAAGCGGGACTAGAGCATGGGCTTCGCCTTGCTTCTTTGAAGGTACAGGTTTCGGCCCTGTCTGTCTGGTTTCACCGTAGGATTGCTACAATCCCTGATGTGCGCACCTTTATGCAGGGCGTTCTGCGAATTCAGCCGCCTTTTGTTCCACCTGTTGCGCCTTGGGACTTGACTGTGGTCCTGAAGGCTCTCCAAGGACCGCCGTTTGAACCACTGGGCTCAGTGGATCTTAAATGGCTAACAGCTAAGACTGTTTTCCTTCTGGCCATAGCTTCGGCCAGACGTGTTTCTGATTTAGGGGCTCTTTCTTGTAGACCCCCTTTCTTGATTTTTCATGGGAACAGGGCAGTGTTACGCACTCGTCCTGAATTTCTTCCCAAAGTTGTTTCCCAGTTTCATGTTAACGAGGAAATAGTTGTTCCGGCCTTTAACTCACCTGGCCTTTCAGTGGGTGAGGCCACTTTGGATGTCGTGCGGGCCTTGATGACTTATGTTTACCGCACTTCTTCGTTTAGGAAGTCGGACGCCTTGTTAGACCTCTATGGCTACCGTAAAAAGGGTTGGCCTGCTTCAAAGCAAACTTTGCCAGCCTGGATCCGTATGGCTATTTCTGAAGCTTATCTTCATGAAGGCCTGCCGGTTCCTCCTTCTGTGAAGGCTCATTCCACTAGGTCTGTGAGTCCTTCGTGGGCAGCTCGACGTGGTGCCTCTGCAGTCCAGATCTGCAAGGCTGCTACGTGGTCCTCTGTCCATACCTTCGTGAGGTATTACAGGTTTGACACCTTCGCCTCTCAGGATGCTTCCTTCGGGCGGCGGATTCTCCTTTCAGCACAGGAGCGTCCCCACCCTTAAAGGATACTGCTTTGGGACATCCCCAAGGTATCCTGTGGATACCCTATGGACCCTGAAGTAGAAAATATGAGATATGGTAAGAACTTACCCTTGTTATCTCTATTTCTACGAAGTCCATAGGGTTCCACAGGACTCCCGCCCTGTCGCACCTGTGCTGCAGATGGGCTTTGCTCTGGTCACTGGTTTTTCCGTCTCCCTCTGGTGAGAATGTGATTCTTGTTTGTATCCAGATCTTTTTTTCTCTTTCTTCCTTCTCCTCCTCCGGCCTATGGCTTGGTACAAAACTGAGATGCCTTGGCTCGGGGGCGGGGTATAGGAGGGGGACCCTAGTGCATCCTGGGAGGCTGAAAGCTTAACTCTATGGTGCCCGATGACTGACGTCACACCTATACCCCAAGGTGTCCTGTGGAACCCTATGGACTTCGTAGAAATAGAGATAACAAAGGTAAGTTCTTACCATATCTCATATTATTTTAGAGTCTTGGATATGATAAAAATATGATTTTTGGGTACTTACCGTTGAATCCTTTTCTCTGCGTCAGGTTGGGGGACACTGGGTTGTAGGTGGGAAGGCGTGGATTTGGCACTAACACTGAAATCTATAACTCCTCCCCTCTGCAACTCCTGACTTCAGTACAACTTCAAAAGTGCCTGGTAAGGAGAATACTGAGTGACACTGTCACTCCGAAAAATGAAATTGACAGTCAGTACGACCCAAAATCATAACTCATACTCAATACCACTGCGCGTGAGGGAGGAAACGCAGTGTCCCCCAGCCTGACTCAGAGAAAAGGATTCATCGGTAAGTAGCCAAAAATCCTATTTTCTCTTTCGTCTGGGCTGGGGGACACTGGACCATGGGATGTTCAAAAGCCGCCCCCATGGAAGAGAATGCTCAGATTGCCCGACTGGAGAACTGTACGCCTAAAATGGGCATCCCCGGAGGCAAAAACATGAAACCTGTAGAACCGCACAAACGTGTGGACAGAAGACCAGGTAGCTGCGCGACAAACCTGTTCAGCCGAGGCCCCGTGACACGCCGCCCAGGGGGCCGCCACGGCCCTAGTGGAATGAGCTTACACCCTAGCTGGTGCTGGGCGCCCCGCCTCTGAGTAAGCCCTTGAAATCACTGAGCGGGGCCACTTTGCAATTGTCTGCCTTGGGGTTGGCCAGCCCCGTTTGTGGGTGCATAGAGAAGTTCTGTCTAAATAACTGCGTCGGGCCCGGACAACATCCAACAGTGATAGATCGTCCTGGTCCCCTGAGGACTCTGAAGATGTGAAAACAGGAAAAACAATCTCCTGGTTTAAGTGGAAAGATGAAACCATTTTCGGTTGAAAAGAAGGAACCGTCCTGAGCACAGCCCTATCGTCATGGAAAACAAGAAAAGGTGGTTTGCAGGACAAGGCCCCCAACTCAGAGACCCGCCGAGGCAATGGCCATCAGAAAAACCACTTTCCACGTTATGAACCGAAGGTCCACGGATTCCAAAGGTTCAAACGGAGCCTGCTTAAGAGCAGACAGAACCAGGGGCATATCCCATGGCTCTTCTGGTGGTTGAACCGGAGGCTGTATTCGCAAGACCCCCTGTAAAAAAGTCTGTACCTCTGGAAGGAGAGCCAGACGCTGCTGAAAGTAAATGGAAAGAGCCAAAATCTGTGCCTTCAAAGATCGAAGCCGTATGCCGGCCTCCAGACTGCCCTGCAGAAATGCTAAAAACCTTGGCAGGCGGAACTGGGCAGTATGTACTCCCCGCTGCTCAAACCATAAAATATAGGTTTTCCAAACCGGAGCATGGTCCTGATGACTGAAGGGGCCAGTCTCAACAACCAAGCCATTAAAGCCAACTGAGGTAGGCCCTCGTGACAGAGTGTCCCCTATAGCAGAAGATCTGGACACAGAGGCAGACTCCAACCCGGCCCTGCGGCTAGCCTGAGAACCGTGGGGAACCATGACCGGCGCGGCCAGTTTGGAGCCACTAGGATGACTGAAACATGCTGCTCCCTTACTAGACGGAGTACTCTTGGTAACATGGTAATTGGAGGAAAAATGTAGGCCAAACGGAAGTTCCAGGGAACTGTCATGGCATCTACTGCAAATACCAAAGGATCTCTGGACCTTGCACAAAATCGAGGTAACTTGCAATTGTGGCTAGACGCCATCAGGTCCCCCTACGGCAGCCCCCATCTCTGGACGAGCTGCTGGAAAACCACAGGGTGGAGAGACCACTCCCCTGGCAGGAACGTAGTCCAATTCTCCACCCCCGATATGAAGACTGCTGAAATTGCCGGGAGGAACGTCTCTGCCCGAGAGAGAATGAGACATGCATTTGCCATGGTAAGTGCGCTTTTGGTTCCGACCTGTTGGTTTACATATGCCACTGCTGTGGCGTTGTCTGATTGGTCGGCCCGCCAGGAGGACCTGAGCCCCGCACAGTGCCCGATAAATGGCGCGGAGCTCCAGCATATTTATTGGGAAACCTATCTCTGATGACGACCAGGTCCCCTGGAGACAGAGGTTCTCCGTCACCACTCCTCAACCTCTGAGACTTTCGTCTGTGGTGACAATAATCTAGTTGGGAGTCACCAGGGACCGACCCTGGAGTAGGTGATCGGTAATCAGCCACCAGCGAAGTGACTGACGAGTGCTGCTGACAGAACCAGCAACTGAGAAGAAAGGTCATCTGAGTGGCCCTTCCAATTACAGAGAAACTCCCACTGGAGAATCCTTGAATGGAAGCGGCCGTACTGGATGGTCTCGAAGGTAGAGACCATCGTGCCTAGTAACCACAAGCCCAGCCAAACGGATGGCCGAGGGGCAGACAGCACTTTCCTGACTTAGTCCTGAAGAACCCGGGCTCGGGCAAGAAAACCCTTTCCAGTGCTGTATCGAAGATCACCCCCAAAAACGTCAGACGTTGGTACGGCCTAAGGTGACTTTTCTCGAGATTCAGTATCCCCCCTTGATGCTGTAACACCTGCACCGTGTGATCCAGGTGGAGCTGAATTTGGGCAGCAGAATCCGCCTTTACTAGCAAATCGTCCAAATAGGGAATCCCCGTTATTCCCTCGGAATGCAGTAAGCTTGCCATTGCTGCCATGATCTTTGTGAAGACTCGCGGAGCTGTAGCCAAACCGAATGGCAGAGCCTGGAACTGGTAATGGGCTCTTCCGACCATGAACCTGAGTAGAGACTGATGCCCTGCCCAAATCGGTATGTGGAGATATGCATCTCTGATGTTCATAGACGCCAGAAACTCGTTTGCCGACATCCCCTTGATCATTGATCGGAGCGACTCCATGTGAAACTGATCCACCCACAGGCTGGCATTCAAAGCTCGTAGATTCAAAATCGGCCGATAAGTGTTGTTGGGTTTCTGGACTAGAAACAAGTTGGAGTAAAACCCCTGCTCCTGTTGAGACTGTGGAACAGGAACTATAACCCCTCCTGCACAGAGGGAACTGATAGCCTGGTTTAAGGCCCGTCTCTTCTCCAGCTCCCTGGGTAATACTGTAGCGAAGAAACGTTGTGGCGGCTGCCCCCTTAGGTCTATCACATAACCTCGGGAGACAATGCCCCTTACCCAGGCATCTACTCCCAAAGCTACCCACCTGTCTCGGAAAAGGAGACGGCCCCCTACCTTCCCTGCGACCGGATGGACTGAGATCCTGTCGGGTACACGGCTTCTCAGATGCCCTAGCAACCGGGTGCCTGAATGTGCCGGTGAATCTATACCGGGGGGCAGACCCCCTACTGGGAAAAGAGTGTCCTCGGGCCCCCTGACTTCTAATCGTTCCCCTTCCTCGAAAGGAACAACGGAAGACTCTGAAACGTGAGCCCTTTAGCTTCTGGGGCACCACAGGCAGAAAAGTGATATTTCCACTTGTCGCCTGCGATATAATAGTATCAAGCTCAGAACCGAACAGGATGCCAACACAAAAAGGCAGAAACTCTAAAGCGTGTTTAGATTCGGCTTACACCTCCCAGGCACAAAGCAAGAGTGCTCTGCATGCCGCGACTGCCGTGGCTGAGACTCTAGAGGAAATATGTGCTCCATCTTGTACGGCCTCACACACAGTCTGCAGCCACACGTATTTGTTCCACCAGTACCAGTAAGTCCTCTTTGGATGAGTCACCGGCAAGGCCTGCCACTAATTTGTCAGCCCACTTCTCCATGCCTCGAGAAACCCATGCAGATGCCAATAATGGGCGAATAACCACTTCGGCGCCCATAAAAATACTCCTAAGGCATCCCTCCAATTTTTGGTCCAGCGGATCCTTAAAGGAGGCCGCCCCTTGGACCGGCAGAGCCGTTGGCTTTGCTAAAGGAGCCACAGCCATATCCACTCTTGGAGGCAGCTCCCACTTAGCGACCTGCGCCTGTGGAAAGGGATAAAGGGCTGCAAATTTACGAGGAGTAGCATACTTTTTATCTGGGGTCTTCCAGGCTTCCTCTACCAGATCTGAAAGATCCTGAGACACTGGGAAACAAACGACCCTCTTACACCTCCGCTTAAACGGCCCTTCCGCCCTAGCTGAGGCGTCAAGGTCCAGACAGTCGAAAGACTGTCGCACTGCCATAATAAGGTCCTCTACGCCCTGACTTGGTGCAGAGTCTGAACCTCCCTCGTCGGGCAGAACCTCCTCCTTGGATTTCCCCTCCTCCTCTTCTTCCTCCCCCTCGGGATCTGACTCCAACAAGACACTGGATGGATGAGGACGCTTATGCGTAGTTTAGACTCCTCAAAGAAGCATTCCATAAAGGCCGCTACTATCTCGACCCCTACCGCCGAGTGCTCCGCTCCATGGTACGGACCCAAGGAGGATCAGGACTCTGGTAACAGCAGGCGGTGAGGGCAAAACAGGCGCTGGCGCTGCTTGGGACAATTCCTCTCTACGGTGGAGCAACGTCACCAGGTCAGAGAGTGAACGGCTCATAGCCTGAGCCCATGCCAGATTCTCCGTAAGCGGAGTGGCTCCCCCAGCTGGCTGCGCACATGTGGGCCCCAGCTGACAGTCCATACATAAAGCCCTTGCATCCAGTTGTCCACATGGCAATTTAGCCTGACACTGGGCACATGTAAAAAATATAGCCATAGAGGAGTTCTGGCCCTTAGTGGGCTTTTTGTCCATCATTAGAGCACCCCCCTTCCTGCAATGCCCTGCTGCAGCAGTCAGCCCGGAAATCAACAACAAAAAAACAACTTTTTTTAAAATATAACAAGTGGCAATGAATATGCAAACGCTCCAAGCAGGCGCAAGAACAGATTACAGTAATACTGAAAACTACTTCGCTGTATGCTGCAGAGGGAAAGGAGCTTGCTCTGTCCTCCCTCCATGCTGTTCAGGCTTGTGTCCTTTAAAAAGCTGTGATCAGACTTCCTGGGAGCCTGCATTTTGCCACTGGAGAGCGGGGGCAACCAGCAGCCGTGGCTCCTCCCCCCCGTCATACTGAAGCAAGCCTCACTGCTCCTTCTTTCAAGTGTTACTCCCCTCAGTGGGGAAAGCGCTTGGACTGACCCGCATTTACCTACAGCACCTGGTATCCCAGGTGGTTTTCCATCCAAGCACTAATCTGGCCCAACACTGCAAAGCTTCCAAGACCAGCTTGTCCAGTGTGGTGTTGCTGTAGGTGCCACCTGCGGTCGGTTTGTAGTCGGCGCTCTCCCCACAGGAGCCGCCGACAAGAAACCCGGCAAGATGGCACCGCCATCCCGGACCACGCTGACTGCTTGCACCTCTACCAGGTAACAGCAGCGCGCTATCCCCAGGCCCAGACTGTCTCTACAGAGACCGGAGTGTGTGGAATGGGGAAAGCGCTCAGCGCCATCCCCCCTTTTAGATGCGGCTTTCACCGCCACTTTACACTCCAGCCGTGTGCTGCTATAAGCAGCGCACAGTACTTATAGCAAAAAATAAACATAACATTACAAATAAAGGAAAATATCCCTAAGCTAAACCAAAACTGCAGAGCAGCTGAAACAATGTGCCTCTCTCTACAGGCACTAAACTTACACTGAAGTCAGGGGTTGCAGAGGGGAGGAGTTATAGATTTCAGTGCTAGTGCCAAATCACGCCTTCCCACCTACAACCCATGGTCCAGTGTCCCCCAGCCCAAACGAAAGCGAAATATATTGTAACAAAAAAAAAAAGACTTCTGGAACTAATAATAGTATGGTTCCCTAAAATAGACAGATGATTGTATGGAGCAAAATGCTCTAACCAAATGAACAGAAAAAAGACAGATGAGGGTGAACTCACCAAAGGAGCATCTCCTGATGCTAATGAGCTGAAAAGGTAAACCTAACTGGTTGTTATGCAGCTCTCACACTCTTTAGCAGTTGCTAGGCGACCAGGATGCCGACTCACTCGACGACAGGGGATCCTGGTCCCAGCTGTTGCCATAGCAGCCGCTTCCGGAGCAGCCACACTGTCTGATGGTCCCAGCTGTTACTAAGCAGCCAGTATGCCTCTCTGGCTGCTCTACTACATACAGCTGCAGACAGTTGGTATTTGGGGGCTTCTCTCTCATGAGGCCACCTGATTGGCCCCTGGTTCTAATAAAAGGCAGGGAGGGTTTAACCTGGCTTTCGCTACCTACCATGCTCTGGTTCCTGTCATCTGTTTTGCTGCTATTCTCCTTCTACACCAGTCCAGTTTCATTTGACTGTCCAGCCTGCAAATAATGCCTACTGCAGCCTTACCCCCTGCAGTCACCTGGTTATTAACATAAACTCCTACTGCCTTGAGTTTAAGTCCTGGCGGCATCCTAGTACCAGTGAGAATATTGATCTCCAAGGGACAAAGACAGATGTTATAGGTGAAGCTCTCTGTACCTCTGTAGCACGGTTCTAGGAGTCCATGTGATTGCCTGGGTGAGCCAGCAACACATCTTTCTCCCACATGTAATAGGGTGAGAGTTTTGAAAATGTGAGAGTTTAGCAGTAAACGCTCACATTGGTCGAGTTTTATATTCAAAATGGGAAAACATCTGGATGAGAGTTTAAATTGTGTGAGTTTTTTTAGTCTAAAAACATGCGTGTTTTCATGTTCTTTGACTCTATTACATTGGCCAAGTTTAAAAAGTGCTGAGTGCTGTCGTCTCCACATTAGAAATATTGCCAAAATACTCCCTTTTCCTACCCAATATACTAACAAAACTCTTTGCCACTCTGACCACAGCAATTTCCTGCTATCTGGCATTCCCCTCACCAATCTATCACCGATTCATTCCAACTTAAATGCTGTAGCAAAGCAATTTTTTTTTTTCTCACTCCACCACTTCACACATCCTTAGGCTTAGCTGTCACATTAATGACTGTAAAGGCATCTATGATGCCTTAAAAAATAAAAGTACCAGCCAACCAGCTCCTGTCATTTTTCAAACACATCCTGTGACACTGCAGTTAGGAGCTGATTGCCTGATACTTTATCTCCGTTCACTTCATCTCCATCCAAGGCTTAGTAAATAGACTCCAGAGTGAGAAATAGAGGAGGATTGTAATGTTGTCATACACTTGGGATAACCCAGTTCAGATTACTACTTCCCATGGTCAGCTCACCCCAACCAAGCAGTCTGTGTGTAAAAACAAAGTTGCCCTTACTTTTTTCCTATGGTGGATAGCAAAATATCTCCCAATGTTTCATCAGACTATCCTGCATTGCTTCAAATGGGTGCTTAAAACCTACCTGTTCATAAAAGCATATGTATCCACCACTTAACCATATCACCACGTAGTGTCCCCTCAAGGTCCGGCGCCGGGCAGGGCGCCCCCAAAAGATGCGTGGTCAAGGAAAAGGGGTGTGTGTCTTTAAGACGCATCCCCTTTTCGTCACTCTTGGGGGCATGCCTAGCACTTAATGACTTGTCGGGCTGCCCCCAAGCGCTGCTGTCAGTGTTAATGGATGCTGGGCGCATGCTCCCGGCATCTATTCACCGGCGGTAACCGCAACACCACAGTTTTCCCCACCTGCGGGACACTGCGACCTGCGGGTAAGGACGACACTCGCAGGTTGTTTCAGTGGGGCGCCGAAGGATAGGGTGCTTTTTGCCCTTTAGAAATAGGGCAGGCGCAGCGCCCCGCTAAAACAGCCTAGCGGGAACGCTAACCACGTAGTCTACCTCACCCTCTAGCACTCTACAATTCTCTCACTCCTGCTTCCAGCCCTTAGCTCCCCTTACACTGGCTCGTTCCTTATGTCCTCTGTTTGTCTCCCTCTTCCCTTTAGACTGTAAGCTCCAGGAGCAGGGCTCTCCTCCCTCCTGTTCTCATCACCTACTTCTCTTTCACACCAGCTACACTCTACACCTTGTCCTAGGGCTCTCTGCCACTGGACTCCACTCCTCCTTTTTGTTTCTTCAGATGACCTAGACCCGTTATCTACACCCATGATATGTAGTATTTGTCTTGGTGCGCCATCTACTGGATTGACTTGTATACTGCTTCTACATGAGTCAAGATAAGCTGCCTGGTTAGTGCTTAATATATAGTTGGACTTTCCTGCAAAATCGATCTTGAGATAGATATATATATATATATATCTCTATGTATTTCTATATGCATGCATACATAACTGTTTGCGTTCGAGGTGTGCAATATATGTATATATTGTACAGGGTGTTTCACTCGCTATTGGCCCCAAAGTTTTACTTATAACTTTTAAAGTAATTGACGTAATTTGGTGAAATTTGACACAGACATACCTTGGTCTATGAGAACCATGAGGAAGGCATAGCAAGTGTTCGCCATTAGCATCCAGGCCAGCTGTTCAAGTATGCGCGAAGTGAAGGCCAGCAGTTCACCACCCTAGTCAGCAGGCGCAGTCCAAAATTCAAATAGGGGAGCACACCAACTGCCAGCGAGGAAATTAGTACTGGTTACTTTCAGCAGGATGGTGCCACCTGTCACACCAACATGGTTGAAATTGATTCATTCCTTGATGATCGTGTCATTTCAAGGGACTTTGGCCACCAAAATCACCTGACTTTACACCACTGGATTTCTTCCTATGGGGCATGTTAAAAGGGAAAGTGTACCACAACAAGCCACCGACTCTCATACCATTGAGAGAAAATATTCAGCGGGAAATTGAGACTGTGGCTCCCAATATGTTGGTTAAAACCTTCCATAACATGTCGCGACACGTTCAAGCGGGCCTGGATGCTAATGGCGAACACTTAAACACTTGCTATGACTTTCTCATGTTTCTTATAGATCACGGTATGTCTGTGTCACATCTCACTAAATTACGTCAATTACACATATATACACTACCGTTCAAAAGTTTAGGGTCACCCAGACAATTCATGTTTTACATGAAAACTGACTTTTATTTATCAAATGAGTTGCAAAATGAATAGAACATATAGTCAAGACATTGGCAAGGTTAGAAATATTGATTTTTATTTGAAATAATAATTTTGTCCTTCAAACTTTGCTTTCGTCAAAGAATGCTCCTTTTGCAGCAATTACAGCATTGCAGGCCTTTGGCATTCTAGCTGTTAGAGTGTTTTGTGTGTCCAAGCACTCAAAGACCTGGTTCTCTTGCGGCGGGAGCAGCTGCAGGTATGTGAGGTAACCAAGCTCGGTATAAAGTGTTGATGGAGATATTGTTGTACCTCTGCGCTCAACCTTATGATGTATGTCTATATGCAAAATAACTACTTGTAAGCAGTGTTTGTTCGTACAGTATTTAGTTTATTAAAATATAGGTTATAACAAGAATATTAAAATTAGATGCACCTTGCAATAGTTGTAGGCACGTGGTGGTCAAGTGCGTGTTTTTATTGCTGGCCGGCTGATGATCTTTTGATGTGAACCCACATAACAGGATAAGTGATGGGAGATATGTGATTGACAGGGACGGCGTGTTACACAGTGGGGGAATGGGAAGAGGGGTATTGGGGGGGAAAAAAACCAATAGTAAATTGGTGAAAAAAATAATAATAATCCTGGTAATGAAGAGCTCATATGAGTATGATCTCTGCTGTGGCAGAGTTTGTACTTGTCCTGTAAGTTCTTGATATACGATCGTGGGTATTGTCTGGTGGGGAGCTCCCTAATGTTCAGCGGTGCTGCAGTTTTGAATGATGTCGGGCTGCCTGGGCCCGTTGGCACTTACCCTTCCTTGCCGGGCGGGATGATGGTCTCTGTGTGTCAGTGTCTTCCAGGTGGCCACTTGCTGGTGCTGTACCGATGTTATTGTGGCACAGTCTTCCGGTACTATGTCCGTGCACTCGGGTCGCGGGTGGTGTCTCGGGACTGCGGCGGCTCCTGGTTATTTGCTGCGATCGCGGATTGCTTCAGCTTGCCAGTCCTGTGCCGCCTCCATGCACCCTCGTCCTCCGTGTGTCTGGCTTCGTGGGTTAGGGGTTGTTTTAATCCTGGTGATGAAATGTCCGTGTACTATGTACCAACGCGTTTCGGCTTTGTAAAGCCTTTTTCAAGGTGTGTGGTCTGCTGCTGTCACTGTCTCCTCTAAGTAGTCTGGTTTCTAATTGTTTCCATTTTCTAATTTTATTAGCTATGGGAGGGTTTAATTGGGTTAATTGGTATGTGTGGTTCCACATTAAGGGTGAGTGGTAGGGATAACACAGTAGGAATAAGGGAAATTAGGATGAATATATTAGTGCTAGTAAGTAGATCGATGTATGAACCATTTCAATGAATCATTCTTTTTGATATAGACTGTGTCAAGATACAAGATCATTAATTATTCATGTAATGAGTTTGATGTTTTACTGTTCTGTATATTAACTCCTTATTTTCTGAGTGTTGCATAAATGATGTAACCATGTATGTTGTAGTGATTCTTTGACCCTTTCTATTTTTAAGGGTATGTGTCTAACTGTGGTTTATTTGAACTAGGATAATTGACTTGTTAGACTAATAGAATTATTTGTTTTGTCGTGAGATAAATAGATGTATTTAAGGTGTATTTTAAGGGTGTACTTAAAGTATATTTTGGATTTCCTGATCTATATTTAGACCACCTGGTCTTAAAGTACCTAATGCCATTATCCATTTTATTTCTGCTTTGTTTATTTTGTGTTATGGTCTCCCCCTCTCCAGTTGGGTTCTATTTTTTTCAATTGCTTTGAATATCAGTTTACTTGGATCTTGATGATGATGTTGGATTTTTTTTTCCATCTTTATTTTTGAAGCAATAAATGATGCAACAAAAAATAAGAATCATAATATCAAAATACATATGATATTGAGATAAAACTGTTTAGCAGTAAAGAACTGCAAAATCCCGGCGCTAATTGCAAAAATGGATATAACAATCAGTGCCAGCTGCAAGTATTAAGGTTATGGTCAGTAAGCCAGAGACAATAGTCTCTATAGCAATATGCAGAGGAAAAATAAAACAATACTGCGCTATGCACTGGTATATTGAATAATATGAATTATATGTCTATAATAGGTTTGCTGTCTGTTAATAAACAGGAGGCCTTGTGAATAAGATAAATGTTTTTAATCAACACAATATAATTCACATATATACCAAAATTACAATCATGTGCACATGAAAAAATGGATCCTATAAATACATTAAAACAAATAAATAGATCAATATATAACTTATGGGCTGTAATAAATTGCTAGATGCAAAAAAGTATCATTAAACTGAGGTATCACAGCATACCACTCTGGAAGAAGCCACTATCGTAACAATGTGGCTAGAAAGTAGCAAGTGTATCTTGGTAAAAAATAGTCAGAACAGCTGAGTTCCGCCACTGTGTAACAATCACTACTGGCGTCCCAGAGTGAAGTGCAGTGGAATGGGAGAATATACAGTGGAAAGGTGGAGAAGGTGTTACCTCTACATCTGGATGGCCGTGTCCGCACTAGTAGCTGTCCCGGCTTATCTATTTGTTGTGTGGCCGCGGGTAGGTATTGTCAGCTGCCGTACAATAGGAGACCAAATGTCTGTAAGGCGGTGAGCGTGATCCAGCAAGCAGTGACCAGGAGCAGGTAATGTACCATAGGTGGCTGGATCCACACTGCCCTCCGCCCTGACTTGTTCGCTCACTATGAAGTCGCGGCTGAGTGAGACCGACTTGCCATGCAGCGGGAGATCAGATGGATCTGTATGATGAATGCCGTGTGCGGCTAGCAGCGCTCCCGGAACAGATGGATGGCTCCGTGTATATCATCCAGAGTAATATATATTTTGGTATATATGTGAATTATATTGTGTTGATTAAAAACATTTATCTTATTCACAAGGCCTCCTGTTTATTAACAGACAGCAAACCTATTATAGACATATAATTCATACTATTCAATATACCAGTGCATAGCGCAGTATTGTTTTGTTTTTCCTCTGCATATGATATTGAGATGACAATTATACACATATTTCAAGAACATCCAAATATTGCAATAAAGTCTTCATCCATAGCAAATTACCATATAATATAAATATTGCAAGACAAATTAGTCACATAGATGAATGCAATCTTATCGTTAGGGATGCATATAGTAGACATAACAAATAAATAACATCATCACCTCAAAATGTAATCAAATAAAACAAGCAGAAACACATTAAAAAAAAAAAAAGAGAGAGAGAATTATGCTCGCTCACTACCCCACCATCCCCCCCCCCCCCCCACTTCACCTCATATCAATGGCTGAAAAATTGGAGGACAATAGGTGGATCACCCTCTGCCATACGTGTCATATACCAAACAGTATTAGATAATGAACCGTGAAGTTGAGCTCTAACAGCACTAGATAACGTTGTAATATAACTCTCCCAAACACCAAAAAATTGTCCCACTTTCCTGTCACTTTCCATCATCACTCCCAACCATTCCATCCGGAATAGATAAGAGTTTAGCTTTAAACAGTGACAAAGATGGTGATTCAGGGTTAATCCAAATTTGTAAGATAGACTTACGGGCTGCCACACTAATTGCAAGTAGTAATTTTCTACCACCTCTGGAGATATCTTGAACTCTTGGAGACATACCAAAAAGCGCCCATTCAGGGGCTAAGGGCAGATAATTAACTAAATGTTCAGTTGAGAAATTACGCACTTGTATCCAAAACCTACGAACTAATGGACAAAGCCAAAGGCAGTGATATAGGTCTGCATGTGACGCACCACACTTAAAACAATTGTGAGTGGCCGATACTCCTATTAAAAATCTTCTATGAGGGGAAAGGTAGGTTCTATGAATCACGTTTAGAAACATCTCTTTATACACTGAAGAGGATAACGTTTTGCATGATCTAGTATGAGCCTGCATGTTGTTTTTTAAGTGTTGAGAGACGCTGTGCAGAATGTAAGCTCCTATGAGCAGGGCCCTCTACCCTCTTGTGCTTCTCCTTACTCTACCTTCATCTACTTCTTACTCTCTACCAGGGCACCTAACACTTGGTTGCTTTGCATTGTTGCTTATGTGGGTGTTATGGTCGTGAATGTCACAATGTATATTATCCATGTCCTGTAATGTATTGTACTGTCTGTAAGTCACTGTAAATCAATCTATTTGTTTATGTACTTTGTAAGGCACTGTGGAACACTTGTGGCGCCATATAAATAAACGATGATAATAATAATAATAATAATCTCAAAGCCGCTGATGATATTTCTCTTATGTTCTCCAATTCTTTGGTGTAATTGTCCAATTGTCTTACCTACGTACTGTTTTCAGCAGGGGCATTCTACTAAATAGATGATGCCTTTTGTATCGCATTTCATGAATTGTTGTATCTGGTAGGTTATCTGTGTAATATTGGAGGAGAATGTTGTTATGGGTTTGGTTATTTTCTTTCCCATGGTGAGACAATTTTTACATTTCCTTTGTTTTTGCGTGAAGTAGTAATTGATGTTTGTTGACAGTTCTTTGGTTTGATATGGTTATGTACCAGTGGCTTTTTGATATCAGGGGCTTTTTTGAATACTATGGATGGTCTTAATGGAAGAATATTTTTAAGTGTTTCATCTTTCAACAGTATATCCCAATGTATATTTAGGATTTTTTTTTTATGTTTTTTGAATCCGTATTGTATTCTGTTATAAAGTATACTAGGACCTCTTCATAGGCTGTCTCTATGAGCTCCTCCTTGTATTTCTTTTCCAAGAATTGCTTTTTGAGCGTTTCTGATTGTTTACTGAAATTGTCTATAGATGTACAGTTCCTTCTGATGCGGGTAAACTGGCTTTTTGGGATACTTTCAGACAATACCCACGATCGTATATCAAGAACTTAAAGGACAAGTACAAACTCTGCCACAACAGAGATCATACTCATATGATCTCTTTATTACCAGGATTATTATTATTATTTCACCAATTTACTATTGTTTTTTTTTTCCCAATACCCCTCTTCCCAGTCCCCCACTGTGTAACACGCGTCCCGGTCAATCACACATCTCCCATCACTCCCTCCCTCTGTTGTTAATTTTGTGCATACAATACTTGTCCTGTTATGTGGGTTCACATTCTTGCTGTTAATTTGTTGAAGTAATTTGAAGAAATTTCACCCCACGCTTTCTGAAGCACCTCCCACAAGTTGGATTGGCTTGATGGGCACTTCTTGCGTACCATACGGTCAAGCTGCTCCCACAACAGCTTAATGGGGTTGAGATCTGGTGACTGCGCTGGCCACTCCATTACAGACAGAATACCAGCTGCCTGCTTCTTCCCTAAATAGTTCTTGCATAATTTGGAGGTGTGATTTGATTCATTGTCCTGTTGGAGGTGGAAATTGGCTCCAATCAAGCGCTGTCCACAGGGTATGGCATTGCGTTGCAAAATGGAGTGATAGCCTTCCTTATTCAAAATCCCTTTTACCTTGTACAAATCTCCCACTTTACCAGCACCAAAGCAGCCCCAGACCATCACATTACCTCCACCATGCTTGACAGATGGCGTCAGGCACTCTTCCAGCATCTTTTCACTTCTGCGTCTCACAAATCTTCTGTGTGATCCAAACACCTCAAACTTCGATTCGTCTGTCCATAACACTTTTTTCCAATCTTCCTCTGTCCAATGTCTGTGTTCTTTTGCCCATATTAATCTTTTCCTTTTATTGGCCAGTCTCAGATATGGCTTTTTCGTTGCAACTCTACCTAGAAGGCCAGCATCCCGGAGTCACCTCTTCACTGTAGACGTTGACATTGGCGTTTTGCGGGTACCATTTAATGAAGCTGCCAGTTGAGGACTTGTGAGGCATCTATTCTCAAACTAAAGACTCTAATGTACTTGTCTTCTTGCACAGTTGTGCAGCGGGGCCTCCCACTTCTCCTTCTACTCTGGTTAGAGCCTGTTTGTGCTCTTCTCTGAAGGGAGTAATACACACCGTTGTAAGAAATTTTCAGTTTCTTGGCAATTTCTCGCATGGAATAGCCATCATTTCTAAGAACAAGAATAGACTGTCAAGTTTCACATGAAAGTTCTCTTTTTTTCTGGCCATTTGGAGAGTATAATCGAACCCACAAATGTGAGGCTCAAGATACTCAACTAGCTCAATGGAAGGCCAGTTTTATAGCTTCTCTAACGAGCAAAACCGTTTTCATCTGTGCTAACATAATTGCACAAGAGTTTTCAAGGGTTTCCTAATCATCCATTAGTCTTCTAACGCGGTTAGCAAACACAATGTACCATTAGAACACTGGAGTGATGGTTGCTGGAAATGGGCCGCTATACACCTATGTAGATATACCTTTAAAAATCAGACTTTTGCAGCTAGTATAGTCATTTACCACATTAACAATGTATAGAGTGTATTTCTGATTAATGTTATCTTCATTGAAAAAAACAGTGCTTTTCTTTCAAAAATATGGAAATTTCTAAGTGACCCCAAACTTTTGAACGGTAGTGTGTTTGTATGAGTGTGTATGTATGTATATATATATATATATATATATATATATATATCATTTTGGACTTGAGGAGCCTGTGCAAATTATGCAAAAAAAAATTTTTGTCTCCATAGTTAATAAACAGTCCCTAAAAGTATATTTCTCCCCAAAAAATTATATTTATATACATCTAGTCATTTTTGACTTGAGACTGCACGCGACGAGTGTCAAGTGTTTGTTTTTTCCTTTATTGCTCCTCTACCTGATCTCACATTGAGATAATATATACCTCAGTTTCTTTCTAGGTAACTAATATATACAATATAGAAAACACAATCCAAATTCATCCTGAAATTTTTTTATTTTTATTTTTTTGTGATGCCAGAACAAGCAATTCTGAAAAGAAAAAAAAAAATTGTTGTCTGAATAGTTCACACACAGGGCCTGATTCAGAGGCTCTGAATCAGGGCCGTCCAAGCTAAATTTGGAGCGGCCTCCTGGCCGCTCACATAGCTGTGGGTGACCACCCACAGCTTATGCGAGCGGCCAAAAAGATGGTCACGATGGTCAAAGACCACCGCGACCTTCGGGTTTGCGACGAGACCCTGCGGTAGAGTCTCGCTTCCGCAAGCCCAGGAGTGATTTTGGCTCTATCAGAGCCAAAATCACTCCCACTGACATCATTACTAATGTCAGTGGGGCCGGACTCAGACGGTAGGCGTTCCCATGGGAACGCCTCCGTCTGGCAGTCACGCCCCCGGAACGCCCACCAAAGGGGGCGTGCTGTCACTCACCATCGACAGCACGCCCCCTTTGGTGCGAGACCCATAACGACGTTATTCGTGTCTTGCGCATGCGCACGACTGTTCTCCCTCCGTTGTGCGCATGCGCAATTCGGCACCATCGACCCGCTAGCGAGCGACCTTCGCTCGCAAGCGGGTCTGAATGACCCCCACAGTCCCAAGGAGAACATTAGACATAACCATTACATTATATTTATAAGTATAGATATAATAAGAAAGCACTTTATTTTAGAGAACCTTTAAGCCTAAAACCAGATTTTAAGTATGTTTAAAATAAATTGTTTGTAACGCTTAAGGTGCCTACACACAGCGATATTTTACACGATTTGCTCGATTCCGATGCATCGTGACGACAAATCATGTAAAATATGCCCAAATCGTGAGTATCCACTCACTATGCCAATGCGCGTCCCCGCAGGTCGTACATCGCATCTTCAGATCTGCCGTGTTGTAGGGCAGATCTGACAATCTCAGTCACGATGCACTGGAATAGTTAGGAGGCACGATAGATCGTTTGTCACATTGGACAGTTCTTAACACCAAATCGTGCCCACGAATGTCAGATCGTGAGCACATCGCCAAGTGTTTAGGCACCTTTATGAGCAGGGTCCTCTTACCTCATGTGGTTTTCCCTACCTCACTTATACCCTCGCTTCCGCCCTTTTGCAACAACAGCACATAATATTTGGGTTAAAATGACACAGCTTTTGTGGGTATTATGACTGCATAGGTAGCAATATTTATATAACTTGCAATGTTTGGTACTGTCTTTTGCACTTTTTTATTGTTTTGTTTACACTGTTTCTGCTTGTGTACTTTGTAAGGTGCTGCTTTATTTATATGGTCTCTTATAATAATAATAATAATAATAATAATAAATGCACATCAAGGAGCTCCAGCAAAGCAAAAAATTAACAACTTTGCTCCTGGATACACCATGTTGCATTGCAAGGGAAGTAAATGCATGTATTCTTTTTGCATGCAGGACAAATACTGGTTGATTTTGCATGTAGCACACATACTTGGTAGCTTTATTGTTGCACTGTAATTTAGAGTTCAGCTATGACACATTCCTTCCAAGTCTAATGGTGCATACACACGTTCAGATCAGACAACGATAAAGGTTGGACTGCATGCACGGCGATGGTCTTTATCATTATCGACCATCCTTGCCCGCACATCATCCGTCGTTTGGCGGTTTAAAGGGGCCAAAAAATGGATATTAACGATAAACTATATCGTTATCGTTTATATCGTCCTACAAAATCTGACCCTGTGTATGCACCATAAATCTGCATGTTGCGTGTAATGTTCAGTTTTAGTCAACTGAAATAATTGTAGAATAACCACTGTTTACAATGGCACCTCAAGTCCTCCAGAATCCAATACAAATTAATCACCCTTACTTACAAAACCCACAATTACGCCCCCCTTCATATATCTGAAATCTCATCAAATGTTCTCTCTCTTACCCTCTTAGATCTATCTCTGACCCCTCGCTTTGCTTCGTCTCTGATAACCATCTTTCACTCCCTCCTACAAAAGTTCTTCCGTGTCGGTAACCACTTATAGAGTTCCTACGTAAGCCGATCAGACTCTCCCACAACCTTTAAAACATTAAACTTTCTGTTAAAACCCATCTCTGATTACCCTTCTAGTGCACCCTCACAATTGTCCCTATGTCCACTATGAGCCACATTGTTCCTCTTGTTTCAGCTATGCGCTCTTCTAATGACAATGTAATCTCTCTCTCATAAAGCAGGACCCTCAGTTCCCTGTGTTTTCTGCATTTATTTTGTCTGATTTGTATGTCTTGTTTTACCTTGGATCACTTAATCTGTGATTAAAATATCAAGAACCTTCCTCTTGTAGAAATACATTGGGAAGTTTAATGATCTTAAATATGTTACATGAATATTTGCCTTAATAATGATTTTTTTGTACAGTATATTTTGTCTCTCTGAGAGCGAATTAGTAAATATCAATTTCAGCTGTACATGAAGTAGAGTTTTACATAGAAATGGTGGTAAATTTAATTGTAAATTAGCAAGAACCAATTGTGGAAAGATTGCTTATTACCGAAACACAAAGCCAGTATATCCAAAATTCTGTAAAGGGCATTTTTAGAATGTTTGCATGTCCAGAGGTTACAGAATAAATATTAAAGTGTATCATAATAGCTCCAAGGACTGTTTTCCATATGCAACTAGTTATGTAAACCTGTACTGTTCATGTAAAAAAAAATCTATTTGTTTATCCTACAGATATCCAAAGACATGTACCCTGTTATCGGCTTTTCAGGTTTGTAATGGGGCTGCTCTCTTTTCACAAAGAAAAATGTGTGTGTGTGTGTGTGTGTGTGTATATATATATATATATATATATATATATATATATATATATATATTAGTCTAGAAAACAGTAATATTAAGAAGATAATCTGCCAGCTACTGTAGAAATGAGACCAATTATTGCTTGAATTAGTTTTTCTTTCTATTATTATTATTATTATCATTTATTTATATGGCACCACAAATGTTCCACAGCGCCTTACAAAGTACATAAACAAGTTGTAGACGAGCGACTTACAGAACAATACACTACAGGACCAGGACATGGATAATATATATTGCTACATGAGCGACCATAACACCCAGATAAGCAACAGCGCATAAGCAACCAAGTGTTAGATGCCCTAGTGGCGAGTAAGAAGTAGATGAAAGTAAAGTAGGGAGAAGCACAAGAGGGTAGAGGGCCCTGCTCGTAAGAGCTTACATTCTAATATACTACATTCCTCTGTGCAGTGGTGAGCAAAGCATTACATAGCAGCATCTATGGGCAGCACTAGAGCCTGAAGAAGTGTGTGTGGATTTTGTCTGTTTGAGCTAGTAATAATTAAATGATTAAGGGGTCTATTTACTAAGCAGTGTTAGAGTGAAAAGTGATAAGGAGCCAGCCAATCAGCTCCCAACTGCCATCTCACAGGCTGTTTGAAAAATGACAGTTGGGTGCTGATTGGCTGGCACCTTATCACTTATCACTTTTCACTCTGTCTCCTAACACTGCTTAGTAAATAGACCCGTAAGTTTCAGACTTTGCATATCTAACACTGCATAAATATGTGTAGCTTTTACAGTGGAGTGGGTGGATTGGACAAGCTTGCATTAAAGAAGCTACTTGCTGGCCAAGAAAAGGTAACTAAGCAGAATAAGACAATTGATTAACAACGAACTGTAAAACAAGCATTAATTTTAAAAGGTGAGAACTATTTACAGATTGTGTCAAATAAAATAACTGACCACTTAAATATAGCAGCAGGAGTCTCATAGAGACCAGACAATGCCATTTGTTTGTTTTTAGGAGGGGGTACAATCCCCCCTTCTTGCTGCAGTTAATAATTGTTATATAGCATGGTCACCTTAGGTTCTGCCTGGAACTGGTCTTGTATGAACAACATTTGCATAGAATTTACTTAGGAGAAAACAATACAATATACCAGTGGTTCCCAAACTTTTTTGAATCACGGCACCCTAGAATATTAGTATTGTTTTCACGGAACCCCTAAGTTTAAGTTTGGTAAACCCATGGAACCCCTAAGTTTAAGAAGTAAATTGTGCTTACCTATCATCCTTAGGTTCAGTTATGTGATGGTGGACAGGTTTGCACTTCTGTGCATCCACATATGTCCATTACATTGACCATGAATAATTTGATTTGGTGCTGGACCACCAACCTGAGGCACCCCTGCAAGTGTCCCGAGGCACCCTAGGGTGCCGCGGCACGCAGTTTGGGAACCACTGCAATATACATTTTATTGTATAAATACGTTTTTAAAATGTTCATAAATGACACCATGTATTGTCTTAAGATCTGCAGTCAGGAAAACATCAGATTTAAATACTACATGTAAGAATCGGAGTAGGAAACAAAGGGAAGTCCCAATACATGATTTTGAGCTGTATTTGTTACAGAAATGGAAGTGTCCCTACAAATCTGTTATGACTTCGAGTCGTGCATGTGTACTCTTGACAATACTTTATTAAGGCTAAGTTTAACACTGCTAGCAACAGTTACATGTGATTATAGATGACTACCTAAGGCTTCTCCACCCTATTCCTATAAATAAATAAATAAACTTTTATAGATAAAGTTCATTGCCTTCCTTTATTGGCTTTGGTGTCGCAAATTTACATCTTTCTATTTTGTACCATTGATTATTGCTTAAAGAAGTGATGGAAAACAGAGCACATTTGAAAGTCCCTGTAGCAACAGTGCCTGGACAATGACTGTGCTTGTTATAACAATTATGTGTAACCTTGAGCTGCTCTTGTTGTCTCTTGTTCTCTAGAATGTGATTGGGTGGTACAAGTTTCGACATAACACAGATCAGACAATGACCTTCAGGGAGAGGATTTTACATCAGAACCTGCAAGCATACCTGTCTAATCCGGGACTCGTGTTCTTGGTTGTAACAACGCAATCTACGACTGAGACCAAATCTACTCATCTCATGGAGTATTCTTTACATAAACCTCAAGATGGGCAAGTACTGTACCTTACTAGAAACAAGAAACTTAAATTTACCTGGAAAACTGTTTTTTTATGGTGAATAGAATTCTCCATTCTTTTTTTTATTTGACACCTGCACGTACTGTAGGAAATCCTATCCTATGTAAGATTGTATAGTGTAGCAACTGTTGCAGTTGTGCAGTTTTATGTTGATGGTGACACTTAACCTTACTTAATATATTATGAAATATAGGTTAAATGTAGACAGTCCATAAATGTATTTTGTTATTTTATAAGCTGATTATTGTTAAACATTTGTCTCCAGTCTTTTTCAGAAAGTGCCTCTCATAATTTCCAACCTGGGGATGTTAGAGCAGCAGGGATACAGCACTTTATCTGGAGCCTGTGTGTCTGTTGGATTTAACCAGACTGTCAGAAATCACAGGTGGGCATGGAATTCTGGACTCACGGGATCAAAATGAATCTGTGCAACTTTATCCTGGCAGTCTACTATAAACGTAACCTATAAAAAGCACTAAACCTCAGGTGGTAGTTGAGGATGAAAGCTAACAAGTTCAGTGTGGATCAGTCACAGGCTATGAAAATTGCTTTGGCGATCAGCAATAAAGAAATACCTAACTATTAAGTTTATACATAGCAGGTCTGTACGTGTCCCTGGGTCTGATAGACACATCTGTACATTTGTTAGTTTTTTGTATTATCCTTAACAAAAACATTGTTTACTTCAGCTGTTTTGGAGGGTAACACAGCAATCTAACCTGGTCTGACTTTTATTTGCTCTTTATATTTTTATTTGTTTGATCAGGTTGGAGTTTTTTAATGAAGACGGCAGTTTAAAAGAAGTAAATAAAATCACTACTATGTGTAAGAGTCTACAGGAGGAACTGAAGGTACATGGTATGGAATAGGTTTTTTAAGTTCATAAGATGCACAGCAAATATGTAAAACAAACCACACACAATGCCACAGCCAAAGGGAAGAGAGCATAAGAGAGGGGAGCATGTAAAGGTCTGGGGTACAGCAGATTACATGGATCATTTTATTTCCCATATACAGTGCATCCGGAAAGTATTCACAAGGCTTCACTTTTTCCACATTTTATGTTACAGCCTTATTCCAAAATGGAATAAATTCATTTTTGTCCTCAAAATCCTACACACAATACCCCATAATGACAACGTGTAAAAAGTTTTTTTGCGATTTCTGCAAATTTAATTGAAAAAAAAAACAAAACGTAAAATCACATGTGCACAAGTATTCACAGCCTTTGCCATGAAGCTCAAAATTGAGCTCAGGTGCATCCTGTTTCCACTGATCATCCTTGAGATGTTCCAACAGTCTAATTGGAGTCCACCTGTGGTAAAATCAGTTTGGACATGTTTTCGAAAGGCATACACCGGTCTATATAAGGTCATGGTACACTTGACTGTGCATGTCAGAGCACAAACCAAGCATGAAGTCCAAGGAATTGTCTGTAGACCTTCGAGACAGGATTGTCTCGAGGCACAAATCTGGGGAAGGGTACAGAAAAATATCTGCTGCTTTGAAGGTCCCAATGAGCACAGTGGCCTCCATCATCCGTAAATGGAATAAGTTCGGAACCACCAGGACTCTTCCTAGAGTTGGCCGGCCGTCTAAACTGAGCGATCATGGGAGAAGGGCCCTAGTCAGGGAGGTGACCAAGAACCCGATGGTCACTCTGTCAGAGCTACAGCATTCCTCTGTGGAGAGAGGAGAACCTTCCAGAAGGACAACCATCTCTGCAGCAATCCACCAATCAGGCTTGTATGGTAGAGTGGCCAGACAGAAGCCACTCCTTAGTAAAAAGCACATGGCAGCCTGCCTGGAGTTTGTCAAAATGCACCTGAAGGACTCTGACCATGAGAAACAAAATTCTCTGGTCTGATGAGACAAAGATTGAACTCTTTGGCGTGAATGCCAGGCGTAATGTTTGGAGAAAACCAGTCACCGCTCATCACCAGGCCAATACCATCCCTACAGTGAAGCATGGTAGTGGCGGCAACATGCTGTGGGGATGTGTTTCAGCGGCAGGAACTGGGAGACTAGTCAGGATAGAGGGAAAGATGAATGCAGCAATGTACAGAGACATCCTGGATGAAAACCTGCTCCAGAGCGCTCTTGACCTCAGACTGGGGCGACGGATCATCTTTCAGAAGGACAACGACCCCAAGCACACAGCCAAGATATCAAAGGAGTGGCTTCAGGACAACTCTGTGAATGTCCTTGAGTGGCCCAGCCAGAGCCCAGACAGGTGCTGCAAAGAGGAATGGGCGAAACTGCCCAAAGATAGGTGTGCCAAGCTTGTGGCATCATATTCAAAAAGATTTGAGGCTGTAATTGCTGCCAAAGGTGCATCAACAAAGTATTGAGCCAAGGCTGTGAATACTTATGTACATGTGATTTAATTTTTTTATTTTTTATTAAATTTGCAAAAATCTCAAACTTTTTACACGTTGTCAATATGGTGTATTGTGTGTAGCATTTTGAGGACAAAAATGAATTTATTCCATTTTGGAAGAAGGCTGTAACAACAAAATGTGGAAAAAGTGAAGTGCTGTGAATACTTTCCGGATGCACTGTATGTGTAAAACGCTATCAGACTGGAAGGGGTTGGGTACATGGTCGAAACGGTGAGGATGCCAACGGTCAGAATACTGACGGAAGCATCCCAACAGTCGGAAACCCAACAGTTTTTTGTAAGTATTATAACCCTTAACCTACCCCTCCTGCAGCCTAACCCTAAGTCTCCCCCTAACCCTAATACTTACCTCCGCAATCTGTTGGTATTCTGACAATCAGGATGCCGCTGTCAGTATTGTAACAGTCGGCATCCTTACTGTCAGGATGCTGATTACATCTATAGAGTAATGTGCTCATCCACAAGTATTCCATGAAAACAAGAAATTATATGTGTGTTCAAATAATAGCCCTATGAATAAGGAAAGCCTTTATTTTAAACAGGAATTACATAGTGTGCTGCCAACCAGGTCAGCACAATAATCGCCATAAGTTGTCCTCATTTACATGATAATGAGTTTGTCATCCATGGCTTAATACTTGGAAACACTTTTAACTTGTCTGCCTCCTTTTCCCCTAATTTAGTAAGATGATTTTTATTCCAACTGCTACCAAAAGTTGCCTGAAAAACTGATGTGAAATGATGGAACACTAAAAATGTACTCACTATGCACATGAGAAGAATTGTACAAGGCTATTATAAAGTGTGTAACCTATACTGACATTTTTGTGGTGCTTTTAAAACACACTGGCTTTGTGTGAAGTACTGTAGTATACCTAAATACGGGAGGCAATCGGGAAGCCGACTGCCTAAATACCGGCAGCTGGCTTCCCGACTGTCATTTCCCGGCAAGGGTGAAATGCCGGGCGTCTAGATGTAGACGCCCGCATTTCCCCGACGCCGGGAGACCGGCGCCCGGCATCCCGATCGTAGGGATACCGGGCGCCGCTAGCGGACAGCCGCGGGGGGAGGGGGGTTAGGTTTAGGGCTCCCGGGGGGGACTTAGGGTTAGGCACCCCCCCCGGGAGGGTTAGGCTAGGGGGAGGGAGGGTTAGGCACCCCCGGGGGGGACTTAGGGTTAGGCACCCTCCCGGGGGACTTAGGTTTAGGCAGCGGGGAAGGGGGTGGTTAGGGTTAGGCACTTAGAGGGGGGATTAAGGTTAGGCACTTGGGGGGGAAGTTAGGGTTAGGCAGCCCTAAGGAGGGTTAGGTTAGTAAATACTTACCTATCCACGATCTGGATTTCCAGCGCTGTCGGGCTTCCGCTGCGTCGCACTCTGCTCCTGTCGGGCTACCGCTGACGGGAATCGAACCATGGCCGGCGGTATTTCATGCCAATTCCCCTAAATACACACACAAATCGTTCTAATACACACAGCACTGTAAAGCCTACACCAAAGTGACCAATCTTCCAGGCACATTTATGTGTTATCAGCAAATTTCTCAACTGAAGTAACTTGAGACTTACAACTTAAAAAATGTATGTTGTCTGACTAGTATGCATGCATCCTCTAATGTATCGGTTCATATGTTTAGGAGTTAGTTTACTAAAGGTCAATTTTAATCGATTAAAAATAAATCGATTGTTTCAGGGGCTAAATCACACATTTACGAACACTTAAAAATCGATATAAAAAGTAATCTGTTATTAAATGTGTGATTTAGCCCCTGAAACACATCGATGTTGATATATTGTTAATCGATTAAAGTCGACCTTTAGTGAGTTTACCCCTTAGTATCTATAAAGTCAAATGTACAATACTTGCCCCCCATGTCGATTGTGTTGGCAGTTTCTTCAATGATATGTATTTGCAGTACAACTATTTTACGAACCTGAATATTTATGGTGTGTAGAGAAATACTCGTACAGGTTGAGTCTCCCATATCCAAATATTCCGAAATACGGAATAATTTTGGCATGACTGAGATAATGAAACCTTTAATTTTTGATGGTTTAATGTACACAAACTTTGTCTAAGGCACAAATTATTAAAAATATTGTATAAAATAACCTTCAGGCTGTGTGTATAAGGTGTATATGAAACAAAAATGAGTTTAATTTCTGTACACAAACTTTGCTTGAGCTGTATATAACACATAAATGCATTCTGTGTGTATATTGGGGTCCCATTCCCAAGATATTTCATTATAATATGCAAATATTCCAAAATACGGAATATTCCGTTATCCAAAATGCCCCTGGTCCCAAGCATTTTGGATATGGGAGACTCAACCTGTAGTAACGTTGGCAACATGAGGAAACCATTTATATTTTTCATTCCCTTTTTCTATGTGCAGGACACTTGCAGTCGTGTGGTGGAAAGTGAAAATTCTGTGGAACAACTTCTACAGCAAGTTACCCAACTCAAGATGCAAATAGCTGAGAAGCGAAAGCTTTGTACAGATGGTAGGGTTCCTTTTTTTTATTGTTTCACAATAAGATAACTAAGAAAAATGTAGTTTGCCTGATTTCAGAGTTATACATGGTTACAAAGTTCATAGAGATATTAATGTCCAGATATTACAAGTGTGTGTGTGTGCTTAGGGGGGGGGGGGGGGGGGGGGGTTCAGGTGCTGCCAGGGTCTCAGAACATTTCCTGACCATTTTTCCTAAAAATGTGGATTTTCCAAAAAATCGGTCATGCTCTGGAGGTGCGCGAAAAAAATCGAACCTCCCAGCGATCAAAAAATGAAAAACTCTTCACCTAATTGAATGGGGAAAACCAAACAGGTGCAGGCTTTTTGCTATTCTCATACCTACTTGACTACCCCTCTAAAGATGTACAAAAATCTCCCATTATCTAAGGGTCTGATTCATAGTTATATGCTGCAGCACAGACGCTGTGTCTTTGTACATAGCTTTGTTTCTACAGTATATGCAAAAGCCGCAGGAGGCATCTTATGTAAATAGACGCCTCCTGCTGGCTTCCGTGATCCGCTGCCTTGTCTGTAGATGGTCCCAAATGTACGTAGCTTGTCAATCATGGTGCGTTTTAGGAAGCACTGCGCCCTTCGTCACAGACACAGATCTGTGCATGCGCAGATCATAAAACATTGGAGTTGTACGTAAATCATCGGGTTTGCATATAGCTCCGAATTGGGTCCTGTGTCTACAAAGAAGCAGCCACATAATTGAATTTAAATAACCAGCAGGGATGAGTTAGGTGACCTCAGGTGTGGTGGAGGAAGATAGTCACTTATTAGGAACATAACTTATAGTCTCATTAGCTGCATGAGTGATGAATCTGCAAGTGGCCAATCAAAAGCAGCCAACTAGTAGGGAGCTTCGTCATTAGTAGTTACACAGCAGCACACTGGTGTATGGGTGCAGGTATCAAACTCTGTACCCATACACCTGTGTATCCATAGTTGTTCAAATACACCCTTACTGTACTCGTGATCCATCAGAATGATCCTTTCATTATCCTGTCCCATATTGATAGTTGTAGTAGTGAGATGCATCCGATTCTGAATAGTCACATCAGGCATTCTTCTGATCATTACTGAGCCTGTGCAGTGCCAAAACAAATACATTTTACGCTACATAAACTGGTGTATCTGCAATTCAGAATCAGGGCCGCATGTTCAATTTTTTTCTTCCCAGTTATGATTGGTTTTCCTCTTCCCTCTCCTTCTGTATTCTTAGTCTGTCCTGTATTAGACAAAACTGAGACTCTTACGCAGCACTGGAGTAGGAACCTGAGCTTTACATATTTACCCACCCTCCCTAGCCCATGGTTATTTCTCCAGTGTCCCCCCAATGATTTAATGCAAGTCCAAAATTCCAATTTTCATCCACCAACCATCATTTTCAACCTATTCTTGTACTAACAAACACTATGTGGCATCTGTGAACCATTGCTACATTTACATAGTAAAGATTTGAGGCACAGGGTGAGATGCACCAAATCTTTTAACCACTTAACTGATGTGGTCACATAGGATGCGAACGCTGCAACCTGTCCTTCAGCTGACAAGGTGCGACCGCACTGCCCTGCTGTGTTTTTGAAGAGGAAATGTGTTCTACACAAGTGCAGAATGTATCTCCTGTGACTCCCCGGACTTTCCTGCGAACCCGGTAATTTCTGACCGGTTTTGCTGGAAAAATCATCAGTTAAGTGGTTAAAGAGGACAGGTGGAGAAGTTATCCATAAGAACTAATCCGCTTCTAACTGTCATTGTGTAGAATGTACTTGATAAATAACTAGTAGCAGATTGGTTGGATTTTATGAATATTATCTGGATCAGATTGAGCTCAAAAGTTGAGTTTGGTACAATGATGGGTTTTTAGCATTCATTGCTGTCGGTAATCTGACTAGAACTGTCATATCAGATTTTGATCTAAAGTAGTATGAACAAATAAGATGTGTAGCTCAATAACCTGAAACCATTAACTATATTGTAATGTTTTAAGGTGAGAAGAAACCTGCAAACCCAGAAGAAAATGTTTTCTTGTGTGAGGCTTTATGCAATTTCTTCCCTAATTCCGCTAATCTACAATCATGTCGGCTTTCTATAACTGGCGAGCCGGTACCACGCAACTGTGATACCATCCATACCCTCAGCGAGGTAAATAAACTTACTTTAATGATTCAACAATGTGACCTCCCCGAAGCTGGCACTAGGAAAGCTGGAAAGCGAAAGAGACCTCCACTAAAAAAGAAATCCAATTTGCTGCTTATGAAGACCAGAGCTGCCACACAGGAGAGCAACAGCAGTGATAGAATATTGTTCAATAGTGGCACAGAAACTGAGGAGGATTCTGAGCGTTTCCAAATGGACTACACAGGTTCACAATCGCCAACATTTTAATAATCAGTCTGAACACATTTTATAAGTTTCTCCTGCCCTAGTTTGAAATATTGTTTGACTGACTGACTGAGTGAGTGGGAGTATATGAAGCGACATTAGGTCCAAAAGAACAAAGTTTGACCTATTTCTTTTAACTGGTATTCTGTTTTATCTGTCAGATTTGTATTTATTTTATTGGAATAAAACAATTTAAATAATCTTGTCATTCAAATAATTTTCTTCCAATAAGTGGGAACATGTTTTGTACGAATAGTATTTTTTCTTTATCCTACAAAGGACCAGGGGCGTAAACAGAGGTAGTTGTGCCCATTATGCAATGCCCCCTGTATTAAAGCCCTTTATGTTGTGCCCTCAGTGATGCCCCTAGTACTGTCCCTTATGCTGTGGCCCCCCTCACCTGTGCAGTACTTACCTCTCTTCATGCTCCAGTCCATGTCGTTAACTACCCCGAGTAGACACTGACAGGATATGACTAGATCCAGCAGCAGGCACAGGCTCCTTATCGCAGGTGTGTCACCCGCGCACTGCATCACTAGGAACGCAGGCCTCTGAAGCGATCAGAGGTGTCTTTAGTCTCTGATCGCTTCAGAGACCAGCGTTCCCAGTTGCACTAGCAACTTGGCCGTCCGTGCTACAGAGAATCCAGGGGGACGCCTGCTCCATAGCAAGCGCACCCCTTGCACCCTCTATAGTTACACCCCTGCAAAGGACGGTAACCAATAAGCCCAGATATTTTTTCGAGGGCGAAAAACTTTTTTAACAATAATCCCCAGTTTTAGCACATTTCTTATTTTTTCCACCGTAACCTATTTGTCCATACAAACAAATAGGATAATTCACCCGAAAACATAAATGATCTGTGATAAGTTCACGGACCTGTGTGTTTTCGCCATTGCACTGGCGCAAAAAAATTTTCAGGGATAAAAATCCCTGAAAAGTCGGGGCTACTTGGATAGCCGTGGGGGATCCATTAGCGCCCGAACAATGTTCGGGGTTAATTGGATACCGCCAAAAGAATCTAAGTAGTCTGCAGTGTACATGGATCAGTAGGAGAAGAATAGGTAAAGATACTATTATGGTTTGGATTACATTTTAATTTTTGGTTATCTAATTATATTTACCATTTCAAGTATTAATAAAAGTGGCATGGGTTTAAAAGCAAGTTGTCTATTTTTGTACTGTTGTTCCAATGGATTCCTGGATATTCCAGCAATTAAGTTTTTCATAGAGAATTATTGACAGGTCTTACAGCAAAAGTGTTCATTTGCCCTGTACCTAGGTTTCCTAGGATCACGGTAAAGGACTCTTTCATTTACATCTGAGCAGCATATGTTAGAGAGTGGACAAGAACTGGGCAGTGGCTTTGGTTGCCATCTTGGAACATCCTACTGTCCACTCAATTTGGTAGATACCTTTATTAAGATTGTGCATTCTTCATTTATTGATATGTACCATGCTATTCCATGTTTCTTTGTTTTCAGCTCTGGCTACTATATGTTAACTGATCGGATGTACAATTAGGCCTCGCCATCTGTCAGGGAACTTAACTCACATTTTAATTATCTCTATTAGCATCAGGAGAATAAAAAGGTTAAGTTGCACAGTCAACACATATTGCAATGCATAGGAGGAGATTTATGGAAAAACAGTATTTTATTAACAAGATAACAAATGTTTATTTCAGACATCACAAATCTTTGGATCTTTGAGAAATGTAGGGTCCTTGTATGTGACGGGCATAAATCCTATAAAAGAAAATAACATTTAATTTTTTTATACTAATTTGTATATTTATATAGTTTGGCAAGCTAGAGAATCTTACCCATAATATGGGCTCTTTTAATGGCCTTTGTGATTGCTCTTTGTTTCAGCCCACATAACCCTGCAAGAAGCAAAATAATAATATTGGAAGAATTGTTTCTAGTTCAGACTATATAGTTGTAAATAGACGATGATAAGCTGTGAATAAGAAAATATTTGGACAAGTGTACATTTTAAGGTGCTTACACACGGAACGATCTGTACCACCAACGATATGAAAGATATCTTTCAGTGAGTCCTCCTGCCACATCTCTGAACATGCAAAGTTGACGATATCGTCCAGATTGGCCTGCATGTACGGACGATCATAGATATCGTTATCGTTCATGCGGGAACGCGCAACGCTGGTCGTTCACTGAATAAAAATGAACGATATATCGTTAAACGATATCCTTATCGTTCATATCTAACGATATATCTGTCTGTGTGTATGCACCTTTACGCTAGGTACATGTTTTTTTTCTTCCCCTTACATGGGAACATGGATGTATTTACCGCGCATAAGAAAATATCCGGGTCAACATATAAATTGTTGTTATTTTTCCTCTCTCCCCATGAGGAAGCCGTTTGCCTAACAGAGGTTATAAAACCCTATATAAGGAGCAGGGATTTTTTTTTTTCCTTAGCAAATGTGTTCTATGTTCTCTTGTCTTTGAAATGACACTTGAGATGACTATCTTGCTGCTTTTCTTATGTAATTGGAATAATGTCACTACAACACAGCTTGGATCATTTACACTGACAGTACCTGTTATATGTCTTCCGTATATACGACCGGTGTGAGGTGAAACAAACTGAGACAGCAGCTGTTGGAAACCAAAACACAATGTTTATAGCAATCCAAACACAGTACACTCACATATATTGTATTTCTAGTGATACTGTGGTTACTAGATAGGGCAGTATATTGGTCAAGACCAGAGTTTCTAAATTCCAGTTCTTAGTAACCTAACAGTGCATGTTTTCCATCTCTTCTAGTTGGCGCACAGGTTTTTCCTTTATCGACAGACATATTTGAAAAGATCCTCAGGTGGCGCTAAGTATTTCACTCGTGATACTGCAGAGATCTGTAAAACATGCACTGTAAGAGGTCTCTGAGGACTGGAGTTGGGAAATACTGGTCAAGACCAAGCCATTTATTAGATCACCTAGGTATTACAGCACTTCAACAAGGCTTAATAAAAATGAGGTATGCAGCTTTATTTGATACCAAATGTAGAGGCACAATTTTAAATTTACATTTTTCTGGAGTTTGTTACTGGTACAGTATAACAAAATACTGTATTTCCCTCTTTTGCATAAAAAATGATTACAACACATTACACAATTAGAAGAAAGAAATGGCTATGCGACCCTGGGGATAACGGTGCTCAGTTGAACACATTTGTCCTGTTAATCTATTGAGGAAAACATTTGTCCTCCAACAATTGAGGAAAACGTTGAAGCATGCTGTGTCTCATCCCACTATTGGAGAGAGGTGTGGGAGTATTGGGGTGAATGATGGTGCGCAGTTGCATTACCTCCAACTCTTAAAAGTGTTCTCCAATGAAACTTTTTATAGGCAGTGGGAGGGTGGGAGCCGACACAGTGAGTGAGAACTCGCAGTAGATAAGCAAGCAGCACATCATGCACCCCACACTCTCCCAACCGGCATCTCACTTACTATTTGGCGGGCCCTGGGTAGGAGAGGGAGAGACTGTCTGCAGTGCGGGGTGTGTCGAGGTAGTGTGGACTCATGGAAGGGGGCCTTTGCCGGGATCCTTCTTCCTGCAGGGGTAGCTCTGTGCAGTGAGCATTTATTTTACTGCTGGCACCAACGTACAGTCTGAGTGTTGTATAAGTCAGGTCGGCCCTTGGTGCCTAATGTTAGCTGAGCGGTGTGGGAAAAATCCTGGCGGTGCGCCTGTGAAAAAGTCCCCAGGAAGAACACTGCTGAAATGCTCATTCGCATACAGGGTCTTATGCAGAGTTGCAAATCTTTTTGCAGACCCATTTTCTGATTTTGTTTAATTGTATCTTTGCAACTTTTTCAGAGTTAGACGCATTTGCAAGTCTGTAGCTGTGGCTTCCTTCCCTTGACATACCTGGGTCGGGTGTGTCTGGAGACGTGACTTCACTGTGCGTTTTGGAATTGCTAAAAATTGCAGTAAACCATGCAAACATTACAGTTAATGACCGTATATTTCAGTACCCGAGTGGCTTGGATCATGAAAAAAGCAGGCATAAATAGGAAACTTCTGTTTTTCCATTGACATCAGTTACAATTATTTGTATATTGCTTCCCAACCGAGCATGAAGCACTCTTTGTGTAAAACAAGTGCATACTGCAGTGAAAAGTCACTGTTGCAGCACGTTTAGGGGGTTTTGGGTGTGTCTTCACCATGTGTAAAAAATTACACACAGCCATCAACAAGGTCAGAGCAGCCATAACTTGGCCCCCTCCAGTCGTATGCAGTCTCAGCTCGTGCATATGGATGAAAAAAGGATGCACATTGTGAAAATTCGAGCATGAACATAAACTTCAACATGCGGATAAAAAAAACCTGCAAATCATGTTTACATCTCTGAATAATGACCCCAGTGATAATGAGCTAAGAATTTTTTAGGATAACTGGTGTCACCGAAACTCCTTATAAATATAAAATTCATTGGTCTGTTTGTTTGTCTGGTTATACATTTGGACACCCCTGCACCGATTGGGATGAAACCAAGGCAAGGTGGTCCAGTTGGATCCTGGACAGGTTTTAGGGGGGTTAGGGCTCCAGTCGGACCTCTCACTGGTGTACGTTGGGCAGAACATTGACCCAGGGAGCCTGTTCTGGGCCTTCCACTGGATGGATTTGGATGACATTACATAATAAAACTTATTAACGTGAAGATTTAAACAACGCCAGGTACTTCAGCTAGTTGTTAATATACTTACACATTTCAGAAGCCCTAAATGTTTGGCGTTGCTCTTAATAGCAATACATTTTAGTATCTGTTAGAAAAAGTTGTTAAAAACATAGCATATTGAAGACACTATTCAAACCTGTAAATACATACCTGTGTGTTCTTATACTCTACTGGTATGCCACACAAGATGCACTTTTTGGGAGGTTCTTGAAAAGGATTTTCTATTTTCTGTGGCTACAGTTTTGAAAGAGACACAATCATCTAAACAGCTTATAGTTTAATAGTATGTAAGCTAAGCATGTGTGTTAACTAGTACCCCTTTCACACACAAACCCCGGTTTAACCCAGCTCGGACCCAGGACACTGAGCACGGGTTGAAGCCAGGGTTTTAGTGCTTACCCCCTTTCACACATGGAGGTTGGACCTGGTTTATTCCCGAGTCGTCGACATTCACACCAGACCCGAGTCTTCCAGTAAGCAGTGGATGCTTGGAGATTATGACATCTCCAAGTGCCACTGTGCCAGCCATCCTCACCGGGTCATCGCGACCTAGGTTATGCCGTTCACACTAGAGGGAACCCGGGAATAAGCCTGTTATACCCCCTGCCAGCAAATAACCCAGGTATTGCACATGAACGTGCAGCAGCCCAGGTAACTGTGCAGTATGAAAGGGCCCAATTGAAATAACCCGAGTTACCCAGCATTTCAACTCTGGTAACGAGCAGGGTTGAACACGAGTTCAACCCGGCTCGCAGTTCAGTGTGAACGGGTAACCCTGGCCTCGTTCACTGCATAGGGAGAGCCAGTGCTTGGAGATGATCTCATCTACAAGCACTGGCACAGCAACGATGGCGGCGACGTCATCGAAAGGCTACCAGTCTGAAAGGGGTCTCAGTGAGCAGGGTCGGTGATCCGGGTTGTTTCTGTTCACAGATAGAGTCCCTGGTCGATGAGCATGCATCGGCGAAAACCCAGGGTATAAGAAATACTGTGCAACCAATGCATCCCTCATTTACAAAAATTCAAATACTAAGTGACTAATATCTGAGTTGGGAGCAAAGCAAACAGTAGCTTTGTACCCTGGTAAAACCATGTTGCACTGCAGGTGGGACAGAGTTAAAATGTGCAGGTAGATGTGAGTGAGAGGGGCGCTTCCAAACTCAAATCTGTATTGCAGTGTAAAAATAAAGCTGTCCAGTGTTTGTGTACTACATGCAAAAGCAGACAGTATTTATCCTGCATGCAATACAAACAAATGTATTTGTTCATTGTTAGTTCCAGATATAAAGTTACTAGCTTTTTTTTTTTTGCCTTGCTCCCAACTCATCATAAGCCCTTATGTGCATTAAGTATAAGTAAGCAAATCTACATATGTTCAGAAAAAATGTAGTTTACAGCTGGAGATAATGGATTCACATATAGAGGATAAACTTTATTAGAATGTCGGAACAATATTCTGAGGAAGGAACTAAGGAGCTCATTCAGACGCGCTCGCTAGATGCGTTCGCTCGCTCTCTGCGTATGCAAATCCAGCGCACGCCCAGCAAGGAAGTCGATTGCACTGGAAGGCATTAGCACGCCCACTGTGTTTTGGCGAGCAATCACTTAGTGTATACAGACGCCCACCAGCCATTCTTAAGACGCCCACTAGCGCACGTCATCTCCTGGAAGTGCTGGAGAACATTTTTACATATAGCACCATCGGATGCGATCGCAGCGCTTGAGGTTGACTATACCCTGCCGCAAGCACTGCGATCACTTCAGAGTGCAATCCCACCAATTGACGTGTACTATGACGCTGCCTTTTAATTGTGCACGCCTCTGAAACGGCGTTGAATCACTAGGGCACACCTGCGTTCGCACCTCCACTCCCCCGTTGTTGATGGCCAGCCCCTGTAACTACCCACAAACTGCTTCACCTGTCACTCACTCTGCTGGGCAGTCTATGCGCAGCGATCGAACGCATCCCGATCTCTCGCACTGGTTCGCGCACTGCGATGCGTATGCATGCGCAGAAAGCGACTATCGGCCAGCAGCAAGCGTTCGCATCACAGCGAGCGGGTCTGAATCACTGAATCAGGCCGTAAGCTCTTCATTTATACCAGGGCTAATCCAAAACCACTATCATTTTGGTTTGTTCCACATATTCAAATATGAATTCCTAAAACATAGGAAGTTTGATATTAATTCTTACCATATTTTCATCTACACCTTGTGCTACTTGGTTGCTGTGCGTGTTTACTAAAAGAAAAAAAAGTAAATAAAACATACAGTATATACATATAAGGTACATTCTTGTAACTTTTTGTTTTATAAAAGTAAAATCCTTTATCAATTATACAGTATACGAGGTATATCTATAAAATAACGAGACTGTGATTCCACCTAGTAAACAAAGCAGTCAGAACCGGTTCTAATTGCATACGTAGTAACCCTGAACTTGTCTGAACCTGCATGACAAGCAGCAACACTCTACGACGTTCAGTTGATTGTGAGTCGCCATTTAATTTGCGTTTTTTTGTAGAGTGCCGAAAAAATGCTAAATTTAAAAGTGGAACAACGTGTGAATTTGACATTTTTAGTAAAATTTTTTCGATATCAAGGGTGTAATTTTGCAAGAATGGGTTCCAGAAAGCACAACAGTTACCCAGCATTCATTTATTATAAAGAAGTTTTGAAAAAGCTGAGAGAGAGTCAGAAAGAAACGGCCGCAAATGTGGAAACATGGTTTCATTCTTCACCAGGACAATGCGCCTGTCACAGAGCACTTTCTGTGACGCAGTTTTTGACCTACAATCACATTACTACACTTCAACATCCTCCATATTCGCCCGATTTAGCACCTTTGGACTTATATCTTTTCCCCACAAGTTAAATCGGTGCTTAAAGGGACACATTTTGAATCAGTTGATGCTGTAAAGAAGAAAATGGCAGATATGTTGAAACAACTAACAGAAATTGATTTGCTCCATGCCTTTCACCAGTGGAAAACAAGACTACAGTGATGTATTAGTGCAAATGGGGAGTATATTGAAGGGGACAAACATTACATTTGTAATACCAATAAATAAAGATGAGTTAATCAATCAGTCTTGTTATTTAATAGACATACCTCGTATTATCTAGATGTAGTATTAGTGTTCCTTCTAGCTTCTTGATCGAGCAGTGCGACAGGGACACATGCGTCCACCAATGGCGCACTTCCGAAAAAGGGGGTCTGGCCTCTCAAGGAAGGGAGATTATGACCTCACGGCATCGCTCCCCCCCCCACACACACACACACACTTTTCCATCATTATAGGAGGTGTGCCCAGTACTCGCGCAGATGCTGGGCTGACCCCAAGCTCTCCCTGCTCTATGAATATACCACCCTTTGCTCACTGCTCCCCCTCCCAACTTTGACCCCCCCCACGGGTACACTGCGGCCTGCAGTGGGGACAGGCACAGCAGCACAACGAGTGGTGGTGCGCCGTGGGCAGGGCGCATTTTAAAGTTATAAAATTGGGCAGGGTGCGGCGTGCCACTGAAATAGCTTAGTGGGAACGCTATAGTATTGTTGAACAATATGTAGTAATGACATACCAAAAAACCCAAAAGGTAAAAATGTCATGCCAACACTGGGACATTTCAAAAACATGTTGCATAGCTATTTCTTTTTATTAATAGCACAGACGGTGTAATGGTTAGCATTACTGCCTCACAGAATTAAGGTCCTGAGTTCAATTCCCTATATGGACTTAACTGTGGGGAGTATGTATATTCTCCCCATGCTTGTGTGGGTTTCTTCTGGGTACTCCAGTGTCCTTCCACACTCAAAACTATACTGTTAAGTTTAGTTGTGAGCTAATTAACCTAACGCTTGTTTGTATGTGCGTGAGCATGTAATAGGGAATATAGATTGTAAGCTCCACTGGAGCAGGGACTGATGTGATGTAAAAGTGCTGTGGAATATGTGTGCGCTGTTTAAATAACTGGTAATAATAATAACATAGCATCAGGATATTATGTTGTGCTTTACAGTGCAAAAATGAGTAAAATGTAAGTAAACCATTAAGATTACAAATAATACAAAGGCCGTACAACATGCATTCTTTAAATTGCATGCACTACTTACTTTTATGAATGATTCTCTAAATAGCTTCTCACAAATCCACTCCTCAATGACAGTAGTCAGAAAAGCACGAAGCATAAAAACGTACAAGCTCCCACCCATTATCAATCTGCTCAAATCACTTGTGTGTCTACTTTCTCTTTAGTTTTACAAGTGCCCCCTAGTGTTCATATGTATATTTCTTGGATGAGATGAAGCAGCATTGCAATTTAACATTGCACATCAATAGTAAATGCCATTATCAATATTAGATATTTTTGTGGCAGTCACCATGTAGGACGTAAATTTGGATTGGAACAGAAAATTACGTGTTACACCTCAAAAAAAAGTTCAATGGTCATTTGTGAAAAATTAGTACAGTAATCGTATATAAAAGGAAAAATACTGTATAATCTATGTCCTGGATACAACAGCTATTTTAATTAAATACATTTTTTTGTCATTTGTATATTTTAGGTGTGAAAAATGGGGTTTTTTTTGGTGCTTTTTCAAGTTTCCTTTTAAACGCGCTAAAAACTTTTTATTTATTTTTTGTTTTTTGAAGTTTTTCAAGCTGACAAACTTCTGTTTGGAATTCAACAGAGACAGTGCTTTATTATGAAGCGGCTGCTGCTTCTCTGCGGGCTGGACAGAAGCAGCAGACTTTAAACTTTCAGAACCACTTTGTAAATAAATCTAGGTAAAGAGGAAGTTAATATACTTGTCTACAGAGACTGTCTGATTTTCAGTGTAATGTGAGATATTGCTAGCTCAGATTTAGCAAATTGTAGGTGACGTGCTTCCATTCAACTGAAAGCCTTCGTAGGCTACATACCCAGTGACATTAAAAATTATGCATTTAAAATATGTTCTTAATCCAAGTTTACTGCCTGTAAACAAATGTGAAATTAAAATTTTCCTTCCAAGTAAAATCAAACATTTCACAGCACCAGGGGTGTGGAGCTGCAAGGTACCCACGGTTCATATCGTGTGGCCATACACATCTACGGGTAAATTTACTAAAGTGAGTTTTTAGAAGTGAGTTTTAAAAGTGATGTTGCCCATAGCAACCAATCAGATTCTAGCTATTATCTTCTAGAAGGTGCTAGTTAAAGTTAAGTAGAATCTGATTGGTTGCTATGGGCAACATCACTTTTAAAACTCACTTCTAAAAACTCTCACCTTAGTAAAATTACCCCCTAGTGTCTAATCCAATATGTATGACAGGACATAGCCATGCACCTTAAAATTATTTTAGCCCACATTTTTTCATAGGGGCTTTGCACAGTTTACAGGCAGACACAAAATTCAGTGTCTGGCTGCCAACCACAGATACAATTAGTTTGATACACAGACTGTAAGGGGTTCGATATATATTAGGTCAACAGTGACCATGTCTACATTAATAAAGTCGAGAACATGTCAGCATTCAGCACTTCGATATGGCCACAATTTCAACAATCCAGTTTTCAGGCATGCCTAATCGGAACGCTAATGTCTACATTTTGTCCATGTCGTCATTATAAACATATTATGACTGCATACTATTGTAAGCATGTCACGTGAGGACAGAAGGAGTGAACAATGTGATCTCACGGTGTACAGTTCAGACAGAGGGTAGAGAGGCAATATAAAGGGTCTCTACTCAGGACATCATGTTCCACTAGTTGTTATTATCATTGTTTATTTATATGGCACCACAAGGGTTCCGCAACGCCTAACAAAGTACATAATCAAATGAGCAGAACAACAAAAGTGGCTTAAATTACAGTACAATGCAGAACAAGTACATGGTTTATAAACATTGCTGCATCAGCGTTAATAACACTGAAATAGGCAGCAGGGTGGCAAAAATCAATAGTCAGGTGACGTTGTAGGGAATATGCAGTAGATTATAGTATAAGAGAAGGAAAACACATTGTGAAAGAGGTCCCTGTGAGAACTTGCATTCTAAAGGGAAGAACCCTATGTCCCATATTGAGTATGGGACATAGGGTTAGGATGAGAGATGGATGACTTTGATGAAGAAGTGGGTTTTGAGAACCCGTTTGAAGTTTTGTAGAGAGGTGGAGATTCTGATAGGGAGAGAGTTCCAGAGGTAAGGAGCAGCATGGTCAAAATGTTGGAAGCGGAAGGAAGTAATCAGTTGGCAGGAAAGGCGGCATGTATTTGTGTAGTGAAGTGGGTGGGCGGGAGTGTGAACGGAGAAAGGGTCACAGCTGTAAATGGGAGAGGATTGGGTGAGGGCTTTTAAGTGAGAAGCTTGATTTAGATTCTGAAGGGGAATGGGAGCAATTTTAGGGCTTGTAGGAGTTGGGAGGCAGTTGCTTTGGCATTCTTTGACACTACCCTACCTCACTAGCACTACTCAATCGCAAATGTAGCCGCAGGCTCCCACTACATCTCCACTCTCATCTACTGAATTAATATGTGCTGCTGCGGCCATTCCCATTATATGACTGGCCATAAGTTGTTCTCTCTCTACCCACTTAAAATCTGTAAACATTCAAAATAAAAAATGTGCTCAGACCCTACAGTAGAAGGGACAATTTATAATAAGCAAAACCCAAGAGGCAGCATATTTGGAAACTGTCACTGCCAAACAGGGCCACGGGGCCACCCATCAATATTGTCCTATAAAACAAACGTATGGATTACAGCATCACTGATCATGGCTGTCATGCTCACAGCAGAGAGTGTAGTACAGAGCAAACACATGCAGCAAGCAGCCTATGAAGACGGTGTGGGGATCTCACCTGTGCTGCTGTGCGTGGCAGGGGAGCAGCAGAGAGTGGAGGGGAGATGCCGCCTAATCACAGCCCCCCGCAGTAACCTAACAAGCAGCATCCTGTAGCACAGTCCTGCTGTGTGACCTGCAGGGTGATAGGGAGACAGCAGCAGGCAGCCGTGTGTCCTGTCACTACATCCGCCCGGCTCACAACACTGCACCCTCCACTACAGTTCCGCACTCCGGAAGAGACGCACCAACGGAGACCTGAAAAGAGTGCAGACAATAACAGATTAGTACACATACGCACACGTGTTATAAAATGAAACATGTTTTTATGTTTATAACTTTAATAAGTATTATTGTATTTAAAAAAAAAAAAAAAAAGTTGCCATGAAAAAATATGTCTGCCCGGCAATCACTGGCATCATCACGGCGCGCCGTCTGTCACTCTGCTGCTATCGGGCATGCGCAGAACGGTATGAAAGTGCGATTGTAATTTCCCTCTGGCATAAGTCATTGTATAATAATATATGACAGTACTGTGTAACGTACGAATAGAAGTGTTGCCAGAGGCCTAGCTGGGCGCCCATGTAAGTGACGACTGCATCTACCGACCACCATGGGGATAGAAGCTGATAGTGAATCTGTGTAAGAAAAATATTACCCTTTTTTAAGCTGGTGGCAGTTCACACAGGGCAGTGACTAGCGGGGCATTTCTGTAAGCAGACGAGTGGCAATGGGCAGCTCTGTTGTTGTGTTTGTACTTTGTGGAGCCTGTTTTTCAAACAGTGTTGTGTTATTCCATGTGAATCTTGTACGTTTTGGAAGTTATAATTGTAAATATGATTACAATAACAAATATAAGAATATGCAGCCAAAGAAAAGGAACAGTACACGGATGAGACTTATAAAGCACTAGCTAATATCAATATATCACTAGCAGAAACATTTATTTAGCACCTTGGATGACAAGATTTATTTGCTTTATAGTTTTGCTCACCAGATACTGCAGTATTGTTACAAATAAATTCACGGCGTGAGTATTTTAGTATTTCTGTTATTGTTACTAGTTACGCAGCATTATAAAGTGCTAATAGTGTAAAATTGTCTTCTCTTTTTTTTCCTCTCCAGTTTTAGATGATTCCTGCGATTCATAAATAAAATACAGATAAGTTTCATCATAAGGATCATTATATATTACAACGCTCTATTCCTCTGTCATCTCTTTGCATGTACTTCGGATCAATAAGAAGAAACTAGCACTGATTTGTAATGGATACTTCTTTCTATGATATTACATATGAATTTCCTGCTATTTCCAAACAGCAGATGGATATTAATCACATTTTGTCATACACAAATCTCTAAAGAATATATGACTATAAACTAATAGCAAAGCGCAAAGGTTGTTAATACTAATTTTATAAATGGATCTCATGTTTGGGGATTGCTGTCAGCAACTAGTTTGCATGAACCCATTCACATTATGATGATGGAAGATAGTGGACCTAAGGTTAAGAGACTGGCACCAGTCCGGAAAAGGAGTCTCTCTTCAGGTCACAGTCTCCTTACTCCAAATAAGAAGAAGCTGAGTAGTAGAGAGGACATGAAGATGACTTCTAACCCCTACGTAATGGATCATTGTCCTAAAGCGGAAGATACCATGTTTTCAAGTAAAGAGGTAGGCATTTCCAAAACAGCTATTTTCTGTGGGAACTTCAACTTAACCTATTGGACAATATCCTGAATGTTAAGCAATTTGGGCCTCTACATTTCACAGATTACTATGAATTTGCCCCAAAAAATCTGAACAGTGCATTGCAAACAATTTTAAATAATCAAAAAATTCACAGTAGAGACAACGTACAAGTATTTTTTTTGTGCATTTGAATTAGAGATGAGTGGTTTGGTTTTGCTGAAAACCGAACACACCCGAACTTTGGGGCTTCGAGTCGAACTGAGTCTCAGCTCAGGTCACTTTGGGGATTTTGAGAAGAAACAAGTCCCGGCTTGGGACTTCCCGCAAGTCAGATCTCGGATCTAAAAATCTTATTTTACGTGTTTTTGATGTCACTTAAGTTCCTCCCTTGTGATTTCAGGTGCCCAAATTGGTCGTAAATTAATGTTATTGATATTAATAGAACTATAGGAACAAAAAAAGATCAAAGTTATATGATTTTAGCTATTTGTATTATTTTTTTTTAAAGAAAACCAAAACACTTGAGAGTTGTTTAACCAAAACACGACAATGATGTAGAACCAAACTCAAAACATGGGGGTCTGCGCACATCTCTAGTTTGTATGCTTCAGTACACATAAGAGAACTTATCAAATATATACTGTTTTGGCTTTTTATAATTTCTTTTCTTGTATTTGATGCTAGATTTTCACCATGTAAAGCTTGTTATGCTGTGGCAGTCCTGTAGAATCTTGCATCAGATGAATACTAATTTCCTAAACTTGCTATGGAGGTTGTCCCTCCAACTACTGATGACATCAGCCTGTATTTACTATCTTACACATTATGGGGAACACTGGAGGGCTAGTCCAGTTACAATTGTGGAACACTTTCAAAATGAAGCATGTGTCCATGTGTTACATGTGCCATTGAATGTGTGAGAGGATAAACTGTTTGCGGGAATGTAATATACTGTATATAGATTTATTAGTGCTCTGTTCATCAACTATTTCCTATCCAGATCTGTAATCCTAATGTGTTAAAAAGTTTTCTAAGTCAAAAAGAAAAGCTGTCTCGATCTTAAAAATCTGTTTACAACTGTTATTTTTTTGCGTTTTAGGATTACTGCAGTGACGATGACCTGTTTGGAGAATATGACAGCTTTGCTGAGGACCCATCTTTGCTAGCACAGATGGATGACTTGGAGGAAGAGTGTAAGCGGGAGACCGCTAATAGTTTGTCTAGTATTACTCTAGAACAAAAACTAGAAACAGCTAATCATGTTGTGACACAAATTATAATACCTAAATCCAATATTGGAAAACAAGAACTTCAACACAAATTAAAGAAAAGTGAATCAAAAGATCTAACAAAGGATTTTTTGGATGATCTTCCGTGCTCACAACTGTTTTTTTGTGAAGATACTGCAACAAAGACAAAAAATAAGTCCACTTACAAAGGTGACTTGTATATTGATGGAACACAGGACTTGTGTCACACTGACCAAATAGTTGGTGCAGACACATCAAAAGTCCTTTATTCAAATCACAAGGAAGTCAAAAGGAAAAGCTTACGAGACAGTCTCAAAAACACAATGGCTGGGAATGCTAAAGTTCATACACCCCAAGTTTCTAGGTCTAAGCAAATAAAAGAGAGTATTCTTTTGGAGGAGCTTGATGTTGCCAAAAAGACAGTGCAAATGTCTTCTGAAATTGACTTGGGTCCTTTTTATGGTTTACCCAGCAAAGTTGGTGATCTTATTGTACAGTATAGAGGAATTAAAAAGCTATATGGTAATTATAGTTTTCTATTTTTTACATATGTTATTTCAAACACAAGAACACAATTTTATTATAGTGCTAATAAGGGCACAGTTTATGTATTGTTTTATGCTGTAAAATCAATTTTACATGTAACAAAAAAAAAAATAGGTGGCGCTAATCACTCACAGCAGTGGATTATGTTTCAATATTTTATTAATACAAGACAAGTATATTTGTTAATAAATAACCAATATTTATAAAACTTTTGTTTTACATGTTTTGTTGGTTGAGGTTTGGCAAAAGTGTGGTGTGCAGCTTTGATTATCAGCAGAGGATAGATTGCTTATACAACCCTGCTGGCGCCTGGATTATTATTCTTTCTATAAAATCAACTTTCATAAATTTTTCTGCTTCAGTTTTCAATGTGAATGGGTATGTAATGCCGGCTGTCGGGATGCCTCCTGTCAGAATATCGTCAGCGGCATCCCGATGGTTGGTATCCCGACAGGAGTTGGGCAAGTATGCTTGCCCTCCCCCTTCCCCTCCCCCAACCCAACCCTCCATTTTTGTAGCCTAATCCTCCTCATCCGCACCCTAACCCTCCCCATTAGTGCCTAACCCCAAGTCTCCCCCCTTTGTGCCAAAAAATATATAATAGAAAAAAGCCCGGCATTCTGCAGACCTTGCTCCAGCTGCCCTTTTCTTGGAGATCACTCCTTGTTAATATACCAAAGAACACAAGCAGCACTCTGGAGACTTCCAGATAGGTGAAAAAACGAAAGTGTTTATTCGACGTTTCGGGGTACGGCGACCCCTTCCTCATGTGTGTTCTTGAGGAAGGGGTCGCCGCACCCCGAAAAGTTGAATTAACACTTTCGTTTTTTCACCTGTCTGGAAGTCTCCGGAGTGCCGCTTATATATGTATTAGGGATGTGCAGGCTCGGATAGGTTCGAGTTTGCACGTGGAGTTCGGATTTTTCCCTCCAAAAAAACGGAACTCAGAAAGAGGCAAAACGTCATCTTACATGGACGAACATCATCATTCCTGGACAAAAGTCCAGTAATGATGATGTTCGTCCATGTAAGGTGACGTTTTGCCTCTTTCTGAGTTCCGTTTTTTTGGAGGGAAAAATCCGAACTCCACGTGCAAACTCGAACCTATCCGAGCCTGCACATCCCTAGTATGTGTATATGTGTATATATATATATATATATATATATATATATATATATATATATATATATATATAGTCAAATCAATGTTATTTTCTCTGGCAGTAAATTGAGCAATAGTGATGTAGCATGTTAAGGAATCGTTTGTTTTATTAATTTCTCCATCTTCAGCTTTCTAGTAACTATAGTACAGGTTGAGTCTCCCATATCCAAATATTCCGAAATACGGAATATTCCGAAATACGGAAGAATTTTGGCATGGCTGAGATAATAAAACCTTTGATTTTTCATGGTTCAATGTACACAAACTTTGTCTAAGGCACAAATTATTAAAAAGATGGTATAAAATGACCTTCAGGCTGTGTGTATAAGGTGTAAATGAAACATAAATTTATTTCATGTCTGTACACAAACTTTGTTTGAGCCACAAAATTATTGAAAATATTGTATAAAATTACCTGCAGGCTGTGTGTATAAGGTGTATATAACACACAAATGCATTCTGTGTGTATATTGGGGTCCCATTCCTAAGATATTTCATTATGATATGCAATTATTCCAAAATACGGAATATTCCGTTATCCAAAAATACCCCTGGTCCCAAGCATTTTGGATATGGGAGACTCAACCTGTAATCCATTCTTGAAAAGAGAGTGGTTTGAATGATAAGTAGAAAAATAACAAAATTTAAATACCATGCACTAGAAAAATAGATGCCGAAAAGTTAGTGTTAAAATCAGCATCAATCAAACAGCCGGCAATTTGAACACAAACCTGATTATTATTCTATTTTTTGTTGCATGTTTTATATATTTTTTCATTATTGTGTTTAAATAAATGTATGTTTATTTAATATAATCTTATTTTGTTCATAGTACTGTCCTCAACAAATGCATTTTTTTACAAAAATGAAAACAACAATTCTTTTTATTGCTCTCAAGTAAGATTATGATTAGCTTAAATAAAAAATATATATCTAAATGTTAAAAAGACATCAGATATATTTTGGACAGAAAATACTAATTTACCCACCATAGCAGCATCCTCAGGCACGCCTTCTTGTCAGGAAGCATGGTGCAGAACTAGTCACAGAACGCTAGATGTCTTGGTGGTTATACAGGCAGCTAGAACTGTTGAACTAGGTGAAAGCAGATTTTTAAAGCTACAGTCTGAATCACTTTTAATATTTGTAACATTAGATTTTCAGATTTATTTTCTCCGAGGCCCTCCAGAGCTCCATTTGAAGGACTGTAATTAATTGGCAAATATCAGAAGATAATGACTTGTACTTATCCCCTAATGAATATAAATAAAATGTTTCTCATAAAGCTCTGTCCTATTAATGGAGCATTTTTATATTTGATAGTGTTAGAAGACACATTTCTATATTGGACAATTTGTATTTTTATATCTAAAGGTCTTTTACAACTACATTCAGGGCTGTTCAGTGAGAGTTTATATATTATTAGTTTAAGACTATACAATGTGAGGCATGCTGAAAATGTATTTATATTTTTTAGATTGGCAACATACATGCTTAACCTTGGAATCCCTCAAACAGAGGAAGAACTTAATTTATTCACTACCCACCAGCGGTGGCAAAACTCTTGTTGCAGAAATTGTAATGCTTCAAGAACTTCTGTGCAGAAAGAAGGATGTGCTAATGATCTTACCTTATGTAGCCATCGTACAGGAAAAGGTGGGTTCTATGCAGCAGGCAAGTTATGTCAGATCATCCAATAGGTTAACACACTGCTTTTTTTTATTTTGTGTTCAAACACATATCTAGTTTATTTTTATTTTTTTAATGTTTATTTACTGCGATCATGTCAAAAGAATTAAAACAGGATTGTGATGAGCTTTGTTTTGTCCACTGACTTCAACCTCCACTTACAGTTTACTTAACCGTTATGGTCTTCTGTTGGCTGCTGGAGAACAGATGGGGGCAGATGTACTAAGCTCTGGAAAGACAGTTAGGAGCTGAGTGGCTGGTAGTTTATCACTCTCTAATTTATCACTTTCCAGAGCTTAGTACATCTGCCCCTTAATCGGAAGTCATTTTGTATGTTAGCTGTGACATATTGGCATTGGAGAGCATATATTGGTGGAGAGTAATAAAGCACAGAAGGAACTCTGTGTAGTATTCATCAGCTGGTGGTTAGTCATCATAGAGCTATGCATTGTATATTGGATATCAAAATGGGTGGTATACATTATATATTGAACATCAAAAAGTAAGCTTTGCACTGTATATTGGCGCAGACAAATATTATATGCCAGACTGGGACAGCTATGCGCACACAGTTGCCCATATAAATGTACCACAAAATGTCATTAAGTATTTATTTGATCATATTTATTTTCCAGGTACGTGGCTTGTCCAGTTTTGGAGTAGAGTTGGAATTTTTGATAGAGGAGTATGCTGGCAGCAAAGGCAGGTTTCCTCCAATCAAAAGGAGAACAAAAAAATCTCTATACATTGCAACCATTGAAAAAGGTCACAGTCTTATCAACGCATTGATTGAAACTGGACGAATTAGTGAACTAGGCCTTGTTGTTGTTGATGAGGTAATATTCATTTAACTGCTCAGCCAAACTGATATGGATAACACATTCTTTGTACAATAATACTACAAGGTCAATTTACTAACTGCAGAATATAGGCAACATATTATTTATAATTATTTGGCTAGTAAATGTAAGGGTTTTTGAAGGACACTCATAAAATCCTCTGCATGACCCGTCTACAGTTATAATAGCTCAGTTGGGAATATAGCAATAAGTTATTTCTCCGACGCTAACTAAGGTATTTTAAAACCACAATATAATTTTATAATGTCTTTGCAGGGTAATCCTCCTTACTCGATAATGAGCTATTTGTAAATACGGGAATGTCAATTCCATGTATGTATCATCATACCAAGTGGTTTTATTAGAAATGCATATAATACCGCAGTGTCCTGGAGATATATTAACTCTTAGCATGGCCACACTATGAATCCAATTTTACATCACAAATGACAATATAAAAGAATAAAATGTCATAATATACAATCATGAAAAGTAGTATAGATGTACATACAGTGCATCCGGAAAGTATTCACAACGCTTCACTTTTTCCACATTTTGTTATGTTACAGCCTTATTCCAAAATGGAATAAATTCATTTTTGTCCTCAAAATTCTACACACAATACCCCATAATGACAACGTGCAAAAAGTTATATTGCGATTTTTGCAAATTGAATAAAAAACAAAAAACTAAGAAATCACACGTACATAAGTATTCACAGCCTTTGCTCAGTACTTTGTTGTTGCACCTTTGGCAGCAATTACAGCCTCAAGTCTTTTTGAATATGATGCCACAAGCTTGGCACACCTATCTTTGGGCAGTTTTGCCCATTCCTCTTTGCAGCACCTCTCAAGCTCCATCAGGTTGGATGGGAAGCGTCGGTGCACAGCCATTTTCAGATCTCTCCAGAGATGTTCAATTGGATTCAAGTCTGGGCTCTGGCTGGGCCACTCAAGAGCGCTGTGGAGCAGGTTTTCATCCAGGATGTCTTTGTACATTGCTGCATTCATTTTTCCCTCTATCCTGACTAGTCTCCCAGTTCCTGCCGCTGAAAAACAATACCCACAGCATGATGCTGCCACCACCATGCTTCACTGTACGGATGGTGTTTGCCTGGTGATTCTGCCTGGTTTCCTCCAAACATAACACCTGCTGGCATTCACGCCAAAGAGTTCAATCTTTGTCTCATCAGACCAGAGAGTCCTTCAGGTGCATTTTGGCAAACTCCAGGTGGGCTGCCATGTGCTTTTTACTAAGGAGTAGCTTCTGTCTGGCCACTGTAATATACAGGCCTGATTAATGGATTGCTGCAGAGATGGTTGTCCTTCTAGAATGTTCTCCTCTCTCCACAGAAGAATGCTGTAGCTCTGACAGAGTGACCATCGAGTTCTTGGTCACCTCCCTGACTAGGGCCCTTCTCCCCCGATCGCTCAGTTCAGACGGCCGGCCAATTCTAGGAAGAGTCCTGGTGGTTCCAAACTTCTTCCATTTACGGATGATGGAGGCCACTGTGCTCATTGGGACCTTCAAAGAAGCAGATATTTTTCTGTACCCTTCCCCAGATTTGTGCCTTGAGACAATCCTGTCTCGGAGGTCTACAGAAAATTCCTTGGACTTCATGCTTGGTTTGTGCTCTGGCATGCACTGTCAAGTGTTGGACCTTATATAGACAGGTCTATACCTTTCAAAATCATGTTTATACAACTGAATTTACCACAGGTAGACTCCAAATAAGCTGTAGGAACATCTCAAGGATGATCAGTGGAAACAGGATGCACCTGAGCTCAATTTTGAGCTTCATGTCAAAGGCTGTGAATACTCATGTACATGTGATTTCTTTAGTCGTTTTTTTTTTTATTAAATATTCAAAAATCTCAAAAAAAAATTTTACACGTTGTTATTATGGGGTATTGTGTGTAGAATTTTGAGGAGAAAAATGAATTTATTCCATTTTGGAATAAGGCTGTAACATAACAAAATGGTGAAAAAGTGAAGCGTTGTGAATACTTTCCGGATGCACTGTATAAAAACATTAGGAACAGTCATAAAATAAAAAAGTCTTACTAATTTTGTAGTTGCAATGCGTTTCGCAAACAGTTCTGCTTTCTCAGACAGTCTGTATGTTTTTGGGGTTGTGGGAGGAAACTGGAGTTCCTGGAGGAAACACAAGCAAGCATGGGAGAACATACAAGGTCCACACAGACAGTGCCATGGTGGGAATTGTACCTAGGACCACAGTGCTGTAAGGCAGCAATGCTGACCATTGAGCCTCTGTGCTAAACTGGGAAATGCGTTGCAAATACTAAAATAGTAAGAACTTTATTTTACTTTACAAATCACAGAATAAAAGTAGAATGGCATAACATACAATCATAAAAAGTAGTATATATAAAAACATTAGGAACAGGTACAAAAATAGAGCATAAAATAAAAAGTCTTACTAATTTAGTAATTACAACGCATTTCCCAGTTTAGCAACTACAAAATTAGTAAGACTTTTTTATTTTATGCTTTATTTTTATGCCTGTTCCTAATGTCATGTATGTGTGTGTGTGTGTGTGTGTGTGTGTGTATATATATATATATATATATATATATATGTGTGTGTGTGTATATATATAATCTGTACTCCATTTTATGATTGTATACTATAGAATTGTATTCTCTTATTTTGTGATTTGTGAAGTAAAATTGTATTAATTGTGTGTCCATTCTAAGAGTTAATGTATCTCCTGGACACTGCGGTATTGCATGTATTTTTAATAGAACCACTTGCTATATGATACCTGGTACATGGAATGGACATTCCCTTATTTACAAATAGCTCATTATGGAGTAAGGAGGATATCCCAGCAAATACATTCTAAAATTATATTGTGGTTATAAAATACCTTAGTTAACGCTGGAGAAATAACTTATTGCTATAGAAATTTGGTGTGGTTGTTGTGAAGCCCCTATTTTTCTCCGTGGCTGCAAACTAAGGGAATTTCTTCCAATTACATTGGTGTAAGCCACAAACTTTTCAATGTTCCAGGTGGGAATAGGCATGGTTGAAAAGTAAATATTTTATTTTAAAGTAGTGCTTTATTTAATTTTAGTGCCACTTCCCTAAGTACATTTTTTTTATTTTTCTTTCTAAAGTGCTGTTGGTTGGTGCAAGTCTTAAATTTTTTTTTTAACATCTGGTCTGACTATATTGCAATTTCATTTGTACATGTTTTTTTTATATTGGCAATCCAGTACAAAATAATGTATTTTTCTGTATGAACAAAATCTTGTTAATCCAAATACAGTAGTATCTGTCTGAAAGTTTTTAGATAAACATCCAATGTCCACCAACAGCATGTGTAAAAATAGTTTTGTTTTGCAGACAATAGAGGTTTTGTGGCTATACAATTAAATAATTAAATGTGAAATCTCGCCCCTTAAAGCTCATTTAAATATTTTGTCCCACGACATTAAATCTTCAAATCTCCCAGGAGCAGAATTTTGCACCTTTTGTAGTCCCATAACTTTGATGTGCTAGGTCAAATGAAAGAATGAGTATATTCATGATAAGAGGCATCTGAAATTGTAGTTATAATAAAGAGTTGGGTATGAATAGCCAACGGGCTGAATTGCGACCGGTTCAAATCCCAACGCTGGAAGCCCAAAGGTCCAGAATCCAGACAGGGGCGGTAAGTACCCTAACCCTCCCTTGGTGGTGCTTAACCCTAATCTCCCCTGGTGGTGCCTAACCCTAGCCTCCCCCCGGTGGTGCCTAAACCCCCTTCCCGCACCCTAAACCTAACCCTCTGCGAGGTGATGCCTAACCCTAACCTCCCCCCGCTGGTGCCTAATCGTAAACTCCCTCCTCCCAGCAGCCGAACCCTCCCCGGGGGTTGCCTAACCGTAATCTTCCCCTGGGGGTCACTAAACCTCATCCCCGGGCTAAGTGTAATACTTACCCATATTCTTACCTTCGGGATGCCGACGTTGGTATCCTGGTGTCTTCAGGATATTGGCATCGGCATTATGCCGGGTATCAGGATTCCGGCATCGGTATATTGACGCTCGGGATTCTGTCCGCCGGCATATTAAACGTATCCCATAATAAATAAGTAGTTTACAGACCTACAATTCATTGTTATGATGCATTTTATGAGACGTTTACTATTCGCTGTACATACATTGTAATGCTATATTTACTAAATTTATTGAGGGTTGGCAACGTAACTGCATTTCGCACTCCTTGCGGCCTGCTTTCAATACAAATTCGCTAAAATTTTGCTCGCAGCCCCTATGGGGCTGATAAATAATGATGGGCCAAAGCCCAAAACCACTACCTTGATTAAGTCCCTGCTTCATTTCATGAAAGGGGGCCTTTCCCTGAAAACAATATTCCCTTGGATTTTTTTGTTGATGTTCACTGAACAGAATTGTGTATAAACTCTGCCAATGTCATGTCCAGTCAGTCAGCCAGAGATCATTACTTTGACAAAACTGTTATAATCTCTATTATATTTTCCCTTCCTGCTGACAGACTATTAGGACCATCTATAAGAGTGATTGATATTTCTTAGCCATTCTAAATGTAAGAATTTCCTTTTTTCACTACAATAGTTGCACATGCTTAATGAGGGGAGTCGAGGAGCCATTTTAGAAATTACTCTGGCTAAAATTCTCTATACAAGTGGTAAGTCATGTTCTTTGTAAAGCTTATATACTCCATACTTTAACATAAATAGATTTTTTTTTACATAACATGAAATATATTATCAGAAGATTATGAATTTCTCCTCACACAAAAGACCATCTACCCAAAGTGGACAAAAACTTAGTTTGTTTTTTTTTATTAAAATTTGTGAGAAAGTGAACTAATAGCAAATGTGTATACTGTATTTTATTTATTTTTTAACTACCACCAAACAAATACTTTGTGGTTCTTGCTTCGGCATTAATCATCCTTTCCAAAACGACAAAAAGCCGGATTCTGCATCTACACTTGAAAATTATATGCTTTTTTTTATTTTTCCGAGTTGAAACGCATAAAAGGTGCAGGAATAATATGGTTACCCAACAAGGCATACCATTTTGAAACCTAGTTTACTGCATCAAATGAGGGGACTTGTATGTTTATTAATACCAGGATATGGGAGATCTGGGTAATAGAACTCCCTATTTCTGAATTTTGTAACACCCTTGGTAGCATTGGGTGTTAAATACAGAAGCTGGGGCATATTATGTGAAAAATTTAACTCCTCTCCTTCAAACAAGGGTTCTACTGAGTCTAGTTGCCAGGATGGAGAAATTGTGCATGCTGAGTCCCCCCATCAGCCAGTGAAGGTTGATATTGTTACATACCTACCTGCTTTTATAAACTCCTCTCCAGGTAAAGCTCTGAGTGGAGATGCAGGTGGCACTTGTAGGGGCGGGGCCGGACTAGTCACGTCATCTGAGAAGAGGGGTTGGGGCCAAAATGATGCAATTATCATAGAATAGATTCATATTGGCCTCACCCCTCCTGATGGACCACAATTACCAGCATTTATTGCCCCATCCTGCCCACTTTACTAGGAAGTGATTGGGATGTGGGAGTACCGCCTACTCTTCTGCGAACCAGGGGTACTCTTCGGAAAATTGTGTGTTCCGGGAATTGTGGACCGTGGGGGAGGGCGCAGGGCCAATATGACGTGATTCTATGATAATTGTGTATTTTCTGCCAAGCCTCCTTTTCAAATACGTGATTCACAGCATTTTACCATGAGGGGGCAGGGTAAATGTGGCCAGTCTGATTCCGCCCCAATCAGCTGCCACCTGCACCTCCTCCCTAGACTTGTCCCAGAGAGGAGATTAATAAAATGTAATGTAAGTATGCTGCAATGTTTAAATGGAAGGGGTGGGGCTTAATTAAGTCATTGCAGCCCTACATAGTGATGTCATCAAGCCCCACCCTCTCCCGGGTTCTAGTAACAGCTACTATACGTAAGGGACTTTTAGGTGCATGTCCGCTATTTGAACCCTTGTAGGGTGAATCCTATTTGCCCTTATACCTGTATTTAGTCCAGTAATATTAATTTATGTTAAAATTTGTCTCTAACTATGGCCAAACACTGCACCTGTAGGTGACTCAGTGACTGGTTTGAATGATTATAGTTCAGTGTTTGGGACTGAATGGCGATCGTTCACAACCTGAAAACTGTCTGCATTGTTCATTTTTCAGACCTGTCCGCAAGCATATAGCTAGGTGTAGAAATTGATGCTGTTGAGATAAAGGTCCTGATTCAGATGTGGACGCGGACATGGCTGCGTCTGTTGGCTGTCACCCATCTGCTACTTTATGCAAATGCAGCTACAAAATCCTTCCCTGGTGCACATATGTGCAGCATCTATACACACTGTAATACTGTCTGGTGTGTCTTTAGACACCCGCATTGATTTAGTATGGCCTCCAAAGTGAATGATTGACCGTCTGAACCAGTTCAGCTACACGCCTGCGACACTCCATAACATGCCTATAAGACAGACCATCTCTTATTTAGCCACCTCCCAGGAATGCCTAGCAACTATCCAAGCCATCTCTGATACCGTGCACCTTAATCATTCTTCATCGTTATAATCGTTACAGCCTTTGTCAGTACACTATTATTATTACATTTTATTTATAGGGCACCACAAGTGGTCCGCAGCGCGGTACATACAGTACAGGGTACACAGAACATTACTTAACAATATAGTAGCAAAATTATAAACGGAGCACAAGTAACAATTAGCAACACAATCCTCCATACACAATACAGCTGGGAAGGTGAAGGCTGTCATTGACGTGCTTGAGAAGAGGACTGTGAGACAGTAGGGAGGAGGATCCTGCTCCAAGGAGCTTACAATCTAGGGGAGAGGGGAAACAGACAGATGACATGAGGCATGAGTGTGTAGAAGGGGACCTGAGTGCAGGAAGTAGGCAAGTTAGAGATGGCTGAGGCAGGAGGGAGAGCGACCTGGTGACACTGTTATGTGGTGGAAGGGTATGCTTTGATGAACAAGTGGGCTTTCAGTGCACGTTTGAAGCTCTGCAAGGTCGGGGAGAGCCTGATCGAGCAAGGGTGCATAGTTTAAACTATGTAAACATGCGCCGTAGGAATTTTTAGGGATTATTGCGCATGCACAGTAGTAAAAAAAATAAATCCCTCAACGCAGTGAAAATTGCCATTGCGTGTGGCTCTGAATCAAAGGTTTGTTTTTTTCTTGATTAGGTAGTTGAATGCAAACTATAAGACAGCTGCAAGATTATTGCGAGAACAGCTTTATTGTCTCCTCTCTTATTTGCAGAAACCACACATATCATCGGAATGAGTGCAACATTAAATAATGTTGCTGAGCTGCAGCAATTCCTTAAAGCGGATTATTACACGGATAACTTCAGACCTGTAGGTGTTTATGTTGAGGTTTCTCTGTATTGCTTGGAATTTATTAAATCATTGTTTTGTAAAGAACCTTTTTTTAGGAATGTGTAATTTATAATAATTATAATCATATTGTTAACTTAGCACCTTTATCCCATCTTGTTTCTGTGCACATGCAAAGTTGATTTCTGCTGGCCACACAAAGATGACCACATTGGTGGTGATAATCCAATTAGAATCTATCGTATTTTACCGGACATGCTGGTAAAAGCTATCTGGGGATTACAGCACTTTATTTAGCTTCTGTCCGTATTAACAGGCCACCAGGGCTGGTGCAAGGTTCCCCGGCTTTCTAGGCAGGACTTTAGCCTACTACAGCCCCCCACCCCAATACACACTTTCCAGGTCCTTAGAGCTGTCACACTCACCATGCATGTGGCATTTGTGATAGAGGGACACAATCTCACCTGGATGTGGGGATGTCCGGGGTCTTCAATGGAGATAAGATGAGGTGCTGGAGAGTAATGGGGGGTGGGACAATCGTCGAGTGAGTGGGGGGAGTCTGGTTGCGTACCAGTAGCAAAGATGGCCCGATAGAGGACAGGGTGGGCTGCTGACACCGGGGACCACTGCAGCAGGCAGGCAGATAGGACAGTAAGGAAATGGTCAGATATGTGCAGCAGATTGGGGCTGATCAGTAAAGTCTGGGGGGTAATGGTGCAATAGTGATGCACTACACAAAAAATGACGATGTGGAATGGCAGTGGTTAATGGAGGCTGGGGATCGGGGATCTGTCAGTGGCAGATGGGATGCAGGGGATGTGCCGGTGCCAGGCTCTGTCTCTCAGGAACGGCTGGGACAGAAATCTACTGTAGGCTCTGAGAATCGGGGACTGCCTCCCTTCACTTTTCTCCCTCAGACGCGACCCTGCCCAGACAGCACTGGTGACCGCAGTAGAGACCAGTGAGTGAGGTTATGTGTAGGGTTGGTCTGTATAGCAGCCGCTGCTGCTGATTACACCCAAAGCCACCACCAGCATACTTCATTTTTTCTTTGTTCGGTGGACTCAGCGGCGCCCTCCAGGGGCCAGCACTCCAGGCAGCTGCCTAAGTCTAGTTTCACACCTGCTGGCTTTTTGCCGTCCCAACCAAAACCAGCAAATGTGAAACTAGCCTAATGGTAGCGCCGGCCCTGCAGGCCACAGTCAGTACAAGTGTGAGCAGCTTTACAATGCAGAGGAGCTACTTATGTGAGACATTCAAACAGAGAGAAATCCTATAAGCAATGGGAAAATGATTGATATGAATAGCATATTATTACTCTTTTATATTTGCTCTTTAGGCAATATCTAAATATTAATTTAAAGCATCATAATAACTTAAAGAACAATGGCATGACATATAGAAAGTAATGTATACCACACCGGAAAATTATCCTTCAAAAAATGTTTGTACCTAAAACAACCACTACAGTATTTTGTGGTTTCGATTTCAAAACTGACAGTATCATTATTAATCACGCTTGTAAATGCAGCCAGACGATGACCTGTATAGACCTGTGTATGCTGCCGCCATCTTTTCCCCACACTTATCAAATTAGACATTCATCATGTATTATTTCCTGTTTGTGTGTTCATTGTTTTCATCTCTGCCTCTTTCATCTACAATATATGAATCAATTGCAATATATGTTTAATAATCAATAAAATGCAAGATTTTGTTATATTCCAGGTGGAACTGAAAGAGTTTGTAAAACTTCGAGACAGTATATATGAAGTTGACAATAAAGCAGAAAACAACTTCACATTATCCCGACCTCTCAATTATAAGGTACATTTTTGTTGCAGTGTGTGTAAAGATTATAAAACACTAGGGGATATATTTACTAAAGTGAGAGTTTTTAGAAGAGATGTTGCCCATAGCAACTGCTTCTATTTAACATTTAACTAGCACCTTCTAGAATATAATATCTAGAAACTGATTGGTTGCTGTGGGCAACATCTCCACTTCTAAAATCTCTCACTTTACCCCTAGGCGTATATAAGGTCCATATGGCAGGTATAGTGCATGCTACCCAGCTAAGTGCAGTAAACAGGAATATAACAGAGAAAATGTTTTTGCTAAAAAGTAAATGTTATATTGCCCCGTGTGTGTGTGTGTATACTGTATATGTATCTTCAAAGTAGCAGAACCATGTGGGTCCAATAAATTAAAGCCAATGAACTCTACATTTGTGCTGAGGTTGTCATCTTATGTACATTTTCACTGTATGGGAATGACATTAAAGTACACTGCTTAGGAACAGTAGTCGTTTTGGTGGTGGGATCCCCAGGGCTCTTGGTTTTGTATCGGTACTGCATAAAAATCTTGTCCTCACCATACTAATGGGAGGTAATATTGTACCTATACTTCTTTAATAGAACATTTTATAATGTATTATTTCAACACGTTTAACTCAATGTACATTAACAGATTAAGTAGTAGTAAACATATGATTTAAATTTTACAGGGTCTCTTCAAAAATTATTACCTATAATATATATTTGAATGTTATATTAACAAATTTGGCAATCAGGTGACTGTCTATCAAACTGGCAACAGTTCATGTAATTTCAAATCATCACTGCCTTCGTCGGCTTGTAGTTATTTTTGGATACTGACCAGACCAAATTTTTTTTGTTTGTACAAGTTAATTTAATTAATTTGTTTTTGTTTATATTTTTAGTTCATTTGTTTCTTTAAGTAAGTTGTGCTTCTTTAAGCATGGGTCTTCAACCTTTGGCCCTCCAGCTGCTGTGGAACTGCAGATCCCAGGATGCCCTGCCACAGGTTTAGCATGCTGTTATATCAAAACGGTGGCAGGGCATGCTGGGATGTGTAGTTCAACAGCAGCTGGAGGGCCAACGGTTGCCTTAAGGCATAGACAGCTGGCTCACAGGTATTATATTTCCTCATACATCCAATCTGGGGGACACTCAAGAATTTACGCTGGGTTAGGTGGGCTGGCTCAGGAGTAGGCACTAGAAAGGTTAAAGCTAGCTCTGCCCTCCTGCCCCTATATAACCCCTCCTACCTCAGTTTTTGATTTTTTTTCCTGTGGAGTGAGGCACTATTTTCCAGCTCTTTAGTTAGCTTTATTTTGCTTGTTTGATTTGCCTTTTTGTCACCAGCTTCAGCTCCTGTTTACAGGGTTCAGGCAGTCAGAGTGGATCCCAGTATTTAGAATATGTGCCAGTCCCCTTTGTGGTGACTCCGTAATCCGAACCGATCCAGTGGGTTTTTATCGGTTTGAAATTGGGTACTGGTCTCAACAGTTGCCTGTCTGGCAGCATGAGGCACTGATTCTATAGGTCTCAGACAATGGTTCGACACTGAATCTTCCCTCTCAATCAGTCGGGCTATGCCACTACTGTGACTTACATAGACAAGCAGGTCAGAACAAGGAGACGTCAGAAAGTGATGGACATGTCTCACACCCATGTTTGGGTGGAACCTTGGGTTTCTGTCATCTTGGCAATTTACTTTCCCGATGTACATCTGGGAGGTGGACTTCCGCATTTGCCACACCATTCATCTCAGAGGTATGGGATCCATGCCAGGCAGTTTTCAAATGATTCATGCCTTGATGATCGAGAGGGATGCCCTACATAGAATAAATGTTTACCAGGTCGAATATGAGACTTTCCTTATACATGGCCGCAATTATGGCACCGCGGTCCTTCCAGTTGATGTAACTCTCTTATTGCCTCTATCCATTGTGGCCAGGGTACCTCACCGTATTCTCAATGGGGTGATCTCCTAGTCATAGTCATAGTTTCAGACTGACCTTGACCGTGGTATGCCTTACTTTACAGAATTTGGGGGGCGAGATTCCTTGGCACTTTCCTTTTCAGCAAGACCTTCTGAGTCAAGGTCCATGTCTACACCCAAATCAACTGTCTGGACGGCTTGGTTCTGAAGGGCTCACTTCAAGCCTGTAGACTATTTGATATATATATATTATATATATATATTATATATATATATATAAAGCACTAATCCATGGCACTCACCATTCCTAGTTTTGGGGTGCAACATGGTATGTGACCACATTGTTTAAATAGAAATCACAGGGGCTCTGCACTCACCATAATAACTAACAATAATAATAATAAACATAATAAACAGTGGCGTTTTGGTTCATGAATTGATCAATGCATTTAAGCTTGCAGCCCATCATCACGGGACCCCACTTTACTGCAAGTCCCTACTCTATTGCTCAGAATTATATCATGGACATAGCCATCACATTAGTGTTAAACTAAGGGTATGCTATCAAGGTTTAAAGCTCACAGCAACTTTGCTTTTAAATGTGAGACAGTTACCAAGCACACCTGTTGCAAAGCACCTAGGAAAACAGCTGACACAAGTTAGATAACTAGTTAAAATGGGTGGATGAGAAAATGTGATCACAAAAATGATTAATTATAAAAATTAATCATAATAAACAAAAAGCACTAATCCACGGCACTCACCATTCCTAGTTTTGGGGTGCAACATGGTATGTGACCACATTGTTTAAATAGAAATCACAGGGGCTCTGCACTCACCATAATAACTAACAATAATAATAATAATAAACAGTGGGGTTTTAGTTCATGAATTGATCAATGCATTTAAGCTTGCAGCCCATCGTCACGGGACCCCACTTTCCTGCAAGTCCCTACTCAATGCAACATGGTATGCATTGATCAATTCATGAACCAAAACCCCACTGTTTATTATGTTTATTATTATTATTGTTAGTTATTATGGGGAGTGCAGAGCCCCTGTAATTTTTATATATATATATATATACACAGCATCAATTCTTGAAGGTACACTCGCACACAGTCAGGGTTTTGTAGGATTATAGTTAGGTGTATGATTAATGTTGGACAGTAAATGGTCGACAGGTACAAATGGTCGACACTTTTTTTTTTTTTTTACCCTAATCTTCACCCTAACCCTTCCCTTGGTGCCTAACTGTCACTCCTGGTGCCTAACCCTAACTGTTGGGGTGGGTGCCTGATCCTAACCAACCCTTCTAGTGCCTAACCCTAACTCTAACCCGAAAAGAAAACAAAAAAAATCATGTTGACCATTTATTTTCTCGATCATTTTCATGTCGACCTTTTGACCCTCTTGACCATTTGCACCCATCGACCTTCTTACATGTCGACTTTTTGTCCCTGTCGACCTAATGACTGTCTAACATCTGGTGTCTATCTAGACATTGTCTTCCTTTTTACTATAGATCTTTAGGCCGGATCCCTAACCCTAACCGTCTGGGTAGGTGCCTGACCCTAACCATCCCTTCTAGTGCCTAACCCTAACCCTCCGGTAAGTGCCTAACCTTCCCTCCTGGTGCCCAACCCTAACTGTTGGGCTAAGTACCTAACCCTAAACCTAACTCTAAAACCAAAAAAACCCACGTGTCGACCATTTTAGTGTCAACCATTTTCTTGCTGACCTTTTGACCATGTCGACCATTTGTACCTGTCGACCTTTTGTGTGCCGACCTTTTGTCCCTGTCGACCTATTGACTGTCTGACATCTGGTGTCTATCTAGACCAGTGTTGGCTAACCTTGACACTCCAGCTGTTATGGAACTACATAACCCAGCATGCACTGCTACAGTTTTGCTATTAGGGCATGCTAAAACTGTGGCAGGCCATGCTGGGATATATAGTTCCACAACAGCTGGAGTGTCAAGGTTAGCCAACACTGATCTAGACATTGTCTACCTTTTTACTGTAGATCTTTAGACCGGATCCCTCAGCCTTTATTTTTCTGCTTTTCTTTCTAAACCAGGCCCTGTGATTGCCAAAAATGCAGATGTTCTATATTCTATTAAAAAAAATCTTTAAATGTAGATTACTTAAACTGTTGTATTAGATTTTAAGCGTTTTATGGTTTTCACTGATCTTGCTGTGTTTATTCATTTTCATTTTAGTATTCAAGTAACATGCTTAGAATAGATCCAGACCACATCATTGCCTTGGTGACCGAGGTCATACCAAATCACTCCTGTCTGGTCTTCTGCCCTACAAAAAAGAACTGTGAAAATGTTGCTGAAATGATTTGTAAATATCTCAACAAGTACGGGATTGTTATATTTAATGATTTTAAAATAATTGACTCTATAATATTTATGAAAAAAATTAGAAATTCACATTTGATGCTGCACACATTATACAGTATATTAAAGCAGTTCAAAAGCCAAGGAAAATATCATCTCGCTTTATTGTGAGCTGTGATTGATTTTTTTTTGCTTACAGTATATGCACTTCTAGCTACTTTTTAATGTTGGTTAGCAAATGAATTTGCCTGCTCTATACATCCTGCCCCAGGAAGAGCAGTTGTGCAGGGAGCAGGGATATTTTCCTAGGTTGCAGTGCAACTTTAAAGATAAACATCTGCTTATACATGGGTTTTAACAAAATATTGTTGTTTTTTTTGCTTAAATAAAACTTTAAATATTTTACTTGTGATGAAAACCTTTAAAAATGTTAGTAGACATAGAGGGGTATTCAATATGAAACGAAAACTAGACTGTAGTTTGCTAGTTTTTTACTTTGTACCCCCCAATTTTTTTTTTCGCCCCCAAAATGAAAGTGCTGTTTTTGGGGTCCTCTGAGGTATTTTTCAAAAAAATTTTGACACAGTTTATCTTTGGGGGACTGTCTGAAGGTTGCAGGGTGGTTTCTGAAATGTTGCACCCCAAAGCCCCAATTCTGCACTTTTTTTCGCCACCCCATTCCTTGGTGATACTTTTTCGCAGGGTCAAATGCAATATACTTTTCACACTGGCGAAAAGTTTTCAAATTGAATACGGTGTAAAAGTAAAACCGGCAAAAATTACATCATCCGAGCGAAAACCTTGCAGAAACTGCGTTTTCGCTCCATATTGAATACCCCTAATAGTATGCGTCTGACCCAGTGGTATGAAACTAGAATCCTCCTGGGTGATCCTCCTATCTCGTTGCCTGGTGGGTGAGTGCCAGACATTCTTCCTTTTCTTTTCATTTACTCAGTAAGTTATGATTTATTCATTGTCTATTATCGGGTGTCTAAATTTTAATTTGTATTGGATTAAATGTTGGACAAGATGCAGACATATGAAAATGTCCTGGAATATTTGTATATGTTAAGACACAATGTATATTGTTTTCTCAAACTTGTACTGGACCTTTTTTATTTATTTTATTATTATTTTGATGTACGGTGTTTTTTGCTTCAATAAAAAAGAAAATAATAAAAAAAATGTTAGTGCACTATTTCATGCTATTAAAATGTATACTTTTTTACATTACTTTTATGTGTTTAAGAACATACTTGAGTCACAGAGAAGCAGAAAAGAAGATTTTAATTGAAGACCTGAAGAACACAGGAAATGGAACATTATGCTCCGTTTTGAAGCGCACGGTTCCCTTTGGCATTGCTTACCATCACAGTGGACTGACCAGTGATGAAAGGAAACTGGTAGAAGAAGCCTATTCTGCTGGAGTCCTCTGTCTCCTTACTTGCACCTCTACTTTAGCAGCCGGGGTCAATCTGCCTGCCAGAAGGTGAGTTATACAGTACAGTGTTACATATTACCAAAAAGCACACAAGCTTGCCTTTGCTGAGATAAAACGGAAAGATCTTTTTAAAGAAACGTCAGACCTATCATAAATGTAGCAATAATATAACATTTTTAATTTGTTCTATATTTTACAATTCCTGACAGTTATCATTTGCTCTCTAAAATCAGCTGCACCCATTAACAGTTTGAATCCTCTGCCTGTCAGTCTGAACTAATGTCGGTGTGATGTTACGCCCTGTGCCAGCCCCTCCCTCGAACATATGACATCAAGCTAAGTGGGCAGGGATGTTTGCACCAAGAGATAGAGCACTGCCAAAAGCGACTTAGGATGATCTGGGTGGATGTACCAGCTGCAGGGTACTGGGCAGCTCTGCAGCAGCGCTGCTTGCTGCAGGGTGCCATTTTAGACACATTGCAAGCCAAATACAGATGCCATGGGACAACAACGGTGCTGCATTCATGTCCCTGCGCTCTGGGTAGCGTCACCGCTCTCACACCCATAGTTACGGCCTTGGTGTCTCTTCTTTTTCTTGCAGTAAGGCTGGGGAACACTGGACCATGGGATTGTAGATTGGGGCTGGAGCTAGCTCTTAATGAAATGTAGCTTTAAATCCTAACATCCTCCCCCCTGTAATCCCACAATTCCAGTCTTCGTTAAGTGCCCGAGGAGTTGGGCACCAATTTTATGGGCAGCTGAGCAGCCCTTCTGTAGTGCAGTCATTTTTACTCTTCTTTTGTAAATATTTTCTTTTATTTCTAGTTAGGAGCTGTGCGCTGCAAGTAGCAGTGCATAGCGTGAGTGCGGGCTGCTGCGGGAGCTGTGGCCCCCCACAGAGCAGTCCGGTCTCTCTGAGAGACCACCTGGACCCGGGGACAGTGTGCGCTTGCACCCTCTTAGAGAGTGCTGGGTGGCAGTGCTGTCCCAGAAGGCGGCGCCATCTTGCCAGGTTTTGATGAGGGCGGCCCCATTATGGAAGCGCGCGCCTTACAGGCAGCTCAGCCGGAGCTACCAAATGCTTTCCCCAGAAATGGGAGTAGCACTTGAGGGAGAGAGAGGGAGTACAGTGACGGAATAGAGGGGCGGAGCCTGTAGCTGCTGGCCTCCCCTGCATATTACAGCAGCAGTGGTATAGTCCTGGCTGCTGCTACGATCTGTTCAGGGAGCTGGCTGCTGAGCTCCTGAATTCTTTGGATCCTGCAGGCTGGAATCATCGGCTGTTGCAGTCCTCCTTCACAGTTCCTCTCCTCTACAGCAGTTGGCCTCTTAGGAAGGCTAAGTATATTTCCTATTCTATTGCATTTATTACCTCTGCTGTGTGGTCTGGGTTATTATTTGCAAGGGTCGGGACTTTGGTTCTGCCTCCTAAAGCAGATCATGTGGCTTAACTAGATAGTGCTCATGTTCTGCATGTGACAGTCACAGGTTTTGTTAATCCTATGATGGATTTCCTCCTGCTCTACTGACATGTCAGTGGGGACTACGACTGACTACGCCAAACACATTTAGGCACGGGGGTGACGACAGACTGTGTAATCATTAGCACTGTTTCCTCACCACACTGTGGTCGTGGGTTCAGTTCCCACTACAGCCCTAACTGTGTGGAGTTTTTATGCAGGGATTTTGTTGTAATCTGGGCGAAATTTCTCCCATGCACAGGGTAGGGGCATTGCACTCGGGGACTTGTGTGTGTATAGGACCCGGTGATCCGCAAGCATCTGGGATGCTGCATCCAACGGGGGGGGGGGGGGGGGGGGCACTCTCAGCAGGTAGGTGTACGCACTAGCAAAGCTGGTGACTCTTCACAGGGAGACCAAGTTCAAGCTTTGTTATTCCCTCAGCTCTGACGCAGGCTTCTTTCCCTCTATAGGGTTAAATTCCCAGCCAAGGTATCTCCCGCTCTGGCACCGTCCTTTGCAGCGTGCGCCATTTTGATTACCGTCAGGTTCCTGGCGTGCTTTTTCAGGAATCCTCTGCTGTGAGATGCGCAGGTAGAGGGTGGTCTTGGAGTTGTCTTCCTCCTTCAAGGGCCACATTAGACGGTTCGCATGCCCAGGACCTTGCAAGGTTAGCACTGTCCCAAAGGATGAGGACCTCCTATCCTTTTTGATTCACTGCTGCCACTCTCTAGGAGGTTTACATAGGGATTCTCCAGCAGTGACTGTGGGTCTGTACAAGCAGGGGTGACGGAAAATCGCTACTTTCCCTTTAGCGAACTTGTCCAGTCTCCTCAGGGAGAGTTAGGAGATGCCAGAGTCAGAGCTCTCCGTTTCTCGCAAATTAGCTTCCAGCAAATTGTGTGCCCAAGTGAAAGCACCTCCCACGGTAGTTCCGGTGGTAGCCGTTTAAATCGCCACACGCCGTTCCTGTGCAGGGCTCAGCATTTGGTAGGGATTCGTTGGCTAGACCTTTCAGGGTTGTCTCCGGTCTATTTTGTTCTATGGTCGTTATCCAGACCTGGCGAGCCGTGACATGGGTGGCATGTGCTATGGTCACTTTTGCTGATTAAATGATTCTAGGGGCTTCACAGTGTTTTGCCCTGGGATTCCATGCTGGACTGGCGGGTCATTAGCGGCAGGCTCTGTGTGGGAGGCCAGGCAAGACTGGGCACAGGTAGCTTCCAGGTCAGCTAAGATCAATGATGGGTCAGCTAAGGCCGGTTTGGCTTAAGGGCCATTTGGCTCTGTGCTTCGAATATGCATTCATTATAAGAGTGTTCCTTACACTATCTTCTGTTTGGTAAGGACGTTCTCATTGGGCCACAACTGTATAATCCCCACGGGGCTGAGAAGCTCTTTTCTGTCAGTGGCTGTCCTAATGGCGGGGTCCCAGTTTTCCTCGAGGTGGTAAGTCCTTGAGAAGCGGTGAACGCGGTGACATTGGGCCGTGCTATCATTCCACTCCTCAGCCAGCATGGTTTTGCCGCAGATACAGAAACGGGGCTTCTTTCTCCTTCCTATTTCGAATGCCAAACGACTTTCTGGTCTCCTCGTGCCTTGGGCACCAGGGGGTGGGTAGTTCACTTTGCAAGAATCCCCTCTGATCAGGTATCCACTGTGGCGGCCAACAAAGCCACGCTAGACGTCTGGAACGCATGTGTTCTGGTTCCGTCAGTGGGTATTTGACTCTGTCCCCCTGTTTATTTCGGGCCCTACTGTTCGGTGGAGACCCAGTCCCATATATTTGCAATACAATACGGTCGGAGCTGCTGCGCACAGAACGTATCACAATTCGGCCCTCTTCAGAGGTTCTGTTTGTGAAGGATACCTTGGCTTCACAGTTACGGACCTTCCTAGGTCACTTGTTTCATGTACGTTCGGATCAGTGCTGTATCCCGACTTGGCACCGTCTCCGTGGTCTCCTTGTCTGTGTCTTCAGTTCTGGGGGTGGCCTCTGACGCCTCTCTCCAGCTGTGTTTTTCTTGCAGCAGACAGGGAACGGACCCTACCGACCTTGGTCAAAGGCTCGGTCGGTGCCTCGTCTGTCGATCTTGTGGAACATTCGGTTGTTGGGCATGTTGTTCTTCACTTGGGGTACCACACAGTGGTCCAGGTTCTCCTTTCGGGAGTCCCAGTGGATACTTCTCCAAGTTGCTTGACATGCCTCTTGTCTCGGTTCCCATTCTGCCCGTCAGCACCCATCACTCTCCATTATTGGAGGGTTTCCGTTAATCTCCTCCAGGTTCCATTCTTGGTCCTTCCAGACTGGCTCATTGTGACCACGGGCTTGAGTCTCCTGGGCGAAGGTGGTGTGAATTTGCTTTTCGGCTTCGGGGCCTTGGGTCACCGTCCATGTTGGTTCGATGGACTCGAGCTACATGCCATCATTCTGGCTCTATTGGGGGCCCTGTCCATCCTCACTGGCTGGCTAGTCACAGTCGTTCGGACAAACGACCCGGTGATGCCATCTGTACGTCTTCTGGCAGGCACAAGAGAGTGGCGATAATGCCGAGGTCTTTCCGGGGTGAAGACCTTTGTTCCTTCTCAGCGGTGGTCATACCAGTAAGGAGAAATTTGACAGTGGACATCCTCAGGTTTCTCCCAGGAGGGTGGGCTCTCCCTCCAAGGGTATTCTTACCAGTCGGGTGTGAGGCCTTCCGCTTGGGGATCTCCTGGCCTCTCGGCATGTTTGCGAGTCTCCACAGTTTAGTATGTGATCTGGGTATCCGCTGGCTTCCGCAAGCAGCTGCCTTGACTGTTCTGGGGATTTTTTTATTCATCCAGATCATCGGTGTCCGCCGTCCACACTGTTCCCTCAGGTCTCCAGGGGCATTGAGGCTTCCCGTGAGAGGTAATACTAGTGGCTCCAGGCTGGCTATGCTAGTCCTGGTACGCAGACGTTCTCCCAAAGTCGGTAGGTCTGGGGTTGCATCTTCCAGTTCGTCCAGACCTGCTGCAACTTTGCTCGTTTCTACAAGGACACTTTCCCTGGTTGGTTTTCGCGAAGGGACTTCTGAGAATGAGAAAGCTGCAGGTTTTTCTTTCTTGTGGTCTGTACTAGGCTGCGAGCCCGGACTCCAGGTCCATCTCGCACTTACCTCCGGGTTTGGAAACTCTAACTCTGGTGGTGTACCCGTTACGTGTTTGCGCCTCTCACATTCCTTCTGGAGGGTTTGGAGGCCGGTTGACGACTTTGGTTGGGACTTAACAGGCTTTGGCCCTTTCATTTTCTTTCCAGCAGCATTTGGCTCTTCTTCCAAGGGTCCAAACCTTTTTTCCAAGGTGTGCTGCATATTTAGCCACCGTCTCATCTGTAGGTGGAGCCGTGGAATCTTAATCTAGTCTTATCGGCTCTCACCCAGACTCCATTAGTGACGTTGCCTTGTAATTACACAGGATATTGTCCTTCCGGTTCTTCCTCCTTCGGCGACTTCCCGGGACTGGGGTGATCTGGCTCTACTATTTGGGCTAAGCACTGCAGATTTCCTTGGACACATCGGTTTTGGTATGTTGCATAGTTCTCTGCGGGTTCTTTACGTCGTGCGGAAACATGGTTGGCCGGCTACTTTGGATACGCCCAGCCATTACTCTGGCCTATTCTGGTGAGGGGTGACCACCACCAGACCCTGTATTAGTGCCTTCTGCTAGAACGGTGGCGATTTTGTGGGCAGCGCAACGCTGGTCTTCAGCTGCACGGGTCTGTCGTGCAGCTATCTGGTCCATTGTCCGCACTTTTACTAATTTTTACATCTCAGATTTTTGCCTCCGGCGGCACCCACTATGGGCGTACAGTTCTCCGGTCAGGCAGCCTGAGTATTCCCTCCCCTGGGGGTGGCTTTTGAACGTCCCATGGTTCAGTGTTCCCCAGCCTTACTGCAAGAGAAAATAGGATTTTTGGTCAACTTACGGTTGAATCCTTTTCTTTTAAGCAGGCTGGGGACCACTGCGATTCCTCCCTCACGCTCAGTTGTGCGAGGTTTTGGATCTTGACCGTCTTTTATTCCCTACTGGTTTGTTTGGTTGTTCTAAACAGTTTCACGGGGTTCTTGCTACTCCTCTCCAGACTCTTTTAAAGAAGTACTGGAATTGTGGGTTTGCAGGGAGAAGGATCTTAGAATTTAATGTTTCATTTCATTAGATGCCAGCTCCAGCCCCAACCTACAATCCCATGGTCCAGTGTTCCCGAGCCTGCTTAAGAGAAAAGGATTCAATGGTAAGTTGACCAAAAATCCTATTTTTTAGTAGTTATGACCGATAGACCCAGCTCTGCTGAATCATTGACTAATCTACTGTATAAATGCAGGGATTTAAAAGCTTCTAGATTATTTTGCTCTATACATCTTCCCCATCCACACAATGGCAAAGTCTTAAAAATAAACTGATGGTATACTACTGCTCAAAATTAGAACCCCGGAAATGAAACAAACCTTTAACAGTAAGCATACTTCCTGTTGCTGGTGTTCATGGATAGCAAGGCTTATCATATATTTTCCATGTAGGTGAACAGCACTATATAATCGGGTTGAATGGACCCAAAAGGAGAGCGCTGCCACTTTGAATAAGTGAGAAAGTGTGCCTATACATCTATATACAGATTATATGCAAATAGATAATCTAGATTGTTTGTTTGTTTATATATTCATTTTAGAACTCTACACTCTTTTGCAGAGTTATTTTACGTGCGCCATATGTTGCAAGAGATTTTCTCAAGAGGGCCCAGTATAAACAGATGATTGGCAGGGCTGGGCGAGCTGGTATCGACACTTCAGGGGAGAGTATCCTTATTGTACAGGAAAAAGACAAACAAATGGTAATTTGCATATAGGCAATGATAGTAAAGTGCAAATTAAATATTTAATGCTGGACTTTTTAATTCTTATTTAGTGTATCTTTTATTTGTTAAATCTAATAAATGTTAAATCTAATAAATGTAATAATATGATATAACGCTGATGTCCCAGCTATTGTAAAGTATAAAATACTTTAAAAGGCATTGGACCACCACAGTTATGGCTATAGAATTCTGGCATATTTCTGATAATACTATACTACACAAAAGAAATAAAAAAAAAAAAAAACATTTTTCTGATTCAATGTGGACTTGAAAACCTTTCTTAATTTCCTGGATAAATGCTTTTATAACCTAGTAATACATAATGTAAGTAAAACTTCTGGGCATTGCTTCCATGCAATACTCCATTATCACACCTGAGGAGATTCATGCTGCAGTCTCTACCTTCCCTGTTAAAAAAAGCCCCATGAGTTGACAAAATACCTGTGGAACTTTTACAAAAAATGTTTACATTTCTTCAACCCCACACTTCTTTAGTGCTCAGTCTTGACAAGGCTTATATGGGGACCGTGGGCTGGTCCCTAATTTTTCTCCTTACCCATTTTTGGGGGTTGGTTTCTTATGGGTTGTTTTTTATTGGCTTTAGGTATATCATGTTCTGTACGGATATATGGGGTAGGTTTTAAGGTTTTTATGGTACTGGGTTCAACTCGCAAGGGTAATCTTATTAATATGTCTCATATAGGGTAACTCTATATTGCCTGGAATGGAATCTGATGTTGTTATTAATGAGGTTGAGCTATGTCCTGAGGTGGGTGTGTTCAGGTATATATTATTCCGGTTATATATTTTTCCGGCGCCGTATTTGGGACGCATTGCAAATGGTTATGTATCACTGCTCTCTCTGGTTTTTACGTCAGTCTTTTTCTGGTACAAAAACCGAACGGCCCTTTCGACCCATTCTCAATTTGAAGCATTTGAACAGGTTCCTCTGGATACCCAGATTCCGCTCAATCATTCTGGTGATGGAGCTTTATGGAGTTAATGGATATCCAGGATGCATATTTACATATCCCTATCCGAGCCAGTTACCAACGCTTCCTTAGGTTTGCTTTAAGAAACAGTTATCAGTTTCAGGTGTTGCCTTTTGGTCTATCCATGGCCCTCGTGTGTTCACAAAGGTCATGGCGGCACATCTTCGCCACAGGGGCGTTTGAATCTTTCCTTACTTGGACGACCTACTCCTCCTGGCCCAGTCTCCGACTGTTCTCAGGGATTACTTCCATCTGACTGTGGAACTTCTCCAGTCACACGGGTGGATTGTCAACTGGCAGAAATCCACCTTAACTCTGGCTCAGGAGATGCTTCACTTGGGAGCATTGTTGGACTCCAAAACTCAATGAGTCTTCCTCCCAGCGGACAAGATCTTGGGCCTGCAATCCAGAATCCGCACCTTTCTAAACCACCGTCGAGTGTCTATACACTCTTGTATGCAGATCCTAGGCTCCCTGGTCTTTACCTTCAACATGGTGAAGTACTGTCAGTTCCAGTCCCGGCCTCTTCAGTTGGTCATTCTGAGATGGTGGAACAAGTCTCTTACGAACCTCAGGGCGCAGACGCTAGTTCTTCCCAGAGAGGTTTGTCTGTCCCTACTGTGGTGACTCCAGCGCTCACACCTGGACAAAGGCTGCGCCTTTTGGATCCCGGACTTGATCTTACCACCGACACAAGCATTCGGGGGGTGGGGGGCGGTAACGTGTCATCAGACCTTCCGGTGTCATTGGACGTTTCAGGAAAGCCAGCTGCCGATAAAATGTCCTGGAGCTTCGAGCCATATTCAGGGCTCTTTGCCAGGCAGGGACTTCTGGTAAAGGTTTAGTCAGACAATGCAACCGCAGTCGCTTACATAAACCACCAGGGCGACACTCGTAGTCACGGGGCCATGAATGAAGTCAGCCGCATTCTCTGTTGGGCGGAGCGTCATCTTCCGGCGCTGTCCACAGTCTTCATACCCGGTGTCCAGAATTGGGAAGTGGACTTCTTAAGCCTCCAGGAGGTTCATGCAGACGAGTGGGTGCTGCATTTGGACATCTTCCAAATGTTGGTCCGCCGTTAGGGCCTACCGGACATAGACATGATGGCGTCTCTTCACAATCATCAGTAACCAAGATACCGCTCACGCAGCAGGGATCCCGACAATCTTCTGGTAGATGCCCTGGTGGTTCCTTGGAACTTCCCTCTGATTTACATTTTCCCTCCGGTCTTGTTGATTCTTCGAGTTCTCCGGAAGTTTAAGCTGGAGGGAGGCAACAGGATTCTGGTGGCAACGGATTGGCCACGGCGAGTGTTGTACACAGATCTGCTGGGTCTCTCTGTAGACGCACCTCTGCGTCTTCCTCTGCAGCCGGATCTTCTATCACAGGGTCTGTGCTTCCATCCGGATCTGGTGCATCTTGCTTTGACAGGTGGCTCTTGAGACATCGGTCTTAAGAGCGAAGGGGTTTCCCAGAAGGGTAAATCGAACCATGCTGAATGCTAGGAAGCCTTCCTCAGCAAGAGTCTATCAATGAGTTTGGCGTCCAAATTTTGCTTGGTGTGACACTATGGGTCTTAACACCAGGTATTTTCGCCTTGCCTTTGTGCTTGCCTTTTTACAGACAGGCCTGGATTTGGGCTTCTGACTCTCTTCCTTAAAGGTCCAAGTTTCCGCCTTGTCAGTTCTTTTCCAGCGGCAGATAGCGCTGTTTCCTGATGTGCGGACCTTCTTTCAGGGAGCTCTCAGTGTTCAACCACCATTTGTGTCACCCTTTGAGCTGTTACAGACAGTTGAGTTGCGTTGGCTTATGTGCAAAACTGTTTTTCTTCTTGTCATCGCTTAGGCCCGGAGGGACTTGAGCGCTGTATCGTGTCGCTCCCCATTCCTGGTTTTCCATTCGGATATGGTGGTGCTGCGGACTCACTGGGATTATCTTCCCAAGCAGGACTTGCTCTTCCACATCAACCAGGAAATTGTGGTTCCCTCTTTTCAGGTTTCAGATTCTCCTCAGCTGGAAGCCTCCTTGGACGTTGTGCGAGCTCTCCAGCTTTACGTGAACAGGGCCAGAGATATTCACAAGTTGGATTCTCTGTTCATTCTGTATAGTATTCACAAGAGGGGCTGGCCAGCTACTAACCAAACCTTGGCCCGATGGCTCTGTTTCACTATCCGCCGTGCTTACACCTTGTCGAACCTTCCTGCCCCTGCCGGTCACAACTCTCGCCAATCAAATTATTCTAGAAGGGGATGAATTTCTAAAACTTGCATTCAATAGGGGCCTCCGCGAGTCCTTCTGTCCTGCTGAGTATGGCAACCTCTCATTTTAACTATGTATTCTCTTTTATGGCCAAAGTATTTTCCTAATTTTATTTCTAAATGTAGAATGCTGTCTAACATGTCTGCACTTTATAGATCTGTTATATCGGACATGAATATATGCAATTATGTAACTGCGTAACAAAATAATATTGGTGTATAAGGGGTTGTGTACTTCTGTTCAGTCCTTTCTTAATCAATCCTTATTTTTCTTTATTTCTTAATCAATCCTGCCTTCCATGTATTGCAAATGGGAGGTGTGCCGTTCCCTATTCCCACTAATAGAATCTCCCCTGTGATCTGTATCAGAGAGCTTGCTCACTAATTTTTATTGCATAGAAAATGATTTGCGTCTTCAAAACTTTATATATTTTAACACAAAAGCAATAGTAATTCAGGATATTTTGCACATTTTTTTCACTAGCAAAGCTGTACAAGTTTATGTTGTTAAGTGGCTCCACATTTTCTACTATTGGTCATTTATAGCTTACATTTTTATTTTCTTTTTTATATTATAGGTTCAGGAATTGGTTAGTAAACCACTAGAGAATTGTTACAGCAACTTGATGTATGACTGCGGAAAAGGTTTCCGAAGTATGCTGCTATCACTAGTTGGGCTGAAGGTATATGTAGTGTTATCTAGATCTCTGATCATATTATCATGTACTTGTAATGTGCTTTAGTGATGCAATTTTTCAAACCTTTTTAGAATAATTGAAGTGATTACCCTTATCATTGACATTTCAGAATGTTATTAATTAGCTGTAGAATGTGCTGGATAGGCCTAGTAATAATGTTGGTGAGAGCCTTGTAACTCCCAAGCTAATTTGTGTTAAAATTAATCTTTAAACAAGTGTAAAGTTACCATTATTAATTTTCTTAAGGTTGTTTAACTTCCACTATCGTAATGTCAACATACTTTGTGCATTATACGAATGGTTGCTACCTGTAACATGAGGCACGTGGCATCATTATCACCAAACATTTTGTATTTAGTGTCTCCTTTACTGAAACTCGATAAAATATAATTTTTATAAAGTTTACAGTAGTTAAATTGCCTGTCTAAAGCCATTTTTTTCTTTTTTAATTCAATAAATTTTTTATTGATTTTTTTTAGAAACAATTACAAACAAAATTGAAATAACATTGCTGAATTGTTGTAAAAACAGTATATTGACATTTGTTAATCCACAATAAATGTATATATCCTTTTTTCAAAGAGGACATGGACATGGTCTCATGTTTTATAGTTTAAACTTCCAATCAATCAAATCTCAAGTACATATGCCATTGGAATCACAGTTAAACGTAATACATAGGAAAAATTATTATATAAAAAATTTGCCAATTATCATTAGGACTCAGTAAGCAATCACTAATCACCGACAGACCTTTAATTGGCACGGCGAGCATATGACGATTGAAGCCAGCTAGACCATATTTTAGAGTATTTTTGACAATTATCAAACTATCACTAAGGAGCAGTTGAACTGGAGACAAACCCGTGCCACTCCCCGCCATAATATATTTAATCATTGAATCTGCCTGTAATACTTGGAACCACTCCCATAAATGTGCCAGTTGCGTGGCATAATAGTATAATTTGAATGAGGGCAATTCCAGACCACCTGACTCTCTACGTCTGGTCAATGTGTCAGTTTTGATTCGAACTCTCCCACTAGACCAAAGAGGAAAGCAGGCCATCAATCTGTTTAAATATTTGCTGTGGAATATATATTGGGGAGTGGTGTAGAACATACAGTAATTTGGGTTACAGGACCATTTTTAATATGTTAACCCGGCCTGTCATAGTGAGTGGTAGTTTGCCCCAAACAGAGATTCGAGTTTTAATAAACTTAAGTTGTGGTTGATATTAAGGGCCAGATTCCACGAGGGATCTTTTGAAATCTAGATCCCAAGGTATTTAAAAGAATCTACCCATTATAACGAAAAATGCAACAGTGGATCGGCTGGACCAGGATCTACAAATGGAAGTACGTAGGACTTGTCCCAGTTTACACGCAAACCAGAGTATCTACCGAATGTATCTATAGTTCTTAAAACATGCGGCATGGAAACTGTATATTTTGAAATGAACAATAAAATATCATCTGCGTATAACGCAATTTTATCTGTTTTAGTTCCCACGGTAAGTCCTAATGTATGAGGGCAGACTCTGATCTTGCACACCAAGGGTTCAATGGCAAGGGCGAACAAAATAGGAGACAGGGGACAGCCTTGTCTAGTACCCCGGAATAGTGGAAACTGGTAGGAGACAAATCCATTTACCGCGACTCTTGCCACTGGAGCTGAGTACAACAATTTAACCCATCTTATATATCCCGGACCAATTCCAAATCTCTCCAGCGTTTCCCATAAGTATTCCCACTCCACTGAGTCAAATGCCTTAGCGGCATCAAGAGACATTATGACAGAAGTTGAGTCATCATCTTGGGGCATTTGGCAATGGGTAAACAGGCGTCTGAGCTTAATGGCAGTTGATTTGCCAAGCATAAAGCCCGTTTGATCTGGGTGAACCAGTTGTAGTATAACTTGGTTAATTCTGGTAGTTAGAATTTTTGCTATTATCTTTACATCAGTGGGTAGTAATGATATGGGCCTGTACGAATCGGTACGTGAGGCGTCCTTACCAGACTTGGGCAGAACAATTATAAGAGCTTCTGACATGGAGTCTGGGAGCTTGTTTTATTCATATATTTGATTAAAATGTTTGAGCAGGCAAGGTAAATAAAAGGCTTTGTGTTTCTTATACAACTCGAGAGGGATCCCATCCACCCCTGGAGCTTTCCGGTGGGGAAGGAGTTGATGGCCAACTCAATCTCCTCTATAGTTATGGGGGAATCTAAAAGATCACGGCCTTCTGGACTAATTGAGAGAGACATCTGCCAAGTATTTACGAATATCATTCAAACGAGAACTATACAATTGACAATAGTATTTGCAAAATCAGGTACCTTATTATATACCACTCCATCATGGTCAATAATTTGGGCTACATTTATAGATGATCTCTCGCTTCTAGGTAAATTGGCCAAATATGATCCGGGTCTATCCCCTGAGGCATATTGGTGGTGAGAAGAGAAAAGCAGTTTAAAGTTTGCCTTATCCTCCAAGCATTTTGTCCATGCCTTTTGCGCATCTACCCAATCCTGTCTGTTCGTTTCAGATTTATCAGAAAGGTATGTCAGCTCCAGCGTTTTACACATTGGGCCAAATGTAATAGGGTGAGCGTTTAGAAAATGTGAGAGTTTAGCAGTAAACTCTCACATTGGTTGAGCTTTATCTTCAAAATGGGAAAACATCTGAATGAGATTTTAAATCGTGAGAGTGTTTTAAGTCTAAAAAAAACATGCAAGTTCGCTCTGTTACTTTGTTTTTGGACTCTATTACATTTGCAAAGTTTAAAAAGTGTCAGAAACTCTCACTTTTCTAAACTCTCACCCTATTACATTTGGCCCATTGTCTCCAATTCAAGCTCCTGTTTTTTATAAAACGATTTAAGGCTGGCTACTCTCTGTATCAACGTACCTCTAAGGAACGCCCTAAAAGTATTCCACAAACTGGGTCGAAAAAACGGTTCACTATTTAAATCAAAAAATTCTGACCATGCAGCTTCCAGTTCAAGACCAGCACCCATTTGTGTTAGCCAAAACTGATTTAGTTTCCAGAAAGATTGTCCTCTATGGCTCTCTAAATCAATGGTCAGTGAAATAGGGGAGTGGTCTGAGATGCCCCTAGTTTGATAGTGGTTCTTCTGTATACGGAGCATAACGTTTGGTGTTACCAGGGCCAAGTCAATTCTGGAGAATGATTTGTGAGTAGAGAAGAAATGAGTATTGCCTTTCGTGCGGGTGCCTGAGTCTCCATGCATCTAGTAAGCCCATCTTACTCACCATGTTTGCAAACCCAGTACCCCGGTCACTACCAGCTTGACCTGTGTCAGCATGTCTATCTAATGACAAGTTCATTACGTTGTTGAAATCACCGGCACATACTATTGGTAATCCTGGGAACAAAGCTATAAACTCAACCGCCTTTTTAAGAATTTCGTGTGAATACGGGGGAGTGGCATATATTGCCAGGAGCAATAATGACAAAGAGTGTATTCTGCATTTTAGAAAAATATATCTACCCCCCACATCGGTTTGTATCTGATCTAAGACAAAGGGAACTGATTTACGTACTAGTATCGAGACCCCCCTGGACATTGATTTGTGCGTTGAATGATACGCCCAGCCCACCCAGGGTTTCTTTAATGACATCAGACATCCTCCAACTAGGTGTGTCTCCAGTAGACAAATAACATCCGCTGCATATTGTTTAATCTGTCTAATGACCAGCAAGCGCTTGATTTTGTCATTTAACCCTCTAACATTCCAAAATAAGAAGTTAACATTTAGTGATGCCATCTTAAAGTATTATAATGCTTATATATTAGAGAGGCCAATCGTCCAGCCCTCAAATAGTACAAACTTTGCCAATTCTGAAGGATACAAAACCAAAACAGCACAAAAACCTCCCAACAATTTACACTCCTTACCCATCCACACCCTGTATACCAGCCTGAACTACGGCATACCTCATCCCTAAACTACACAAAACCCTCCCCCTCTCTTATTCTCTACATCTTCTAATCAACTAAGGCAGTGCATTTATACCACTACCCCACTACATACACAATATAAATAGGGCAAAAAATATAATGGCCCTAAGGCATAACACAAATGAGGTCTCCAGGTCTATAAGTGTGTACCCAGAACATCAAAAAGAAAAACAGAAAAAATTAAACTTTCCACTAGAAATGTTCTTTGTACCATGGCATACAAAAAATTTTAATTAACATATTATGTGTATTCGAAATACAAACAAGATTGGTCACATTTCAAATATTCGTATACATACGGATTTTCGATAGTTGTAACGATTCAAAAAGTCACACCAACAGAAAGGAGATATGCAAGGTTCAATCTTGGGCTATCGGGAGTCTCGCCGGCCTATGCCGGTCCAGCCACAGGACTGCGTCTCGCGGGGTTGCAAAGAATTTTGTTTCTCCGTCAGCCACCACCCTCAATTTGGATGGATAAATCATGGCATATGGTATGTTGAGATCTCTCAGGTGCCTTTTTATAGTTGAGAACTGTGCCCTCTTCTAAATCTCTCTGGCAAAGTCTGGAAACACGGAAATCCGACACCCATTCCACTGCAGGGGGCCATTCGTACAGGCCAAACGAAGGATAACATCCCGATCTCTGTAGTGAAGGAGCTTTGCAATAAGCGTGCGGGGTGGGGCCCCCTCTTCCTTTTCCGGCAGTTCCACAAATCTCACATTATTTCTTCTCAACCAACCCTCCATGTCTGACAGCTTTTTCTGGACCGCTGACATCTGTGCATCTAGGGATCCAACTCTGACACCTAGGGGTGGGATTTGATCTTCTAAAGTGGACGTACGGGTTTCAAGCTCGCCCACACGTTCTCTGACACATTGCAGATCATGATGTATTAACGATAGATTGGACTTTACCAATTTTATCAGAGAGTCTGGTTTCAAATGCCGTAACTGCATCGACAACATGCTGCATTGCAAGGTCAGAAGGGGTATCTGAAGTTGAGGCTGCAGATTCAGCGGGGGAAACAGGAGGAGACTCACTCCCATGATCATCAGTTTTAGGTTGAGAACCAGAGCCTCTGGCGTATTGTACTAATTTTGCAGCCACAGCTGATTGATGCTGATGCTTCACCATATTTATATATGCAGATAGTACAGTCCTCACAAGTATGCACTTATGCACAGAAAGGGCACAGGGTGTTGGAGATGATTTATATAAAACACATGCAGGTCTATGGTGAGAAGTCTCCCCTGTAGCAACAAATACCGGCTTAAGTTAATAGGATCAAGGCTTATTGTCACACAGCCTGATTGTAGGGCACTGCAGGACTCCAAGGAGCATCAACAGCTCACACAGGAGATGGGAATATAAGAATGAGCTACTCCGGATAGCTCACCTGTCACTAGTCTCCCTGCAGAGCGTTCAGAGCGCATAGCCCAGTCCCCTGACTCAAAGGAAGATGGCGCCAGCTAGTCACGTGGTTAGGCTAGCAACCCCGGAGTATGGAGGCGCCACAGACTCTGCTTCCGCGCCGCCCGTCTGCCCCGCTGCTCCCGGCAGAATCCAGATGCTTCACCCAGGCAGCAGGCAGGACGACTTACCGTCCGGATGTACTGCAGAGAGGGCAGCCTGACGGAGACGCCGCAGGTGTGTCACATGGCTGGTCCCGATAGCAGGCCCCAAGACACAGGCGTCCCGGCAGCACCAATAACGCGGCGCCGCGGCTCAGTTGTCGCTCAGGAGTATCCCCTCACCTTCCACCGCCAGCCGGTAAATGTTTGGGTCCCCGGGGGAAAGCAGGATATTTAGTCCGGATAGTTGAGACCTGGAGAGCACTTCAACCTACGTGCTACTCCATGCGCTCCAGGGCATTTTCATTCTTGTTGAGCAGTGTAATTATATACTTTTGTAATTGCAGTATTTACATTGTATTCATGAGAAGTCATATCAAATAAGTTTTTTTTTTGTTGTTTTTTTTTTCAGATGGCAAAAACAGCTAGAGAAATTTACAATGTTGCATGTTATACTTTATTCAGTGTTCAACAAAAACATTTGTGTAAAGAAAAGTCACTGTGGGACATAACAAAGGAATCATTGGAGTATTTAGCAAACAAAAGTCTAATATGCGTCAAACAGTGCCCTGAAACAGAGCAAGATATATTTGAGGTCACAAGACTAGGCCAGGCAACCTATAAAGGTGAGCAGTGTGATCCTAACCCAAATTATGGACATTTGTGTAATTGTTTACTCTGTATTTTATTAGACATTAATGTGTATAATCTCTTTTAGGATCCATTGATTTATCTTACTGTGATATGTTGTACAGTGATCTAAGAAAAGGCCTGGAAGGCCTAGTCCTTCAGAACCACTTTCATCTTCTGTACCTGGTGACCCCATATGATATGGTAGCTCAGATCAGCCCAGACTGGATGATTTACTTCAGACAGGTAAAACTTATACATGATAATGCACCTCCTACTGTGACATCTATGGATGAAAGAAGTCACAAAGAAGTTTGAGCAGACGGATAGCTTTTTTTATACAGTACCTCGAATGCTGAGATGACTCCTGATATCCTTTTTAACAGGAGAGGATGCGTTATTGCTTATAATAAAACATTAGTATTTATCTTACTATATATCAGAAATTATTGCTTGGTTATTTTTTTTTTCTGTTTAAATATTTACTTTTCTAAACTTTTTAAATGTGTCATAAAAGAAAAATCTGTGACCAGAAGCATGTACAGGATGAAGAGATCAGGGCAGAATAATATCTGGTTGAGGTAATGAGATGGAGGGAACAATCGGCAAGGTTTAATTGTCAGTTACATATAAAAATAAAACCGAATAGAAAGAAAATGATGACAATAATTATATCGGTACATAAAATTATTTTAACCCTATGAGGGCTTTTGGGCCCATGTACACTGGGACGCACCCCAATAAAGGGTCACCTTACATAGTTCGCAGATCTGGACATATTGCAAGATGCACCCAGTTTTGGCTTAATAGTGTTGGTAGGAAATGCTAAAATGACAGTACACAATTCACACACAGTATAGTCTGTCTACATCTGGACAGTGTTATTTATTTTTTAAACATTAGTTTTTATTGAAAATTTCGCATACAAGTAATAAGGAGGTACAGAAAAGAAAAAATCAAAAACAAAGGGAATAAAATGCAGAATGGGCCCAAGGAAGAATTACACAACTTGTTTGTTTATACCGACATACTGTAAATATCAGGATGCAGGAGATAGAAGAATAATGCATAGACCCGCTTAGGTGAAACAGACAACTTCAAGGGACAATTTAAGTGGAATGCAAAATTGGACAGTGCTATTAATAAGGTATAGTCACATTTTAAAATCCTTTGACAGATCAAATGAGAATCTTCTGTGCTGTTGAATTTCACATATCTAATAAATATGGAGCCACACTAAGAAAAGTAAAAGTATTAGCGAATCAGAAGTGGCTGCCCATCGTCACCATCATCATCTGTGCATATTTTGCGCTAGGAATTTAGCACTAACAAGTGATACACCTCATGTCAGGAGCTGATGTGTCTTTGCTGTGATCTGCTTGGGAAGACTTTGCCTGAACATATCCTTACAGTACTTTCCCAATGATTTCACTCCTCCATTTTCCGTTTCACCCGTTTAAATGGAAGCTCAAAATGCATCCATACAAAAGTACAAAAACACAACAGCTATTACACAAAAGAAAAGCATTTACGCCCAACTACAGTGCCTTGCCATGGATTGTTTGAAGGTGTGCATCATTTCATTCACAGAACATGCCTACAACTGTGAAGTTGTGGTTTTTTTTATATTGTGAATCAAACAACATTTAGTACAACATAACAGAAAACTTCAGCGTGCGTAACTATTCACCCCCCCTAAAGTCAGTACTTTGTCGAGCCATCTTTTGCGGCAATTACAGCTGCAAGTCGCTTTGGATAAGTCTCTATGAGCTTGCCACATCTTGCCCCTGGGATTTTTGCCCATTCCTCAAGGCAAAACTGCTCCAGCTCCTTCATGTTGGATAGTTTCCACTTGTGAACAGTAACCTTCAAGTCTGACCACCGATTCTCAATTGGATTGAGATCTAGGCTTTGACTAGGCCATTCCAACACATTTAAATGTTTCCCCTTAAACCACTCGGGTGTTGCTTTAGCAGGATGCTTCGGGTCATTGTCCTGCTGGAAGGTGAACCTCCGTCCCAGTCTCAAATCACAGGCAGACTGAAACAGGTTTTTCTCAAGAATATCCCTATATTTAGCACCATCAATCTTTCCCTCGACTCAAATCCGTTTCCCAGTCCCTGCTGCTGAAATACATCCCCACAGCATGATGCTGCCACCACCATGTTTCACTGTGGGGATGGTGTTCTTGGGGTGATGAGATGTGTTGGGTTTGCGCCAGACATAGCATTTTCCTTGGTGGGCGAAAAGTAAAATTTTAGTCTCATCTGACCAGAGCACCTTCCTCCATACATTTGGGGAGTCGCCCACATGCCTTTTGGCAAATAATCGTTTTTTTTCTGGCCACTCTTCCATAAAGCCCAGCTCTATGGAGTGTACGGCTTATTGTGGTCACATGCACAGATACACCAGTCTCTGCTGTGGAACTCTGCAGCTCCTTCAGGGTTACATTTGGTCTCTGTATTGCCTCTCTGATTAATGTCCTCCTTGCCCGGTCTGTGAGTTTTTGTGGGCGGCCCACTCTTGGCAGGTTTGTTGTGGTACCATATTCTTTCCATTTGATGATGATGATGGATTTGATGGTGCTCCGGGGGATCATCAAAGATTTATATATTATTTTATAACCCAACCCAGAATTGTACTTCTCAACAACTTTGTCCCTGATTTGTTTGGAGAGCTTCTTGGTCTTCATGGTGTGATGCCTCTTGCTTAGTGGTGTTGCAGCCTCTGGGACCTTTCAGAAAAGGTGTGTTTATACTGACAGATCATGTGACACTTAGATTTCACACAGGTGGACTTAATTTCACTAATTATGTGACTTCTGAAGATAATTGGTTGCACCAGAACTTTTGAGAGGCTTCATAGCAAAGGGAGGTGATTACATATGCACATGCCCATTTTCAGAATTTTATTTATAAAGATTCTTTTTTATATATATTTTTCTCATTTCACTTCACCAAATTAGACTATTTTGTGCAGATCCATCACATAAAATTCAGTTTAAACAAATAAATAAATTATAGGTTGTAATGTAACAAAAAAGGTAAAAAGCCAAGGGGGTGAATACTTTTGCAAGGTACTGTATGTATGGGTCCCTTTGTGTCCATGAACCACAAGTTTTCTTGTTTGAAGTGTCATCTCGTATGAGAGTATTTGAAATGACCCTATCTTATTTATTAACAACTTCAACTGGAAGCTAAGTGGTTTAGCTGAAGGCTTTTAGTATGTTTTAATGTGGACACAATAGCAGATATAGGGCCTGATTCAGCAAGGATCGCTATTGCGATTATGCACGCAGACAGCCGATTGTTGCTTTCTGCGCATGGGGCAGGTGAAATGCAGGCGTGCCAGTGCATTTGAACGCCATTACAGGAGCGTGCATAAATTAGCCACTGTGATGTCATACGCAGCTTGGGCTTTCACTGCGTGCGATGAGTTTAGCAATTCCTGAGTAAGGTCAGACCTTGTGCAAGTGTGCGTGAGGCTCCGATTGTACTCTGTTACCGATGGTTTCACAGACTTGCTAATTATTACGTATGTGTGTAAGGTGAAGTAGGTGTCCTTATATTCGGCTGCAACGGCAATCATTAGCATATTTTTGCAGTGAGACTGCGTGTGTTTTCGCAGCTTTGTTCACAATAGCAATCCTTGCTGAATAAGGCCCATAATTCATACATGTTTTTTATAGTTCTACATGACATCGTTCACATGTCCCATCAATATTATTCAAGTTTTACCTCATGAAAAAAAAGTGTCCCCTGACTTGCACTAGTGGCTAATTCTTAGTTCCATCAACTTCTTCCCATACATCATTACTTCAAGGGCCCCAGGTCATCCTCCTATTTGCAGTGCTACTGTTAACCAACCGTAAGTTACAGACTGTTCTTTGGTCATCCAATTTAGGTACCATAAGAGACAAATATTTGAAGGGACATCTTGAATCACAGAGCTTTCAATGCTTGGCTAAGTTGTGCACATTGTAAAAATGCCCCACTGGGCATCCTGGATTCAGTTGGAAGATCCACATGTACTACTATCTTTCAACCTTTAAAAACAAGACCAAAGGCCGTGATGCCAGAGTGTTCTCGCTGCAGTCTGTTTGGGAGTGAGAGTAACTCTGAAATGCAGTTATTACCCCAAAATGAGGAAAATTTGGAATAATGTTGAGGGGCCCACATACTATCTTAATGGAGTCCCTCCATGCCTGTCTCAATTAGTGTGGTATATTTATGTTTCGGGTTTTTGTTTTTTTAATGAATATAGGTTTGGGATCCATTATCTATAATGTTTGGAACTTAGGGTTTTTCAGACAACTAGATCTTTTTTTATATATTATTTTTATTTATAGAAGCAAAAACATTGCAAAGAAAACTGCACAACATAAACAAGTCAAGTCAAGCATAATACCAAATATTATACACCATGATGAGTGATACACAGTAAATATATCCTAGCACATTTCGGTGGGCATATTTTACAAAATATAAGTGTTCACAAGACTTGCACAGACAACCAGATTTAAAAAAAAAAAAAAAAAAACTTGGCATGTGCCACCAAAAATATTTGAAGTTACTTTTAAGGGTTATCTTTGTATTTGTCCACGATGTGCCTAGCATTCCCAATTATTACATTGTTCAGCAGTTACCCACAGCATTGTGCTGATTCAGTGTCGCATGCTGCTGCGAAAGCTTAGGCGTCTTTTGCGTTGTCGCTCCTGCTACTTTATACTCTAGCATCAGTCCTTCCCTGGTGTACAGCCGTGCGCCTGAATGTGCAAGGACTGAGGCGGCTGCTTTGATCATGTGTTGACGCTGACATACTGTTTGGTATGTCTTTCAATGCAACCATCAGTCGCACTATTGAATTGCCCTATGGTAGGTGCATTAGCCTCAAATGTGAGTGATTAAGTGTCTGAGTTCGTAACCAGTTCAGTGACATACCTGCGACACTCCCATAAGACAGACCATCTTTGGGTGTCTGAATTGCCACTGCCAAGGAACGCCCAGCACATTTCCAATGTATTTCTATTTTTGTTTTTCTTTTTGGAAATGTTTACATAACAGATCTGTATTTTTCTATGTTGTTTGTTTTTCACTGTATATAGATATTTGAATCCATATTTTTATGGATGCTATTTTTGTTTTATTGTTTTTTTTTTCCACTGCTTCTACTTTCCATTAAGTACTGATTGTTAAGCCAAATGTCAGTGGAGTATCTATAATTATGTGCAGGGTGTGCACATGGGGGGGGACCTGTGTTGCCCACCCTTCCGCATCATGTTTCCAATGATCTCTTTGGAAATTTAGCACAGGCACCATATTTCTGTAGAAATCACTGTAAGTATGATGTATGTGCAGGATGTAGGTACTGTAGATCTCTTCTATGCATGTGCCATATTTTCAGTTCAGTTAGGGCCCAAACATTTGTACATGGGCCTTCTATGGGCTCTTGTGAAAATGTTCTTCAGTAAAGTAGAATGTTTGCTCTGTTGCCTTGAAGAATTGCATGCACTTATTTACCTTCTGGTAACATGGCTTACTAAAATATTGTTCACATATATTTCCAGTTTAATCAGCTTGAACCCGTGGATCAGAAAGTGGCTGGAAGTGTAGGAGTGCCTGAAAGTTTTCTTGCACGCAAAGTGTCAGGTCAAACAGTAAAAAAGGTAAAGTTTCTAACAGTAACATTTTATATATTTTTGGTTCATAGAAATCATCCGGACAAATTTGGTTTACACAGCAATTATTTAATATACAACATTCAGTTCTGTAATACATGGTCTTTTATTGGCTTTACTTCTTCTGAATGCAGTGTTTTAAACTTAGACTGTCTTTGCACAGTCTGCAGTCAGTGACATAATGGCTGCTAAGGTATGACAGAAACTAGATATATCAGTCATTCTCCAAACTCTCACTAATGCTCCTTCCTGTGTGTTCATACATCAGTGAACATATAATATTTCTCTTGCCAATGAGTATGGAAGCAATCAGTAACATATAAATATTTCTGCTTCTATACACTGCTTCCCTCCTCCTTCATGATTCTAGAGTAAAGCAATGTCCCGTCAGAGAGGGTTACTCCTTTTGGAAAACCACCAATTAGAGTTTGGTTAGGTTCCCCACTGGAACCCAACTATTGCCTAATTACGGCAGCTTGTGATAGAGAGAAGGAGCAGTGTATTACCAGTATTGAAGTCTTGCATTCTGTGGTATGGAGAGGGGGTTTATAATGTGGCAAAAGGATTGGCTGCGGCACCTGTCCAATCAGGTGCCACAATCATTACTCCCCCTCCCACCTGGAACTGTTCAGTTCTGCTTCCTTCTTTGTACCCACAGCATACAATAAGGTGGCTGCCCTAAAGAACTTTTAGGAGCAATAGGGGCACTATATTGAATGAAAGAGGGTTGGACAAACCCTATTAATAGCTTTATACATGTTTAATAACAGGATCAGGTCACATGTTCAATGCCAGATTTAGTATAAATAATACAGTTAGATATGTTTATGTAGCTCAGTTCTATTTATGCTTTGCTAGATCCTAATATCCATTAGTGAATTTGTTTTTAAAAAAGACTAGATCTTCACCTGCTAACAATAATAACAACATTAGGATAGATCAAGATCTGATTGGCAGACGCGAACACACCCACTTAAGTCACTGAATAGTATACGGAGCATTCGCTGAGAAACAAGACAAAGATACTAATTGGATATGACGATTACGTGACATGGCATTCTCAATGAAAATGAGAGATGGCACTGGATTGGTTGCACTTATCATGTGACCAGGAAACAGGATTTCATTGGCCCTCCTGTATCACTATAATCTGGGAATGTAGAGGCATTCGGCTTGCCTTGAGAAAGCTTATCAGCGAAACATGCATCGGCATGCGTGTCTGTAATTAAAATATGACCTGTGATGCTGTAACTTTATTAAGAGATGAGAATATATAATAGCTATGTGAGAACTGTCCTAGTTACAGGGACATCAATATGCCATTGAGTTGTTGAGTCAGCCTGAAACTATTAGAATGTAGCAATATTGCTACAGTGTATCTCTCATGAATGTTCTGATATTAGCCATAAGAGGAAGTTAATATAAACTATAGTGAGAGATCTTTGTGGGAATTGTCCTATCTGTTGCAGGGACATTAAATTGCAAATAAGCCCTTGAACCACACAGTTTGAAATGCAACATTGTAACAGTGTATCTCTCCTGAATGCTCTGACAGCAGCCACAAGAGGAAATAAATACAAGCTGCATTGGGAGATCCCTGCACACTAATTAGAAACAACAAATAAAGGCTGATTTAAGATTGTGAATATAACAATAAAGGTTATAGGTTATAATATGAAAAAAAGAATTTGGGAAGAACCAGAAAATATGAGTTAATATATGCAACAATAACACGTGGTCAGGAGAGGGAGACTAGTAAATATACTGGAGCTTAGTCTACATCAATGTAAATGGTAACAATATAATTGATATATATCAATACCCAATATAACTCATATTATATTATATTATATTGATTTACCAAGGAGATAACAAGTGAACAACATGTGATTAACATACTGACTGGATGCAGTCAGGATATTCATATATAGTTTCATATACTAAGGTCCTACGTTACAAACTATGATTGAGTATAACGCATTCATTAGGCTCTATATTACTGGCTATATCTGGGTGTAACATAACTCTTACTATCTTATTGTCTTTATGACTCAGAGCTCAAAATAAATATCTAAATACATCTGATGACGACTGGATAAGTCAAGTTATTGATACATGCTGTAGCCTTATATACTAGGTTCCACGTTACAAACTACAATTGAATATAACGCATCCATTAGGTTCTATATTATCAGTTATAATTGAGTGTAATGTACTTCTTACCCTCTTATTGTCCTTATGACTCAATCTAAATATTTAAACACATTATATGATAAATAACAGACACACAGCAGGGATTTCCTTTATTTTAATACACAGTTTTCAGTATATACTCTTTATCACTACTTTCTAATTTTTTAACCTCCATTTCGCTGGCCATGTCCTGAAGAAAAGGATATTTTTAAGGTATATCTAATAAACATTAAGTTTTTTTATGTAAATAAAGATACATTTTGTGCACCGCCTAAAAGACAAAACCACCTTCTTCCTATATAGTGCCTAGAATCATGCCAGATCCCTAATATGGATCCAGAAGATGAATTTGGCAGTGGTTAGCATTGCTACATCAAGGTTACTGGGGTCACGAGCTTGATTATGACCAATCCATACCTGTGTAACATTTTAATGTTCTCCCCAGTATATTAATTGGTTTCTGACAAAATTAACCATAAAGTGTTTGTGTCCATATAGTAAGGAATATAGATTGTAAGTTGTCTTGCAAGACACATCATAATATACATTTTTAACATTATAAAGGTATAATTTTACTACATGTTATTCAATATTTTCTATTATAGAGTGCAGATGACAGAGTGGTGAATCGACTTTATCTGTCCTTCGTCCTGTATGCCTTGATGAAAGAGCTAGATATCTGGTGTGTGTCTGCAAAATTCAACATGCCTCGAGGTTTTGTTCAAAATCTGCTCAACTCGTCTGCCTCTTTCTCCTCCTGCGTACTGCATTTCTGTGAGGTAACATTTCTAACTATAATATATGAAGTGCTAAATGCTTTAGTAATTATGTGTTTCCTTAGATTAATACAGATGTGTCTACATACACCTTTGCTTAATTTGTGCCACGGTTTTTGGAACTTAGCCACACCAAGCATACCGCCAGAGACTTTTCCCAATATATGTATCTTATTCATATCACTAATGCGACAAAATTACAATGCAAGGGTACACTGCCTACTGCCGGTGGCATTTCATTACTTCTATGTTCGATATGGGTGAAAAAAATAGAATTCTGATACGAAGGACCATGCCATACCTTGTGCCACATTTTGTTATGCTAAATGTGTGACTTTATACCAAATCTTTTGTGACAAAAAGGGGTGTGGTACAAAATGTTGACATTTTAAGTGAACATGCACTGTCGACATAACGTTTTCTACTGTTAGAGCCATAACTCTAACTGCAAACTAACCCTAACAAATTTAAACTCTAACTGCAGCCTAAAGCCCCGTACACACTGGCCGACATAATGAATTATAATGATATTGTTCATTATATTGGCCAGTGTGTATGCCGTCAACTACCAGCATGCGCGCTCCCGCTAGTCATTGATGACTTTGTTCATCACCCGAACCTGCAGTCCAACCTGACAATATCGTCAGGTTGTGCAGGTTCGGGGATGAGGGAGGGTGCCGGCACTGAACGATATTGTTAATGATATAGTTTAGTGTGTGCCCTGTCGTTAACGACATTGAGCACAACACTGCCGGGAAAACACTAAATGATATCGCTCAGTGAGGATATCTTTTGGTGTGTACGGGTCTTAACTCTAAACCTGTAATGTCGACATTGTGAATGTCGACATTCTAAATGTTGCCATAATGACTACATACCAACAAAAAGTACTATTCAGTGTGTCTGGAACACTGTAAGTGACTCTGTATGCAGCTGTGATGCGAATGAGACGCAACATTTAGGAAAAAGTATTATTACATTTTATTTATAGGGCGCCACAAGTGGTCTACAGCGCCGTACATACAGTACAGGGTGCACAGAAACTTACTTTACAATACAGTACCCAAAGTATAAACAGAGCACAAGTAACAAATAGCAACACCAATTCTCCATACACAATACAGCTGGGAAGGTGAAGGCTGTCATTGAAGTGCTTGAGAAGAGGGCTGTGAGACAGTAGGGAGGAGGACCCTGCTCCAAGGAGCTTACAATCTAGGGGAGAGGGGAAACAGACAGATGGCATGAGTGTGTAGAAGGGGACCTGGTGGAGGTAGGTAGGAGGGAGAGCGACCTGGTGACACAGTTATGTGGTGGAAGGGTATGCTTTGATGAACAGGTGGGTTTTCAGTGCACGTTTGAAGCTCTGCAAGTCGGGGAGAGCCTGATTGAGCGATGGAGCTCATTCCAGTGAAGGGGGGCTGCACGGGCAAAATCTTGGATACGAGCATGAGATGAAGTAAATAGGGTGGAGGAGAGGTAACAGTCATTGGCACACTGGAGTGGGCGAGAGGGAGTATGTAAAGAGATGAGGTCGGAGATGTAGGGAGCAGTGGAGTTAGAAAGGGCCTTGTATGTGAAGGTTAGGAGTTTGAAGAGGATTCTGTAGGGGAATGGGAGCCAGTGCAGGATTTGGCAGAGGAAGTGGAACGGCGGGAGAGGTAGATAAGTCTAGCTGCAGCATTGAGAACAGATTGGAGGGGAGCAAGATTGCAACGTGGGAGGTCAGTGAGTAGAAGGTTGTAGTAGTTGAGTCGAGAAATGATTAGTGAATGAATAATCAGTTTGGTAGCATTCTGGGTGAAGAAAGGTCTTATGCGTGCGATGTTGCATAGCTGAAACTGACAGGATTGAGCCAGAGATTGAATGTGGGGGGTGAAGGAGAGGGTGGAGTCAAGGGTGACACCCCAGCAGCAAAGTTGGGGGACAGGGGAGATGATGGTGTTGTCAACAGTGATAGCGAGATTGGTTGGAGTGGAGACTCTATTGGGAAAAATTATGAGTACGGTTTTGTCCATGTTGAGCTTCAAAGAGTGCTCGGACATCAAGGAAGAGATGGCAGAGAGGCAGCTGGATACCTGAGAGAGGACAGTAGGGGAGAGTTCAGGAGAGGAGAGGTATAGTTGTGTGTCATCGGCATAGAGGTGGTATTGGAGGCCGAAGGAGCTGATGAGTTCTCCTAGTGTAGAGGTGTACAGGGAGAAGAGCAGGGGGCCCAGGACAGAACCCTGCGGGACACCAACGGGAAGGGGGGAGGTGGAGCCAGAGGCAGACACAGAAAAGGAGCATTTGGTGAGGTAAGAGGTGAACCAGGTGTGGACGGTGTTAGAGATGCCAAAGGTCTGAAGGGTGAAGAGGAGGAGAGGATGATCTACGATTTGGCTGCAAGCAGGTCTTTGGTGACTTTGGCCAGGGCAGTTTCAGTGGAGTGATGTGGGCGAAAGCCAGATTGGAGATGATCAAGGATGGAGTTGTCAGAGAGATAGCTGGTGAGGCAGCTGTAGACAAGCTGCTCAAGTAGTTTGTAGGCGAAAGGGAGAAGAGAAATGGGGTGGTAGTATGATGGGTGAGGATGGGTCGAGGTTGGGTTATTTAAGAATAGGTGTGACAAGAGCATGTTTGAATGACGAGGAAAAGATGCTGGTGAAGAGAGATAAATTGAAGAGGTGAGCAAGGTGGGAGCATAATGGTTACTCATGGCGGAGCGACTAAGTCGCACCAAGAATCTTCCGCCATATTTGTTTTTGAGTATAATGTATTACCACAAAGAAGAATGAGTGAACTGAGCCCGTTTCAGATGACATTACTCTCTATCTTTTTCTATAGTTAATATTCATAAATATTCTTTGTTTTGTGCTTAATAAAAGGAGTTAGATGAATTCTGGGCATATAAAGCTCTGCTTCTGGACGTCACCAAAAAACTCAGCTACTGTGTGAAATCCGAGCTAATACCACTAATGGAAGTGACTGGTGTTTTGGAGGTTAGTACAAAAAATAAATACATTTCATTGGGTTGTTTAGTAAAGTTGATATTGATATGCTGACATTACATGAATCTAAATTTCATAAAAAATGTGGGAACTTGATAACAGCAGCTATTAATGAACCATTTGTACTTTCCTGTTTGATCTTAGTGGCTCCCTGCTAGCGGTAATAACTACAATTGTGCTTGATTACAATCATTACTGTTTCTACTTCAGGTTCCATAGGGGGTCCACAGGGTTGACCTTGGGGTATAGCTGGATCTGGAACCACGGGCACCACGCAGTTAAAGCTTTGCTGCTCCCAGGATGCACTTGGGTCCGTCCTCCTCTATACCCCGCCCCCGAGCCACAGCACCTCAGTTTTAGTTGGTGCCCGACCGGAGTCGGGTCACCCTGGCGCAGTGGGGCTGCATAAGCAGCCCCTAAGCTTTATTTTTTTCAAAAAAGAAAGAAGATCTAGTTTATTTATTTTTTACTATCTTCAGAACGGCAGCATCAGACTGTCCATCTGGACGTCCACGCTGCCGCTCCAACAGCCCCGCTGGGGCTGCGACGCCAGTACTGATCTGGGGATCGCAGTGGGACCCTGGAGTCAGTACTAGCGTGGCTCCAGGACCTCCCACTGACTGCTGCCGGACGCACGGGGCCAGGTAAGCCGCGTGCAGCGCTTCACGCTGCGCGCAGGGGAAGCAAAGGCAGTCTTCAGCCGCCAGTCTCTGGGGACAGACCGGCGGCGCTAGTAGCGGCGGCGGCGGGCTCCCCCTGCATCAAGAACACCCCGCGTGACCGCTGGACCACCAAGGTGTAAGGACCGGAAGGGAACCGGCATTCCTGGGGGTTCACTTACTAGCCAGGGGAGGCAGCCTTCCCTGCTTGAGCGGCTCCTCCCCTCAGCCCAGCACGCCTTCTCTCATGCGTGCTGGCGTCGCTGGGCTGTTATCTCTCGGCCACTCCTCCTCAGAGCTCTCCGACGGCCATATTCTCAGGGCAGCAACGCAGAGCTCCCAGGCGGTATCCAGTGGACTGGTCCCCCTGCGTACCTCTACCCTGGAAAGGACAGTGTTCGCAGCGCTATAGCCCTCCCAGACACTGAATCTGGGAGGTTGATTGTAGCTGAAGGTGCAGTGAGTATAACTTCCTGCATGGTATGTGACTTTTGCTAGTGCTGCTGTCTGTGCTTATTTCTACTTACTGTCAGCTTGTACCTATCCCTTTCCTTCTTCTACGGCCCACAGGTGCGTGGGGGAGGGGTGTTCTTTCTGTGTACCTCACTTATATAGATCTACGTATTTGTGAGGTCCATCACATACAGTGGTGTGCTACTCAGTACCATTTGGTGGGCTGTTTGTGTTGTATACTGGGGTGTGCGGAGGTGTTATACGCCTTACCTCGTATGCTCCGTGGCTCCTGTGTTGTTTTCCTGCCGGTGCTGTTCGGCAGGGGCGGATGGGGTGGATTTGTCTCAGGACGGTCTGTGTGGGCGGTGCCAGCTGGTACCTGGTCCCTCTAAACCCCCGGTGGTGCAGGATCCTCCTTGGGCGATGTTTACACAAGTGCTGGCGTCGATCGCGGACCGGCTTGCAGTCCCTTCTAGGGCGTTGCCCCAGTCTACCGTTCCCCGGGGGTTACGCATCTGGTGCAGTCTCCTCCCGGGTCTCAGACTGTGGGTCCTTATGCGGGATTGCCTGTATACGTGCAGTCTCCCACGGTGACGCAGCAGTCAATGGTACCCTTTCAGGGGTATTCTCAGATGGTACCCCCTCCCTGGGTGGATGTCCTCTCCAGCTCTGTTCAGAGCCTACGTGAATAAAAATGAGTGTGTTACCAGGCGCCTATGTGTATATCTTATGCTGCACTCCTATCCGCAAAAAAAGTTAGACCCTATTATAACTCAAACAACTAGAACATAAACCACAAAAATATTGCAGACTAGAATGCGCTGATATAAACAAAAAAGTGAGTATCATATGTCATCAAAATACTTCCCTTAATAATATGGTCTGGTTCATTCACATGTCTCTGAATCCTCCTCCTTCCCTTATAAGTCCAGTGCCATAAAATACATAATCAAAGGGATAGGGACCATAGTGTAATATGTTTTAAACACGACAATTTTAATAACAACATACAACAATGGTTCGTAACAGAATCCAAACATCAAACAGAAAAAATATTCTTCTTTAAAAAATATATGAACTCCAGTTCATCTATATCATAAAAGTGCAGGTTTATAAGGTGGGTAATTACCGGGTTTCCCCTTGCATACAGGCAAATAAAGTCTCAATCTGGTGGCCTCCGGAAGCTCCAATTCGATAACTTTATGGTCGGGGGGAATCCCTGGAACATCCACCCTTCAAACCTTTCAGTCTGCACCACAGGCCAACGCGTTTCAAGAGTCACTGCTCTCTTCCTCAAGGCAAATGTGGTTCAGACTGTGAAATGTCGGCTTTATATACCCATCTTTTCAGTTACTTCCGGGTCAAGTTCACCTCTATTTTGCATATCCGGGTGTTCTCCCGTTTCATCATTTCCGGTTACCGCGGCCATCTTACTTGAGGCATCAAGCGTCCTGGACAAAGCGCCATATTTGGAAGGTCCTTTAGACATAGAAACTTTCCAGGTTCTTTTAACCTCCATTCTAAATAAAAAAAGATGTCCACATTGTCTCTGCCATCTTTATTAAGGGCACCCATACTAATCCTTAGGTGCCTTATTATTTTCCTAGAAAAAACGGCAACCGTTCTGGATCTAGATGCCTTAATATCTATAGAAAACAGAGTGAACCTAAAACAATAAAAGATAAACCTTATAGAAATGGATAATATAACCCCAAATATATACACACAATAAATAAAACATAGGATCAATATAAAATAGATGTATGATATAATTCTAAAATGAATCAATAAATGCCATAAAAAAATAAATCCATAAAAACCATCAAAGATAAATAAATTAATAAATAGTAAAATTTGAGATGGGATCATAAAAAACACTTTCATTCAAAATCAGAGTTTAGACCATTGGGGATTAGTGTCTTTAGTTTAAAAATCCAATTCATCTCTCTCTTGGCTAAACGGTTTTCTAAATTTCTATTCTTCCATGTATTCTTTACATTTTCTATGGCCATGAAGCTAGTAATTTCTTTAGTAGAACAATTATGCATTTCTTTGAAATGTTTTCAGAGAGCATGAGTTAATAGGCCCTTTCTTATATTTCGCAGATGTTCGCTTACCCTAGTTTTAAGGGCTCGACTGGTTCTATCTACATAAATGAGTTTACAACTACATTCTATGAGGTAAATAACACTAGTAGTGTGACATGTCATAAACTGATTTAATTGAAATTTTTTGCCATTCCTTTCGAATTCCTCATATTTCGTTTGCCCAGTCACAATCTATCTGCTTGCGACACAACTGCCACATCTGAAGAAGCCTTTATTTCTTATTGGGTGGGTAGATGTTTCTGGTAAGGCACTTTTTGTTGGAAGACTTTTTAAATTAGGGACGTTCAGGTATCATTTTTTTCAAGACCGGATCTTTTAGAAGGAGATGCCAATGTTTTTTTTATGATGGTATCTATCTGTCTGTGTTGCCGAATATCCTGTGATAAACGCAAATTGAAACCTATCATCTTTACGTTTGTCTTTAATAGTGTTATCATGTAAATCCTCTGTTTTTATCCAAAGTTTCTTTTTTATGCTGATCCAATAAATTGGTGTCATAACCTTTTTCTATAAACCTTTGTTCCATGGCTTCAATTTGCAGCTCACATTCCTCCTTTTTACTACAGTTACGTCTCAACCTTAGATATTGACTTTTCGGGATGCTTCTTAACCAGTTTCTATGATGTTGACTGGTACTCGCAATGAAATTGTTTGCGTCTGTAGGTTTATTGTAACTTCTTGTGTGTAGTTCATTGTTATCCACATAGATGGTTAAATCTAAAAAATTTATTTTCTTTCTACTGGATTGAAACGTTAAAAAAATATTAAAATCATTATTATTAAGATCATTATAAAAAAGAGCCAGATTTTCCTCACTACCGCTCCATAAAAAGAGGATATCGTCTATATAACGGTACCACCATTGGAGGTTCACCCTAGGTTCTTTCATGATTACCTCCTCTTCCCAGTACGCCATAAATAAGTTGGCGTAACTGGGAGCGAATTTTGTACCCATGGCGGTGCCATTCAATTGGATATAATCTCCATTAAAATAAAAATAATTATTACAAAGGGTAAAATGAATGCCTCATTATAAAATCTTTCTTATCTTGGGTGAGGTTAGTCTTCTCCACATGCCATTTTATCACCACTAGACCTTTATCATGTGGTATGCTAGTGTATAAAGAGGATACATCCGCTGTAACAAGAGTCATTTCTTCCACCCATTGTACATTAAGATAAGAAAGGAACAACAACATCAAAAGGAGATCAAAAGAAATATAATGGCGAATAATCAAAGTAAGATCTTCAATTTAAGTAAGAGACTTTTAAAAAAGTTAGAGGAAGATCTCCTTCTAAAAGGGTTGAAGTTTGCCCCCAGCAATAAAATTTATCAATTTGAGACCTATTTAGATGTAGAAAGATTTGTGAGAAAACTGCCGATTAAAAAATTTTTTGCAGAGAAAAATGAGGAAAATAATGCAGAAGAAGAGCCAGAAACTAATAAATTAGGTACAAAATTTGCTCCCAGTTACGCCAACTTATTTATGGCATACTGGGAAGAGGAGGTAATCATGAAAGAACCTAGGGTGAACCTCCAATGGTGGTACCGTTATATAGACGATATCCTCTTTTTATGGAGCGGTAATGAGGAAAATCTGGCTCTTTTTTATAATGATCTTAATAATAATGATTTTTATATTTTTTTAACGTTTTAATCCAGCAGAAAGGAAATACATTTTTTAGATTTAACCATCTATGTGGATAACAATGAACTACACACAAGAAGTTACAGTAAACCTACAGACGCAAACAATTTCATTGCGAGTACCAGTCAACATCATAGAAACTGGTTAAGAAGCATCCCAAAAAGTCAATATCTAAGGTTGAGATGTAACTGTAGTAAAAAGGAGGAATGTGAGCTGCAAATTGAAGCCATGGAACAAAGGTTTATAGAAAAAGGTTATGACACCAATTTATTGGTTCAGCATAAAAAAGAAACTTTGGATAAAAACAGAGAGGATTTACTTGATAACACTATTAAAGACAAACGTAAAGATGATAGGTTTCAATTTGCGTTTATCACAGGATATTCGGCACAACACAGACAGATAGAAACCATCATAAAAAAAACATTGGCATCTCCTTCTAAAAGATCCGGTCTTGAAAAAAATGATACCTGAACGTCCCTAATTTAAAAAGTCTTCCAACAAAAAGTGCCTTACCAGAAACATCTACCCACCCAATAAGAAATAAAGGCTTCTTCAGATGTGGCAGTTGTGTCGCAAGCAGATAGATTGTGACTGGGCAAACGAAATATGAGGAATTCGAAAGGAATGGCAAAAAATTTCAATTAAATCAGTTTATGACATGTCACACTACTAGTGTTATTTACCTCATAGAATGTAGTTGTAAACTCATTTATGTAGATAGAACCAGTCGAGCCCTTAAAACTAGGGTAAGCGAACATCTGCGAAATATAAGAAAGGGCCTATTAACTCATGCTCTCTGAAAACATTTCAAAGAAATGCATAATTGTTCTACTAAAGAAATTACTAGCTTCATGGCCATAAAAATGTAAAGAATACATGGAAGAATAGAAATTTAGAAAACCGTTTAGCCAAGAGAGAGATGAATTGGATTTTTAAACTAAAGACACTAATCCCCAATGGTCTAAACTCTGATTTTGAATGAAAGTGTTTTTTATGATCCCATCTCAAATTTTACTATTTATTAATTTATTTATTTTTGATGGTTTTTATGGATTTATTTTTTTATGGCATTTATTGATTAATTTTAGAATTATATCATACATCTATTTTATATTGATCCTATGTTTTATTTATTGTGTGTATATATTTGGGGTTATATTATCCATTTCTATAAGATTTATCTTTTATTGTTTTAGGTTCACTCCGTTTTCTATAGATATTAAGGCATCTAGATCCAGAACGGTTGCCGTTTTTTCTAGGAAAATAATAAGGCACCTAAGGATTAGTATGGGTGCCCTTAATAAAGATGGCAGAGACAATGTGGACATCTTTTTTTATTTAGAATGGAGGTTAAAAGAACCTGGAAAGTTTCTATGTCTAAAGGACCTGCCAAATATGGCGCTTTGTCCAGGACGCTTGATGCCTCAAGTAAGATGGCCGCGGTAACCGGAAGTGATGAAACGGGAGAACACCCGGATATGCAAAATATAGGTGAACTTGACCCGGAAGTAACTGAAAAGATGGGTATATAAAGCCGACATTTCACAGTCTGAACCACATTTGCCTTGAGGAAGAGAGCAGTGACTCTTGAAACGCGTTGGCCTGTGGTGCAGACTGAAAGGTTTGAAGGGTGGATGTTCCAGGGATTCCCCCCGACCATAATGTAATCGAATTGGAGCTTCCGGAGGCCACCAGATTGAGACTTTATTTGCCTGTATGCAAGGGGAAACCCGGTAATTACCCACCTTATAAACCTGCATTTTTATGATATAGATGAACTGGAGTTCATATATTTTTTAAAGAAGAATATTTTTTCTGTTTGATGTTTGGATTCTGTTACGAACCATTGTTGTATGTTCTTATTAAAATTGTCGTGTTTAAAACATATTACACTATGGTCCCTATCCCTTTGATTATGTCTTTTATGGCACTGGACTTATAAGGGAGGAAGGAGGATTCAGAGACATGTGAATGATCCAGACCATATTATTAAGGGAAGTATTTTGATGACATATGATACTCACTTTTTTGTTTATATCAGCGCATTCTAGTCTGTTCAGAGCCTAGCACAGTGATTTGCCCCCAAAGGCGTCCAAGCGACCCGGCTTCACTGGCAGCTCAGTTCACGGACACGGACGTGTCTTCGGATGACGGAGAGATCCGTGAGGACTCTAACTCAGATGCCGGGGACCAGGAGGTGGAGGCTAAGTCTTCCATTAATGTGCCGGCATTGGTTAGGGCGGTGCGGGCCATCCTTCATATAGAGGAGAATGTGCCGGCTCCTAGGTCGAAGTACCCTAATTTTAAAAAAGCCAAGGTAGCTTCGACTGTTTTTCCCCTGTCCGACCAGTTGACGGATCATATGGCGGGGGCCTGGCAGTTGCCTAGCAAAAGATTCCAACCGCAGAAACGGTTGGCTTCCAACTATCCTTTTCCTGAGGCTCATTGCAGGAAATGGGAAACTCCGCCTGCGGTGGATTCCCATGTCACCCACTTAATTAAAAGCGCTATGTTGCCTTTACCGTCCATCTCCTCCCTGAAGGATCCCACGGACAGGAAAGTGGAAACTTGTTTAAAGTCTATCTACTCTCTCTCTGGTGCTGTGGCCCATCCGTCCATGGCCATCTCTTGGGTGGCTAAGGCCATCGAGAGCTGGGCCAATGCTTTGGAGGATACCTTTCCGGATGATGCTCCGGAGATCCAGAGAGCGTTGATAGGACAGATGAGGGATGCGGCTTCCTACATTGCAAATGAGGGATGCAGATTCCTACATTTGGGAAGCCTCGTTGGAAGCAAGCCTGCTGACCTCTAGGGTGTCGGCTGCAGCGGTGTCGGCACGTCGGTCCTTGTGGCTACGGTCTTGGAGGGCTGACACTGACTCCAAAAAGGGCCTGGAGGCCTTACCTTTTAATGGACAGTTGCTTTTTGGTCCAGACTTGGACAATATAGTAGATACTCTGGCTAAGTCTAAATCAGCCTTCCTCCCTTCGGCTTCTGTACCTACCAGGGTACGGAGCTCTGCCTTTCGGTCCTTTCGGGGTCAGGGTAAGGCCAAAGGTCAGTCCTTCCCGAGACAGTCGGCGACCAAGGCCGCTTCTAAGCCCAAGAAGCAGGCTTGGAGTGCCAGGCGCTCTTCTTCCAAGTAGGAAGATAAACCTTCTGCCTGATGGGATGGGCCTCCCTCTGGGGGACCCCAGTGGGAGGCCGACTTCTTCTATTTGCGAAGTGCTGGCACAATACCACCACAGATGCCTGGGTTCGAGAAGTGGTCTCCCAGGGGTACACCCTGTCTTTTCGGAACAGACCGCCCCACCAGTTTTTCTGCAAGAGTCCTTCTCAGGACAAGACCAAGGCTTTACAGATTCAGGAAGCTATAGAGTCCTTGCTGAACACAGGGGTCATTGTTCCCGTTCCTCAATCACAACGAGGGACGGGGTACTATTCTTCTCTGTTTCTGTTGCAGAAACCCAATGGTTCTCATCGCCCTATCCTCAGTTTGAAGTGTCTGAACAAATTCCTCAGAGTTCCCAAATTCAGGATGGAAACGTTACGTTCCATCATTCTGGCGATGGAACCTTGGAATTACAATGTGTCCCTGGATATCCAGTACACCTACCTCCATGTTCCGATAGCACCTTCGCACCAGCGGTATCTGAGGTTCGCTGTCCTTCAACATCATTATCAGTTCCGGGTGCTACCCTTTGGCCTCTCCACGGCACCGAAGGTATTCACAAAGATTATGGCAGTCATGGCCGCACATCTTCGGAACCAGAATGTACGGCTGCTGCCGTATCTGGACGACCTCCTGTTGCTGGCGAGCTAGCCGGAGGTACTGCTTCAACATCTCCACCTGACCATCGCTTGCCTGCAATCGCACGGGTGGTTGATAAATTGGAGAAAGTCCTCCCTGATTCCATCACAGCAGATGGTTCATTTGGGAGCCATGCTGGATTCTCGGCAGCAAAGGATCTTCCTGACTCCGGAGAAGGTCTCCTCCCTACAGCTGCGGATACACAGTTGCCTGAGCAGTTGCCGCCTGTTGTTTCATTCGGCTATGAGAGTTCTGGGGTCCATGGTGTCGACATTCGACATGGTGGAATTTGCCCAGTTCCATTCCTGGCCCCTGCAGGGGCTGATTCTATCGGAATGGAACGGGTTACTTCACCGGATCCGCTCTCAGATGCTGGTGTTGTCCCCGGAGGTTCAGCAGTCTTTGGCTTGGTGGCTTCAGACAGCTCATCTGGGGCGCCCCTTTTGGATCCCGGACTGAGTCCTGCTCACGACGGATGCCAGTCTCCGGGGTTGGGGGGCAGTGACCGGCTCATTGTCGCTTCAGGGTCGTTGGTCTGCGGAAGAAGCACTTCTCCCCATAAACATCCTGGAACTGCGGGCAGTATACAGGGCCCTGCAGTCATCCGGCCCCGCTCTTCACGGAAGGGCGGTTCAGGTGCAGTCCGACAATGCCACCACGGTGGCATATATCAACCACCAAGGAGGAACTCGCAGTCGGGCAGCAATGTCGGAGGTGTCTCGCATCCTTGCTTGGGTGGAGTGCCACATTCCAGCGATCTCGGCGGTCTTCATCCCCAGAGTCCTCAATTGGGAGGTGGACTTCCTCAGCCGTCACGACGTGTATCCCGGGGAATGGTTGCTTCACCCAGAGGTGTTTCAGCTACTCGTGGACAGACGGGTGCTGCCGGAGCTGGACTTGATGGCCTCCCGTCACAATCACAAGTTGCCATTTACAGGTCAAGAACAAGAGACGCAGGCGCATGTCTGGTGGACGCGCTGTCGGTGAAATGGACCTTTCACCTGGCGTATATCTGTTTCCTCCGCTATACCTACTTCCTCGGGTTCTGCGGAAATTCAAGCAGGATGGCGGCACGCTCGTGCTGGTGGCTCCGGCGTGGCCCAGACGTCCTTGGTACTCCGATCTGAGGAGCCTCTCCATCGACGCTCCGTGCCTTCTTCCTCAGCGTCGGGACCTGTTGTCTCAAGGGTCCTGCCTTTACCCGGATCTGGCTAAAGGCCCTGCCTTTTAGCCGGATAGTCCGGCTGTCTTTGACGGCGTGGCTCTTGAGACAGCCGTCTTGAGGTCTCAGGGTTTGTCCAGTTCAGATATTGGTACCATGCTCAGGGCACGCAAGCCTGCTTCTGCACGGATTTACCAAAGGGTGTGGCGCACTTACTTTCAGTGGTGTGAGTCCAGAAACTATGATCCTCAGGTGTACCGAGTTTCTAGAATCTTGGAATTTCTTCAATCAGGTTTGGACCTCGGCTTACGCCTTGCCTCTCTGAAGGTTCATGTGTCTGCTTTGTCCGTGTGGTTTCAACGACGGATTGCTACACTGCCAGATGTTCACACCTTTTTCCAAGGTGTTCTCAGGATCCAGCCTCCCTTCGTGGCTCCTTGGGACTTGGCGGTGGTGCTACGGGTCTTGCAGGGTCCTCCTTTTGAGCCTCTTGAGTCAGTGGAACTCAAGTGGCTGACGTTTAAGACCGTTTTTCTCCTGGCGATTGCTTCTGCCAGGAGGGTGTCAGAATTGGGGGCGCTTTCCTGTCGCCCTCCTTTTCTGATTTTTCACCAGGACAGAGCGGTGCTCCGCACTCGTCCTGAGTTTTTGCCTAAAGTGGTCTCAAAGTTCCACATTAATCAGGAACTTGTTTTGCCAGCTTTTCAGTCACCTGATCTTTCAGCTGGTGAGGCTTCCTTAGATGTAGTTGGGTCGCTTAGAATCTATGTGGACCGGACTGCTTCGGTTAGGAAGTCTGATTCATTGTTTGTCCTCTTTGGTTTTCACAAGAGGGGTTGGCCTGCCAACAAACAAACGTTAGCCCGTTGGCTTTGTTCCATTATTTGTGAGGCTTATGCACAGGAGAGTTTACCTGTGCCAGCCTCTGTTAAGGCTCATTCCACTCGTTCTATGGGTCCCTCTTGGGCTGCTAGACGTGGCGCCTCTGCTGTTCAGCTGTGTAAGGCGGCCACTTGGTCTTCAATTCAGACGTTTTTGAGGTTCTATGCGTTTGACACCTTCACCTTTCAGGATGCATCCTTCGGGCGCCGGGTACTCCTTACAGCACAGGAGCGTCCCCGCCCTTAGTTGAACTGCTTTTGGACATCCCCAAGGTCAACCCTGTGGACCCTGAAGTAGAAAACAAGAGATATGGTAAGAACTTACCTTTGTTATCTCTGTTTCTACGAAGTCCATAGGGTCCACAGGGCGCCCGCCCTGACGCACCTGGCTTCATATGGGCTGTGTGACTGGTCCCTGGTTTTCCGTCTCCCATTTCTGTGAGTATGGTTTTCTTGTGTGTTCCAGTCTTCCTTCTCTCTGTGTAGTCTCCTCTGGCCTTAGCTGCTTACCAACTGAGGTGCTCTGGCTCGGAGGCGGGGTATAGAGGAGGACGGACCCAAGTGCATCCTGGGAGCAGAAAAGCTTTAACTGCATGGTGCCCGTGGATCCAGATCCAGCTATACCCCAAAGTCAACCCTGTGGACCCTATGGACTTCGTAGAAACAGAGGTAACAAAGGTAAGTTCTTACCATATCTCTTGTTTTATTTCTGTAAGCTACTATTTTTGGGTGCCAGTGTTAGATGGTGCATTCAGCATGATGTGCATCTGAATACTGGTCAGGATAAAGGGATTCACTATTTATTGTAACATCTACTCTATATTATATGAGGGGCACAAAGAGAGAGATTTTTTTTCAATCTGACAGACCATGGGCCTGATGTAGAATTGTAAGTAAATCAGGGGTAGGTTGCTCAAAAGAGGCATGCATGGTTATACGCCAGTATGCAGAGTTGTACACATCTTATGTGTGTAGTATATGCGCCTAGTTTGCTACTGGTCATCAATATCAACATGCACTTGGACCTGCACTAAACGGAGTGCAAATGATACTCCCCCAAGCGGTTGTATTTTCGCTTATGTGAAGGTCAGCTTTGGTGTAAACATGTCCTTTCTGAACCTTACCTGTGTGACAACGCAACAATTACAGCCCTGTTCTGTCTCTTCAGTCATAAGTGTAGAAATGATCGAGATGCATACATGTTTGTGCAGACATGTACAGTGCTAATTCATGCAAGATTAGCTCTGCATCGGAAATACTACTCTGCATGAGCCTCTATGTTCTGTTTTTCAGTAATATATAGAACAGTACTTGTATGGCAACATCATATGAGCTGAATATTCATAAATGTATATCTTATATAAAAGCGTTTAAGGAAAATATATCTGTTTTGTTAGCAAAAGAACAAAGAAGTTGTAATATAAATTTGTTACTTTCTTCTGGGATTTCCCTAACTGTTCTGATTTTGTGTTTTATCAAATTATGACATTAATTTCCCAAAATATTGCAGTGGCAACCTGGACACAGTCATTAATATTGTATATTTGCATATGAAAGTTCTTTTTTTGCTCAATGGTTAGAAATCCATAAAAAATAGATTCATTATTTATAGTGACTTATGATTTCAATGTTATTGTTTCCAACTAAATTTGCAGAATCACTAAAGATAAACTAATTATAAAAAGTCAGGTAACTATCAAACGAATATATACCTGCGATAATTGTAATAGCGCTTAATAAATAGCATTTTTTTTCTGATTCTTCTGCACTGTCAATGTCATCATTTTATAAAAAAAAAAACAATATTGTTACATTCCAAGACTATTATGGCGCATACACACGGTCAGATTTTTCCTTCAGATCTGAACGATAACGATTTAAAAATCGTTCAGTCGTTCATATCTGAAGGAAAATCTGACAAATCTGACATGTCTGAACGATGAACGATGCGCGTTCCCGTTTGTCAGATAACGATATCTGACATCTGATGGGTTTGCAGTCAGACTTGGACGTTTCCATTCATTTTAATGCAGTCAAAAATCGTTCAGTCGTTCATATCTGAAGGAAAATCTGACATATCTGACATGCCTGAACGATGGACCATGAACGATGCGCGTTCCCGTGTGTCAGATAACGATATCTGACATCTGATGGGTTTGCAGTCAGACTTGGACGATTCCATTCATTTTAATGCAGTCAAAAATCGTTCAAACGTTCAAAACTTTGGTAAAATCGTTCATCTGACAAATCTGACCATGTGTATGCTCCATTAATGTGCTTTTTGGGTGAAGCTTCAGATTTACAGATAGGCCCCTTAACATGTAATATCTGCCTATCTATTAGCAGATGTATTTCTGAGCGATGAAAGACAAAAGATATCCCTTGAAAATTCCGGTGGCTGTGCTGAACGATATCTGTCATGTACATGACAGATTTTGACAAACGATGAACGATATTGCATGACATCATTCAGGGAGTGGATTTTTTTCTCTGTAGCTCCTGCTAATATCTTTCGTTGTTTACCGCATATAAACGGCACGATATTACTAATATCGTACAGCTATGTGCGATAATTGACCAACATGCTGGAGAGATGATAGATGCGATTTATCGGCCGTGGGAGTGCGCATCTGTCATCGTTCAGGGCCTATCCATTAGCAGATATAATGAACGATATATCGTTCAATCGTTCATTTTATTTGCTAATGGATAGGCCCCTTTACTCACAAATCAACAGAAAAATGGTGTGATCTTTTTGTAACATTTTTTATTGTACTATAGAGAAAAATGTACCATAATTGAATCTGTTAAGAGATTACATTTTAATAATGCTTCATTATTTCTTCTATAGGCCCGTGCCAGGCAACTTTTCAGTGCAGGTTATACTACTCTTGCCCACCTGGCTAATGCTGATCCACAGGTTATGGTGAAGACCATTGAAAATTTGTCAAAACGACAGGCAAACCAGATTGTTTGCTCGGCCAAGGTGAGAATCGCCAAGTTATTTACACGTTTGAAATGGCTTTTGCTTAAATGGTCGGAATATATGAGTCCCACCCCTGACTATACACTAACAATATTCTGACCGTTTTAAAATCCAGTTTTAAACATGCTTCGATTTTGATAATTACATTTATAATTTGCTTCCTGTGTTTTTGAAAAAAACAAACCACAAGCCTGAACAAACAATGCGCCTGAGTCGTACGTAATGCATACACATCTGCATGATCAGTATGTAAATGCAATTCCACTTCATTGTTCTGTGCCGCATGCATCTTTGTATAGGCACTGCCCAAGCCGGTCAGTCTGCAAAAGCAGCAGTACTCTCTATCATCGCCATTTACACCTACCCTGTGCTGAGTGCAAGAAATACGGCATACACACTGCACATGCAAGAATGGGGAGTAAGTCGCCCAGGTGACGGTTCTCCTCTGTACATATGCCCAGTTGTCACCCAGAAATGGCCATTTCTAATGCAGAATCACCTATGCATGCACAAAGTTGCGTATGCACCATATATACGCTTGTGTAGTATGCAAAAAAAATTATGTAAATAATGTCTTGATCTGTCCACATACAGAGCTATGGGCAACTGTATGCCTAGTGTGCCTAGTACTGAGCTATGAGTGTCATCTCTGATTTATGGCAGCATTAATATGAGTAACAGCATAGGAAACAAATTATTTAAAAGAAATGTCTATAAATAACATTAAGCATGTTTTATGGACTACCTGTTTCTTCTGCTATATTACTCGGGTGAGGGATTATTGTACATCTAATAATATGATGTTTTCTTCTTATAGATGTTGCTGAATGAGAAGGCTGAAGCTCTACAAGAAGAGGTGGAAGATCTTCTTCGTCTTCCAACCGATCTGCCAGAACTAATCGCAGATGCCGAAAACCTTAAAATAAATCAATGAATTTGACTTGTCTATATTGGAAATATTTTTTTGACTCATAGGAAATGTAATAAATTAAATATTTTTTTATTTTTTTACTAACTGGTATAAATTTTTCATTTGACTCCATTCACTGTTGAGCTAGAACTATGTCAGATTTTTGGTTATGGGGATGTGGTGGTAGGGAGGGGCTTGGGGAATAGGTAGTTGAGACTTTTATAAATCTATATTAATATAGTCAATCTTTTTAGTCAAAGCCCTTAATGGCATGTCTTGTTTCCATACATTTCTCTTTTATCCTTCTGGGGAACACTGCCAACCATGGGATATAGGGAATGCCATGAGGAGCAGGAACGTCCAACTAAATTTTGGAGTTATATAGTTCTGTGAACTTTTTCTGTGGATGAAATTAGTGTTTATAATAGTATAGCAGCTAAATTGGTGAATGGGTATTGTTTTCTGTCAATGTTACATTGCTATGGGACATATTACATCAGGTTCTTACTGGTAACATTTTTACTCAAAAGCATTCAATGACACAAATAGCAACATCTACTAAAACTCGCTATATATCTTTATTACAAACACTCCATGTCAGTTGCCACAAATTAACCTTGTATAATCCATATAATTTCCCAACACTCGATAGAGACAGCCATGACTAAGGCAATTATTCACTTCTAATTCTCCTGCATCACACTGTTGCATTTGACACTGTTGGCCTCGCTCTTCTCTAAATGCTACATTCTGACTGTCCTATCCTGATTCTCATCCTAATTACCACTATTTCAGTGTTCTCATCTCTGGATCCACCTCCTCTCCCTTTATCAGATGGAGTACCATAAGGCTCAGTCCTAGGTCCTCTATGGGTTGGGTACAGTATACCGGTGGTCAGAATCCCAACAGGGTTAGGATATCAACACCTGAAGGTAAGTATTCCAACCCCCCCTCCTCACACCCTAAACTTAACTAAACTTAACATATCCAGAATATGAACATATCTTCCCCACAAAATTAAAGTGGCAATACCTTTGTGCAACCCAGCAGAGACCTGCAGTGGAAGGACTGGACAGAGACGCATCAGGATACTAAAGCCGGACATACCTTATGTAATTATTGGCTTGATCCGCTTAGTGAACCTGCTCCCAGGAGTTTATTTTCCATACAAGTTGAACTACTAATTGTATTAGAGTATTTTGCACCTCAAATCATGGATTGGCTAACAATCAAGTTTGACTGTGTCACGCTCCAGACTATTAAAACCACTTTCTTATCGCTCCGGTGCCTGTCCAGGATAGCACAGAGATACACTCACGCTGCACATTGCTCCCGGCTGGTGCCAAGGTTGGTCTGTGCTCCTCCTGCCACATCCGCTCAGTGTCCTGTTACTGAGCATGGACATAGCTCTCTGCAGCCACTTGCTCACAGCGTGTCTTCCCAGCATTATGGTACACAGGTTGCATGCCAGAGTTCCCTCCTAAACAACATTATGGTTGCAGTTCCAGCCCAAATCAACCGTCAGGCGTGACAGACTGTCTGCCATAGAAACCACCCGCTGATTGGCTTAGAGAGGTCTTACTCGTAACCAATCAGCACGAAGGCGCTAAACCACATGGGAACTGTCATTCTCGGGGAAGCACTGGGGTAGCCTCGGGAGGGGGTCCCCTATATTAGGGGGTCTCCACTTCCTGAGGAATTCCAGTGCTGGGGTGACCAGTTTGGAGCTGAATAATGTTTTGGTAGGGGCTCCTGTGATGCGTGTCCCCCTGCTTGGGCATTACCCCCCAGCTGGTTGAGCCCGAAGCTGGTTACTGGAAATACGAGGTGACCTTATACCATTTTTCCAGTACTAGAACGGGCTCAAAGGTGCAGGGTTGGTTATGCTTTTTAGGGAGAGAAGCTACGGCATCCACTGAGCTTTCAGCATCCAATACAGTAAGACTGGAATATTGCCATAATAGTAGGCTACGATGCTTTGGAAACTTTTACCCCTCCTAAAGAAGGTAAATGAAATAGAGATCACTCATCAACCCATTTGATAAGTATGTCTTTCCATTTATATGTGACTGTTCTATACGCTATGCTGTGTTCTTGTTAATCATTGAATAGCATCCAGTGAATAGTATTTTTATTAATAAATATTTTATATTTTGAGATTTTTGCCTAATCATGAACCTTTTATCACATACGATATAGGATGGTCCCCTGAGAGTCAAACAAAATAATCTGAACTGCCAGTCACTGTGTATATTAGCAAAAGTCAGTGTCAAGTATAACTTGGAAAGAACTGGTGCAAGAAATGTGTATCATGGGAATAGGTGGCGGGTATGGGGGTGGAACCAGAGAAAAGAAGGTTGCAATAATCAAGGCCAGAATGTTTTCCTTGTATCAAGGTAGAGGACTGGTTTAATCCTGGTGATGTTCCAGAGACTAAACAGACAGGAATCGTTGAGGGAATGGATGTGGACAGTGAATGAGCAGGTGGAGTATAGGGGAAACCGACGGACGAAATCGCGACTGGCGGCTTCCCGACTGTCTAATCCCAACAAGTGTCTAATGACAGGCGTCGAAATCCCGACGCCTATCATTAGACCTACGCCGGGAGCCCGACACCCGGCTTACCGAACGAAGGTAAGCCGGGGCGCGGACAGCCGCGGGGGGGAGAGTTAGGTTAGGTTTGGCTTTGCCTTTTAAAAAATTCCTGCCAGGGCTCCTACCATAAGAGACAATTTCCATAAGATTGTATTTTCTGACATTTGTATCTTCTTCCTGCAAACACATCAAATATAAAGTAAAACAATTATGGCAGCGGCACATGCTCATCCAAAAAGTATTTGACTCATTTATTGTGTAATTAAATCCAATTTTAGCATACAGGACAAGAAATGTGAACCTAAATATATAGCTGATATAGAAATAATTGCATTTATGTAATAATGTAAGAATTATGTATTTATGTAACAGCACCTGTAAATCAGTCCTTTGTTTGTGCTGTACTGCGAGTATATTTATATAGCCAGGCTCCTAAACAAAGTGTGGGGGAGGGCCTGGTGATGCAATCTGGAATTTATCAAAGGCAAAACTGCCAAAAGGAGGAAGAGCTGGTACTATTGACCCAGGCTTATTTAAAGGGCCCGGCAAAGGCCAAGGACAGCTGTGCAGATGGCAGAATGCTGGCCACCACGGCGCTGATAGTTGTCTGCATCCATGTTTTTTTTCTCGGCAGGTTTGGTCAAGCCCCACGATTTGACCATACCTCCCTGTCACCAAGGCCATCATTGCTCTCTATGGTCCTGACTGCTCATCAGACCGGGTGATTGAAAATAGACAATGTTCAAACCTCAAGACTAAAAATATGATTAAAAGGTAAAAATATGGTGCAATTCACAAATATTATAGACATGGTTCTGATTGGCAAAACTGCTCAAATCACATGCAGTTTAAGTATAATGACAATGGGCCTGATTCAGAGTTGCATTTCATACCAGGGAAGCCGCTATGCAACCGTACCGTACAGCAGGAGGCGTAGGTGTAAATAAACACCCCCTGACTCCATCGAAGATCCAAGGGCTGCATCCTAAGACACAGCATCAAATCTTCTGTGAGACCATCGGCCATCTGAGTAAGAGAGCCCCTCGCAGTTCCGTAGCTGAGGCCGGGGAGTCTGCATCAAAATGCACAGACCCTGGCCTCTGCAGTTCCAGAAAATGGGGGTGACAAGCCCACTCCCCACCCCCAAATGGGGAACTGCAAGAGATCTTGCAGTAGAAGACCAGCGCAGTGCAGATCCCGGGCATGTGATGATTTAACATCGGAGTAGTACACAAACCATTGTACTACTCCAAATCAGGCCCAATATCAAGTGACAAAACGTGGCTATAACAGTTCTTTTATCAACAGTAGCAATGTCTGTTGCAGAGGCTTCACATAGGCTTATAGTTTGTGCAGAGAGGTTGTCTCTCTGCATTACCTTCTGTGTTTCAGGCTGAACTGAAGAACATACAGTACATAGGTCAAGGATGAATTGGAGCCTATTAGCAGGCTCCAATGCAATGTCTGCCCTGCACTTCATGGTTGCTGGATCAGTCCAGTCACTGTGCTCCAATGTGATAGGCACATCTGACATCCCAGACATTTTACTAAAGTTACAGTCAGGTCCATAAATATTGGGACATTGACAGAACTTTCATATTTTGGCCTCTATTCACCACCACAATGGCTTTGAAATGAAACAAACAAGATGTGATTTAACTGCAGACTTTCAGATTTAATTTGAGGGTAATTACATCCAAATCAGGTGAACGGTGTAGGAATTACAACGATTTCTATATGTGCCTCCCACTTTTTAAGGGGCCAAAAGTAATGGGACAAACTAAACAATCCTAAATCTAACTTTCACTTTTTAATACTTTGTTGCAAATCCTTTGCAGGCAATTACAGCCTGAAGTCTTTAATGCATAGACATTACCAGACGTTGGGTTTCATCCCTGGTGATGCTCTGCCAGGCCTCTACTACAAATATCTTCAGTTCCTGCTTGTTCTTGGGGCATTTTCCCTTCAGTTTTGTCTTCATCAAGTGAAATGCATGCTCAATCAGATTCAGGTCAGGGGATTGACTTGGCCATTGCATAACATTCCACTTTTTAGCCTTAAAAAACTCTTTGGTTGCTTTTGCAGTATGCTTCAGGTCATTGTCCATCTGCACTGTGAAGCGCTGTCCAATGAGTTCTGAAGCATTTGACTGAATATGAGCATATAATATTGCCCGAAACACTTCAGAATTCATTCTGCTGCTTTTGTCAGCAGTCACATCATCAATAAATACAAGGGAACCAGTTCCATTGGCAGCCATACATGCCCACGCCATGACACTACCACCACCATGCTTCACTGATGAGGTGGTATGTTTTGGATCATGAGCAGTTCCTTTCCTTCTCCATACTCTTCTCTTCCCATCACTCTGGTACAAGTTGATCTTTGTCTCATCTGTCAATAGGATGTTGTTCCAGAACTGTAATGGCTTTTTTAGATGTTGTTTGGCAAACTCTAATCTGGTCTTCCTGTTTTTGTGGCTCACCAATGGTTTACATCTTGTGGTGAACCCTCTATATTCACTCTTGTGAAGTATTCTCTTGATTGTTGACTTTGACACATATACATCTACCTCCTGGAGAGTGTTCTTGATTTGGCCAACTGTTGTGAAGGGGTTTTTCTTCACCAGGGAAATAATTCTTCTGTCATCCACCACAGTTGTTTTCCGGTGGTCTTCCGGGTCTTTTGGTGTTGCTGAGCTCTCCTGTGCGTTCTTTCTTTTTAAGAATGTTCCAAACAGTTGATTTGGCCACACCTAATGTTTTTGCTATCTCTCTGATGGGTTTGTTTTGATTTTTCAGCCTAATGATGGCTTGCTTCACTGATAGTGACAGCTCTTTGGATCTCATATTGAGAGTTGACAGCAACTGATTCCAAATGCAAATGTCACACCTAGAATCAACTCCAGACCTTTTACCTGCTTAATTGATAATGAAATAACGAGGGAATAGCCCACACCTGTCCATGAAATAGCTTTTGAGTTGATAGTCCCATTACTTTTGGCCCCTTAAAAAGTTAGAGGAACATATTGAAACTGTTGTAATTCCTACACCGTTCACCCGATTTGGATATAATTACCCTCAAATTAAATCTGAAAGTCTGCAGTTAAAGCACATCTTGTTTGTTTCATTTCAAAACCATTGTGGTGGTGAATAGAGGCTAAAATCTGAAAATTCTGTCAATGTCCCAATATTTATGGACCTGACTGTATATGTATACTACAAACATACCTCCAAACTGTTCTGATTAAGGCAGGGCATTTGAGTTCTCTGTCCCGCTGTTCCATCAAAGAAAATCATTTACCTGTTTGAGTGTTTTGAGGGGAGGGAGGTAAGGCATGGGCTGGTTCTTCAGAAACCATAGACATTACCTCTTTTGCCATCACAACATGGCCACGCTCTTCCAATGTCTGACCTAATATAGCTGAAAAGTTGGGAGGTATGCTAAAGAGACTGCCACCTACTGTACATATACCTGCTTCTTATTTAGGGTACAAAATGGAATGACCTAAATATAGTCTATTGTAGTCTCCATGGACTATCTAATTTTCTGGGGATGTCACAGATGTGGCTCGGAGCCCATCTCAGACCATAGATATACTCCACCAATGTGGAGGAAGCCTGTAATTCAAACTGTGTATCGGGACTTAGGAGTGTAGTGGCATGCTATCCTGGTTCTTGTATGTAACCCTCTGGCAGAGGTTCCCAAACGCGGTCCTCAAGGCTCCCCAACAGTTTATGGTTGACCACAGTGACTTAGTACCTCATTCAATTTTATTTAACCACCTGTGCTCAGCCATGGATATCTTTAAAAACCTGAACTGTTGGAGAGCCTTGAGGGCCGCATTTGGGAACCTCTGCTCTATGGCAAGACTGAGTGAAGGGAATACCCAAGGGATGGCTAACAGTAGAATAGTAAGACCACAACAACAGGACTAAATAGTATGTAAGATGAGGACCATGTATCCTATTATTAAGGGTCTTGATCTTCAACATAGTTCACTAATAACTATAAAATAATAGCGAGGCACATTGAATAACATAAAATGACCAGGTAAATTCCTCTACAAGTAAATTAAGGACCATCCAAGCGCAAACACCAGACCCTGATACCAATACAATATTACTGTGAACCTAAGATAAACTGAATCAATACTTTTACAGTGAAGCAAGAATAAACACAATATAGATAACAATATGAAAGCAAAACCCACCAACCACAAAATTCCTGCTACAGTATACCTGACACCCAAACAGCCAGCTGCTACACTCCGCCTAGCCACCCCTTGTTAAAAAATACATACTAATGACAATGACAATCAGCTTTTAATTATGAGTTCATCTTGGCTCCTCCCTCTAAAGCTAACTACACACTATGCACTATTATTATTATTATTATTATCCTTTATTTATAGGGCGCGTAAGTATTCCGCAGTTCCTTACATAGTACATAAAACTAATAAGTGAACAAGAAACAAGTAACTTACAGTACATTACAGTGCAGGACAAGGACACGATTTATATACATTGCTGCAATAGTGATTCAAGTACTCACAATAAGCAGCCGGGAGTTGGCAGTCAAGTGTTAGGTGCCCTTATGGGGAGTAAGGAGTAGAAGAAATTGTAAAGAGAAGCACATGAGGGAAGTGGTCCCTGCCGTGAAAGCTTACATTCTAAAGGGGAGAGGCAGATAGACAGGCGTGACACAGAAGGGGAAGATAGGGTGGAAAGAGCATGAAGTCGGTTATGAGAGCTGAAGTCCTTGATGAAGTAGTGGGTCTTGAGAGCCCGTTTGAAGATTTGTAGAGAAGTGGAGAGTCTGATATGGAGAGGGAGAGCATTCCAAAGGTAGGGAGCAGCACGGCCAAAATCTTGGATGCGGGAGTGGGAGGAAGTAATCAGTTGGCAAGAGAAGCGGCATGCATTTGTTGAGCGAAGTGGGCAGGTGGGAGTGTGAAGGGAGAGAAGGTCAGAAATGGATGTGGGAGAGGATTTGGTGAGGGCTTTGTAGGTGATTGCAAGAACCTTGAATTGGCATCTGAAGGGGAAGGGGAGCCAATGTAGGGCTTGAAGGAGAGGGGAAGCAGATGTAGAACGTCTGGAGAGGAAGATGAGCTGAGCAGCAGCATTGAGAACCGATTGTAGTGGAGAGAGGTTAGAGACTGGGAGGCCAGCTAGGAGAAGGTTACAGTAGCCCAAACTGAAGATGACCAGCGAGTGGATGAGGGTTTTAGTGGCATCCTGGGTGAGGAAGGGTCTAATCCTGGAGATGTTTTTTAGGTGGAAACGGCAGGATTGCAAGAGGTGTTGAATGTGTGTTTTAAAGGAGAGGGAGGAGTCTAGGATAACTCCAAGACAGCGCACTTTGGGGCTAGAGGAGATAGTTGTGCCATCAATAGATAATGAAATTGTGAGGTAGTGGAAGAGGGTGGGAAGATGATCAGCTCAGTCTTAGACATGTTAAGTTTAAGAAAGCGCTGGGACATCCATGAAGAGACAGCAGAGAGACAGTTGGAGATAGGGGTAAAGAAGAAGCGGGAGAGCTCAGGGGTGGAAAGGTAAATTTGAGTATCATCAGCATAGAGATGATATTGGAGGTCAAAGGAGTTTATGAGTTCACCTAAAGAGGACGTATATATGAATGCCATATAGTCGCTAATGAAAAATGATTGCTTTCCAATCTAGTCGTGTTTTTTCAAAGCACAAAAAGTTATTTTTATGGAAAAAGTGTAACACAGTAGAAGTTTAACAATTAGAGTAAAAAGCAATAATTATACAATAAGTACAGCCGATACATACGCACGTGCACTGGTCCCAGTATACAGTCATTCAGTCCTGAAGTCTGTGGTCGCAAAGAAGATGTCTATATACTGCAGCCAGTGCACAAGCCTATATATACGGTACACGTTACAGAGATAACAAAGGAGACAAGTTGGCAGGTTTTCATTGGTTCTTGCTTCTGGTCAATCTGGTCATTGGTCAGTTCATACAGAGTCATCAGAGGTATGGATCAGTCTTCCAACGGTCACATTATGTATCTTCCCGCCGAAGAACTGGTTAAAACTGGCTACAACACTGCATACAAGAAATAGCATTCTACTCAATAACTCCCTATCATCCATAACTAGCGGACGCATGATGCAACTTCTTTGCCGATAGAAATGGATGTCTGCAAATAAAGAGTGATTAAGTATGATACCAAACATGACATGTCTATTGTATTCTGAACCTTAGATCTCTTTTACATACATCTTACATCATATTTATTAAAACATAATACCTTTAATAACTCTAGTTATTATCTATGTGTGGGAACCATTTTATAATGTATCTGTTCGCATTTGTGCGTCTGTGTGTTGAATTCTCATAGGTGCGTCTGTGTATGTGTGTGTGTGGAATTCACCCTGGCATGCAGTAGCATGCCAGTCACATTGCTATCAGACAAAGGACGATAGTATCGATAGATATTAATTGTCATACTGATCTCATCCAATCATCTAACTTCGACAAGGGAGAAAAGGAGAGGTCCAAGAACAGAACCTTGGGGAACTCCTACTGTTAGTGGATATGAGGGGGGAAGAGGAGTCAAGAGAGGAGACCGAGAAGGAACGATCAGAGAGGTAGGAGGACAGCCAGGAGAGGGCAGTGCCATGTAAACCAAGAAAGTGAAGGATTTGCAGGAGGAGAGCGTGGTCTACAGTGTCAAATGCAGCAGAGAGGTCAAGGAGAATGGGAAGAGAGTAGTGGCCCTTGGATTTGGTAGCAAGGAGGTAATTGCTGACTTTTATGAGGGCAGTTTCAGTGGAGTGGAGAGAATGGAAGCCAGATTGAAATTAGTCAAGGAGGGAGTGGGAGGAAAGAAAGGTGGTAAGGCAGTTGTAAACAATACACTCAAGGAGTTTGGAAGCAAAAGGGAGAAGAGAGATGGGTCGGTAATTGGAGAGTATGTTAGGATCAAGGGTGGGTTGTTTAAGAATGGGGGAGACAAGGGCATGTTTGCATCCAGAAGGGACAGTGCCAGATGATAGGGAGAGATTAAGGAGGTGAGCAAGATGGGAACAGGAAGAAGGAGACAGTTTACAGAGGAGACGGGAAGGGATAGGATCAAGATGGGAGGTGGATGGAGGGGAGGACCGGATGAGGGCCATGACTTTCTCTCCAGAAACTGGGGAGAAGGATGTCAGAGTTGGTGAGACAGAAGCGGAGGGGTGGTCAGGAAAAGGAGGGGCAGGAGTGCTGAGGGTCAGATGGGATATGATGTCCTCACGTATTGGAGTCAATTTTAGATGTAAAGTAGGTGGCGAGGAGGAGAAGAACAGAGGAGGGAGCTGAAAGTTGCAAAGAGACGACGGAGGTTTGAGGACTGGGAGGAGATGAGGTTCTTCAAATATGTGTTTGTTTGGAGAGCCACAGGGCAGCACTGTATGATGAGAGAATAAATTTGAAATGGAGGAAGTCAGCCTTAAACTGGGCATCCACTATACAATTTTCTGTCAGATCTCTCTCCAATCTGGCTGGTTGGAATGAAAACCTGGTAATGTATGGGAGCAAATGACAGTCGATCATATGGTTTTAAACACTGAAAAAAGGACAAAAAAAATAGTTCAAACTGGTTACATTTGTGCATTTTAACCAATTTGTGTGAACAACCATTTTTGGCTATTTTCCAGTGTTTGTGACAAATGAACGATTGTCATTTGCTCCCATACATTACCAGGTTTTCATTCCAACCAGCCCGATTGAACAGATATCTGACAGAAAATTGTATAGTGGATGAACCAGCTTCTGAGCGTGATTTTCTCCACTGTCGGTCGGCAATTCTTGAACACTTTTGCAAGTATCTGGTGCATTTGAAAGCAAAAAATATGGTAGTTGCTCAATCAGCTTAATATACTACAGGTGCTTGTAAAGGGCGGGGTTTACACTGAACACAGAAAAAAGAAAATTGCCCTCCAGCACACTGCAGATAAATCAAAAATACTTGAATCCTACATGATAATAGAAATTCAGAGGTATTGGTTTACATACATTTGCAAATATATGAATAAGCGCTGGGCCGTCGTCAAGGCTCCTCTATACCAGTGTCCCTAAAATTAAGGGGTTCACGTCCGAGAGGAAGGCACCCCAAAAAATTCCAGCCAAGGACCACCCCCAGGGCATCACACAAAAAGGGGAAAAAAGGTGATAGTGAAGTGTTAAAGGATAGGTGTGTAAAGATAAATCAATAAGTGTTAATGAGATGTAAAAGAATCTGGTGCATTTGGAATGCCAGGGTTGTGGTGTGGATATACGAGGGTGAGTAGTTATTGCCGGAACAACAGAGTCAAGAGCAGAAGTAAGGGAGGCATTGTATAGGGAAGTGGCTTGTTCAGGACAGGAGAGAGAAAGGATAGGTGAAAGAAGAGAGTCCAGCAGGGAGGAAAAAGCAACAGTGTCAATAGCCTCAATGTTACGCTTAGTAATGGTAGCCTTAGGAGGTAAAGGAGGGGAAGGAGAGAAGGATAGGTTAAAAGAAAGAAGGTGATGGTCAGAGAGGGGGAATGGGGAATTGGAGTAATCAGAAATATCAGAATGCAATATACAACTTGCGTGGCAGCGAAGTCTATACCAACTTTCCAGGGTACCTGTGACACCTTAGACTCAAACCAGAGCGAACGTATTGGATCCATATTATCATAGTGAGTTTCTGACACGGTCATTTTGTTTTTTAGTTATATATGTGCAGAAATAAACACAGTTATATAGGTTATTGAATTGAATTGTTAAAAGTAACACTGTACAGTTTCCTAAACCTTTTATAGGATGAGTAACTATGGCTGGTCCTTGCTTGGTCTCTACCTCTGCTCCCCTAGGTCATACTCTTGGAGAACTATCTGTGCCTGTGATGGACATTTAAGGCAAGCTGGGATGACAGGCTGGTGTGCTTCTGCATCATGATGTATTTGAAATAAATAGCTGCTACCCTGCTACTAACATTGTGTAAGTTCGCACAATTGCCACTAATTAGAGTATTTGCACAAGTGGTGAAGAATGGCATAAAGCAGTATTTTTAGGTAAAATTAAGTAGTCCTGTCAAATTTGGGGTACCTGAAAATGGGTGCAAGCATATTTTAATTTCTCTAAAGTGACCTTTTAAATAAAGTGAACCTGCAGTCCCCAAAACACTTGACCCCTTCTTAGAGCATCCCCATAACCTTATTTCACTAGTTTGCGAACTTGTCCCCCCACTTTGCACTTTTTCACCCCCAAATTCAAAGTACTTTTTTTGGGTTTTTTTTTTTTTAGGAATTAATTGATGCAGTTGTCCATTGGGGGGGCTGTCCCAAGGGTTCTGAGTGGTTTCCCCACCTTTGCACCCCCAAACAAAAATGTTGCACTTCTCTCCACCTATTCAGAGGCGAATCTTTTTCACCGATTACATTGCATTTTTTTTATGCAACACGCAAAAACGCAATTGAATACGGCGATGCGTTTCCGACAGGCGAAAAGTCGCAATCGGCGATACTTTTTCACGGATCTCTGCTTTTCGCGGCTAATTGAATACGGGCCTATGGGGGAGACTATCTAAGGAAGCCGCCAACGGGCTTAAGGCGTAGAAATGCGTTAAATGAGTGCCAACCTGTAGAGATGCTTGAGGATATATGAGCTGCTGTTGAAGGTGATTCCCTGCTTCCTCTAAAGACACTGCGACCAGTGAATTACCACTGCCAGAATAAGAACATCTACACTAGGTAAAGCATGTGTTCTTTGAACTAAAAGACTTGGTTTTATATTCAAGGGATACCATTGAGAATAGAGTATTTGAGACGTTAATATGTAATACATGCATGCTGTTTAAAACTCTCCCTGCAACCCACACCTAACAAATTCCACAGCCTTATTACCTCCAAACCATAATAATTTATACATCCTCTTATTAGGACTGCTGTATAAAAGCAACGTATCAATTATACTTTTTTGCTGAGGACACTTACAAATATATTGAGACAGTGCTATATGCCCTTTTCTTACCCAAAAAAGGATACAAATTGCAAAATCTTCTTCAAATGGAGTTACACTTGAACACTCTGATCTGTTATTCATTTTTTATGCCATTTTTCTCTACCGAGTAGAACTGATTGGTGCTATAGTAAGTGTAGCTATATATCTATGTAGCATTTATGCAATATATGTGGTACATGTTGATTTTTTAAGTACTTGTATTTTTTATTATCATTATATATATATTTTTTTCCTTTTATATATATATATATTTTTTTTTTATTTTTTTTCATTTTACTATATGGTATTAATAGTTAATATTAATAATTAAAAGACACCCCATGACTGACTAGTGCAATACATATTTTTTTATATCCTTGTCTGTCTTTTTTGGGGGGTATATCCAGTATTCCCCCTTTATGTGGAGGGCAAGCTGTCAGTAGGGTGGTGTTAATTAAGCATTGTAACGAGTTGGATAGATCTATCTAGGAGGTTTAGCGCTTGGTTGTTTGGCTTTCTATGGGGGAGATGTATCAAATCCTACAATTTATATCCATCAAAGGTTTGCTACATCTCCCCCATGTCGCTAAGTATAAACATTTTTCTGCTCTACAAAATAATGGTAATAATAATTGCCATTTTGTATTTATTTATCTTATAAATCTACTGTAGACACTCAGTACACAGATTATTGCTGAGGATGCTGTTAACTATTGTGTAATAGACTTTAAACATGAATATAAAGAAAAGCCTGTCTGTACTCTGTTGTACCTGGCAATTCCAGTTGAATGCAATGTATGCTCTCTGGGGTGGGGCTGGTTATTTCTATACTAGCTTCCTCCACCCCTCACCTGCCTCTGATCATGTGACTGCAGAGAAGGACAATAATACCTGTACTGGTTGTGCCGCCTGTATATTATATGCTTGACTTTTTTTCTCTTATTTATTTCATTTCTTCATTTTTTGATGTTTGTGAGTAGTGTGAAGGGAAATTGTTGTTGACCTCTAACTTAATTGGGCTGTAGAGTGAAAATATTTGCAACCCCAGCGGAAAGCTTACAGAAATGAGTGTTGTTATTTCCTCTATGTTCTAGAGAGGAAGAGATTTCTTCCTGTTTTCTGGCTGTACACAGAATACTGCTATAGCACAACTCTATTCATTCTCATTACAGCCCAATACACGATAGCTGAGTAATGTATTTGGCTGTCTGCATTGTATATCTCACTGGAGCAGTTTTAAAGGCACACAGCAGCATCTCTCTGGAGAATACTGTGGAACTTGAATTACAGCTAAACACAAGTGAAAGATTCTCCTTAAACCCAAGATTTCTTTCTGTGACGATCGATGCCAGTCTTGCTACGGAATCCAAGTACATTTCATTCCTTCGGTAAGTAGGCTTAATAACTTTCTATGTTATTCATTGTGATGAACATTTACATCAAGCCTTGTGAGGGAATACTATTGGTTTAAACTTTAAAGCACTGTGTTTAATGCAGAAAAATAGTCATAAGTCGGTTTTACCTGCAATGAATAAAAAGAGCATAGAGCTTCATGTTTTGCAGATCATTCTAATTGTAAAAGAGCTTATGCTGCCATTTATTATATAGATATTGTAAGTGAATATCCCCTAAGTTTCTAATTGTGAATCTGACAAACTCCCAACTACCGTCATACCTCCCTCTGCCAAACTGTAACGTTTAATGGAACAATATGGGGCCTATTAATCAAGCTTTTTTTTAATAAAATGATGTAGAAAAAATTATGTAGATACTGCACTTTTGCATAATTTTATGAATTATGTAGTAATAGCCTAATGCAGATCTCAGTCCCCATTATAATCAATGAGGACCAGGGGTGCCGACTGAGACTGAACGGGTACTGCTTACCCAGGCCGGCTGGAGGGGCCCAGGTCAGCATTTTGGACAAGGAGAACAAGGAGACTGCTGCTACTGTTCAGTGACCACAGTCTCTCTCCTCACACAAGCAGCTTTGCAAACATGCAAATGCATTTGCGATCCCAGCACTGCGACCATAGCCACCTTATGCAGGAACATCCCCCTTAGTTCCAATGAGTATACCCTAGCCACCTTATCAGGGGCGTAGCTAAGGTGGTTTCAGTGGAGCATGAACTCCGGGCACCAAAATGGACAGAGGGCGCCATCCAGGGTTCCGGAATTCATGGGGCGCTGTACAGTATGACGGCCGCCTGTTGGTTTTATCTCGGTTTCTTTGCTCTATAGCCTAAATAAGTTACGGATCTGAGATCCGTTTCTACAATTCATGCAGTGGCGTAACTAGGGCAGGGCGAGCGGGGTGCGTGCCCTGGGCGCCTATGGACCGGCGGCACGGGGGGGCGCCGCCTGCCACGGTACCGGCCTGCCCTAGTTAGCCAGTGTAGCGCCGACCGCAATGAGTGCGGTCAGCGCTACACATTTACACAGGACCGGCGCTAGGCTTCCAGCGCCGGTCCTGTGCTGCACACCTGAGCCCATTCCCTCCCCCTGAGCGCTTGCCCAATAGCGCCAGGAGGCGGGCTCAGGCTGTGCATAACACACGTATCGCCGCCAGCGCTGGCGGCAATGCGTGTGTTAAACATCAGCCAATGAGAGTCAGATAGACTCTCATTGACTGCTGCAGCACCCACTGCAAGAGCTGGACTTCCGTCCGGATCCTGCAGTGGGTAATGGGACTGACGTCATGACGTCTGTCCCATAATGCTGAGCGCGCCAAACCGGGCGGGAGCGGCGTCGGGAGCAGGACCAGGACCAGGAGCAGAGATTCAGGTAAGTATATTTTTATATATATATATATATATATATATATATATATTTTTTTTTTTTAAACCTATCTGCACAACGGGGGAGGGGGGTGGCTACTACTGGGGGGACCTCTACTGGGGGAGGGGTGGCTACTACTGGGGGTGCCATTGGGAGGACCTACTCTACTGAGCACTACTACTTGGGGGGAACTACCACTGGGGGCATTATAAAAGGGGCCTACTACAAGAGGCACTGCACTCGGGGGACCACTACTGGGGGCAATAATAGGAAGGGACACTACAGGGGGCACTGGATAGGGGGATCACTACAGGGTGCCTGCATAAGGGGACCACTACTGGGAAAACTTCATGGGGGGGGACACTGCTGGGGGCACTATATAAAGGGCACTGCATAGGGGGGGGGGACTACTACTGGGGGCACCATATAAAGGGCACTGCATAAGGGGATACCGCTACTGGACGCACTGCATTGTGGGGACTGCTACTGGGGGCACTGCATAAGGGGGAACACTACGTGGGGCACTGCATTTGGGGGGCCAGTACTGGGGGTTCTGAGTAAGGTGAACTAATTGGGGGCTGTATAAGGGGGACCACTACTGGGGATACTGTATAAGGGGCACTACTATGGGCCTGCATAAGAGGGACCACAACTGCATACCGGGGGACTGTATTAGGGGCACTACTGGGGTTAAGGTGCATATGGATAGGAATGTTCAGCGTGAAAATAAAGGGGTGTGTCATGTTGAAACGCCCCATTTTTAAGTGACCACGCCCATTTTTTTCCCGTGCGGGATGTTGGGGGGGGGGGGCACTCCCTTTTCAAATTTGCCCTGGGCTCCAAATACCCTAGTTACGCCACTGATTTCATGCTCCCTCAATCTGCCCAGGTTGTCTCCCCCCCCCCCCCTCTGTGATCATCTACTGTCACCTCCCCTTCCAGTCAGATTGGTTATATTCACTTCTCACCTATTTCATTCCCTCCCCCCTCTACCCTGTGATCGGCTCTTTGCCCCTGTCCACTGCATTCTTTTTGGCTTCTGTCACCACCTCTCTCCTCTCCTTTTCTTATTGGCAGGTAAGTTTAAACTAAGTAATGAGGTGTTCCTAGGCATGACCACACAATGTTATTTGTAAGGTTTTTAAAAAAATACTGTATCAAGAGACGTGAAATAATGGTGGTAGACAGAACATGACATGATTCATAGTACTCATATTAATATAGGTGCAATGTATATTTGTGAAGTAGGAGCATAGCTGAGAAGGGAGCTTCCCATAGGTGTTCCCACTCCAGTGACAGCTGCTTGGGGCAGTAATTGCAGTAATAAGATGTGCACCTGTGGAATCTCCCAAATTGACACATGTACTCTGTCAATTTAAGTTAAATGATCAGAATATATAATACAATCTGCTCTACTGATTAATAACAATGATTCTAAGGAGATAAGTCAGGTCCTAGGTGCTATACATAAAGCAATGCCAAAGGAGCTACCCCTTAATGTCAACTAGTCCATCACAGAAGCATTCTATTCCCTCAATGGGACCTCAATGCCCATCGTGATACTGCCACTGTTTGCTGTTTTTCTCTTCATTTCAGTATTCCCCCACAGGCTAGCAACACCCCACCTTCACAGTTGAGTACAGGGAGGGGAGGGGGGCAACGCTATGACATGCACTTTCTCCGGGTGCCATGGTTCCACTCTACTCCTCTGCACCTTATGCAGGAACATCCCCCTCAGTTCCAATGAGTATACCCTAGCCCCCTTATGCAGGCACATACCACTTAGTTTCATTCAGTATACACTAGCCACCTTATGCAGGAGCATCCCCCTTCGTTCCAATGAGTATACCCTAGCAGGGCCGTAGCTAGGGTAGTGCGGCCGTTGCCATCACACAGGGCACCACAGGTCAGGGGGCGCTGTTTGGGCCTGTCAAATTTCTGTTTATTATCATTCTTGCTTGTAGCTTCCTCTTATTTCATCCCCAGCATCGCCTGGCCTCTCCTATCTCTTCTCTGGCCCTTCCCCATGAGGCCATTCCCCTTTTTTGGGTGCATTGAAAAATGAGGGGGCGCCAATGCTCTTTCTGGCTCAGGGCACCAAAAAGTCTAGTTACGGCTCTGTACCCTAGCCACCTTATGCAGGCACATACCGCTTTAGTTCCAATGAGTATACCCTAGTCACCTTATGCAGGCACATCCCCCTTAGTTCTAATGAGTATACCCTAGTCACCTTATACAGGCACATACCGCTTTAGTTCCAATGAGTATACCCTAGTCACCTTATGCAGGCACATACCTCTTAGATCCAATGAGTATACCCTAGTCACCTTATGCAGGCACATACCTCTTAGATCCAATGAGTATACCCTAGCCACCTTATGCAGGCACATACCTCTTAGATCCAATGAGTATACCCTAGTCACCTTATGCAGGCACATACCTCTTAGATCCAATGAGTATACCCTAGTCACCTTATGCAGGAACATCCCCCTTAGTTCCAATGCATATACCCTAGCCTCCTTATGCAGGCACATACACACAGAAACTACCCTGGCAAAGTGATAAGTGAGCTCCTCCTGCGATTTTCTTGATTTATTCTGCTGACAAGTGATTTTTCATGTTTCCCATAGCAACCACATTCTGTAATTTTTTTTCAAGTAAGGTTTACAAAATGAAGGCTAACGTGTGGTTGTCTTTGGCAACAAAACTTTTTTACACTGGTAATCTGTAGAATTATTTTTTGTATACCTGCCTCAATGTGTTTATTAAGTCACAGAAAACTAAAGCCAGGTACACACTGACAGATATATTGGCCGATCAATTGGTCGGCCAATATATTTGGCACCCATCAGCCAGTGTGTACCAGCTATATGTCTGTGAACGACGTCATTCACAGACATATCGTATTGGCTGTGCTGCACAGCCAACGGACAGATATATTTGACCATTGGCAAGTGTGTATGGGCGGTCTACAGGCGTTCTGGCGATCGCCCGTACACAGGCAACGGCAGCCGCGGGGATAGGGACGGACCCTGGCCAGCGGGACCTGTGGCTGCCTGGAAGATGATGGTCATTTAGTGTGTATGAACGACCATCATCTACAGATATATCTGCTAGGTGTGTACCCTCCTTAATATATAAACATACTGGTCAGCGGAAGAGCTGTAATCATAGGACGTGCCTATTAGAGGGCATTCATTCTCTGAGTTTAACAATTTGCACAACATTATTTCTAGTCAAACAAATGGAAAATTTACAGTGCCTTATTTCTTCTGCTAGGTCTCAGAAACTAATTACTTTAACCAAAGGGCTATCTCCTGCTTATCTGAGATTCGGAGGAACAAAATCAGACTTTCTCTTCTTTGACCCAGTAAAGAATGCTTCTGTGGAAGAAAATCTTTACAGGAACTTGCCAACAAAACAAGGTGACATATATAATGGTATAATGTGTGTTTATTTACACAGCATAGGTGACTTTCTGCAATATAAGGAAATGTACAGTACGGGAATGCTAGATGACCAAACATATTTCTTCTAAGAGCCATTGACAACTTTTTACCAGAAAATTGGGCATGCAGGTTGCTCTGTATTTAAAGTACACGCTCACACTATCTTATATGGCAAAATTATTAAAACAGGTTGAATCAGAGGTCTGCCCATGGGTGAGACCCATGTGATAAATGATTGGTACATTCAGAGAGGTCAGTGACACCTGGAAGGCTCCCAGTCTATTCCTGGAACCAATTGAGTGGAACTCAACCATGAATATAGGGATAAGGGGCTGGTACCAGTGTTTGAGAACTCGGGGAACAGAGCAGTGAGTAATACAGATAATCTGTAGCCCGTGTGGAAACTGCTAACATGCTACAGGATGATTATCAGAGTTGGGTCTCTGGAGCCTAAACCCTCAAAGAGGATTCTAGATCCCGTACCCAGTCGTCCACAACCAGAGTGAATGCTAAAGCAGAGAGTCAGCACAAACCCCAACACTCTAAGAAAGGATCCTCAAGGCAACAACCACCATTAATAGTGGTACCAATGGTATAGTGAGTAGAGAGTCCTAAAGTAGGTCATGAGCTGTGATGCGGAGTATAAGTAATACAACTGCAGAGCAGAAAGGTAATCTGAAGTACAGTGAAAGTGAAGTCCACTTGAACCTACAATAAGCAGGAGAGTTGTACTCAGGGGACTTGCTTCTAGTCCAGATCACTGTAGGCTGAAGACTTGGCACTAGAAGCGCTATATATAATGCCAAGGCAACTTCAGACTACTATGCAGACTGGAATCAAAGGATAACTCACAGACTTGGACCACACTTGAACCAGATAGGGACTGGAGGTTGCAGATGTAGAACCGGAGACTTGAACCACACTGAAACCAGAGGTAAACAACAATGGAAAAGGAGGCTTGAACTGGAATGGGACCCGAGGTTACAGCAGCTTAGCCAGAGTGGAATCAGAGGCTTGAACCGGAATGGGACTGCTGGATACCTGGAGTGAAACCAGAGGCTTGAACTGCAATGGGACGGGAGATAGCAGCTGAACCAGACCGGGACCAGTGCTTGAACACAGGCTGGTAAAGTGCAGACTGGAAGCTGGACACAGCACAATGCTGCAGAGAGAATGGAGCAGACTCAGATGCAGCAGCTTGTAGCAAACCAGTAAATGGCAGCGCAGGATCAAGCAGTGGATCGAAAGGAGTAGTTACACATTAGTGATACCCCTTTCTGTCTGAAAGGTGATACAGGCAGGGACTGACAAAACAGGATTTCGGCTTTTTCCTGTCTGAAAGTGGTATGAGTGAGATCAAAGGGAAATTAAACCACACACATTGGGCCTGATTCAGAGCTAGATGCAAAGGCATGCAGATCGAGCGATTGTTTGCCTTCGCACATGCGTATAAGCCACACTGATTGTGCGCAGCAATCGCATTGCGACTACAGATGCACAAATGAATCCATCACAGAGTGAGTGAGAGGTTATCAGTATTTGGGGGTGGTGACGGGTCGTTGTCTGAAAAATGCAGGCATGTCTGTCTGTTGCATGCCGTTTCATGGACGTGCATAAATTAGCCACTGCGATTTCATTGCGTGTCAGAAGAGCTCCCAAGGCCAAGATGGTAAGCGACGTTGTATGCATATGAGTAGGCAGCAGTTGGTGTCCTTATGCTCGGGTAAGCTTTGCAACCATTAGCATATTTTTTATTAATGTATAATTTTTACTTGCTTCTTGTGATGATTGCCTCAACTAGTGCAATGTGATGGAATAAAATTTTGTACAAAGCAAATACTTCTCTCAACAGAATGTAAAAGAGTATATCTCAACATCAAAGTACAAATTTAAAAAGTTGATGATTTGTTTAGCCACATAAAACATGTCACAATTGTTCACCTATTTATAGAAGTGCTTTGCACTGCAGTGTACTTTGCAAACATTAAAGAGATTTATTTTTGTTAATTATTGTTCTGTGGAGGAGTACAAAATAAACACTTACAGCAAATACAAAGAACAGGAAATTTGCTCAGTAGAGAAATTCTGTGCAGATCTTCCAAGTAGCACAAGGAATTTGCACAATAGACAAATGATGACAGGTAGCACAGATAGTTGCACTGTAGAGAAATGTTGGTCAGATCTTCCAAATATCACATGTGATTTACACAGTAGCAGATCTTCTTAATAGTCCTGATTAGTTGCACTGTAAAGACAAACTGACAGGGCTCCAGACTCCTAAATAGCACAGGTGATTGAACTGTAGAGCATTGATTGCCTCAACTGGTACAATGTGATGGACCTGGGCAGGTCTTCTGAATAACCCAGACAAGTGAGCTCCACTAAGCAGCACAGAGCAGGTATCCAAGTAAATTCTAGGACAGGATCAGACTGATTACAACCCATAAAGCAGTGTGAGAGGGAAATCCCTAAAAAGGCTGAACAGCCAATCATCATAAGTCCAGAAACCAGGCAAGGCTCTAAACTTAGCTGCAACAATCACTATTCACAACACAGCCCAGCACGAGGACTCCTGCTCTGCACATCTGACTGTTTGACAGAAGACTGATTAAAGCCACTGGAACTAACCTCACCAGGGGCTGCTGAACTGTGCTTCTTCCAGATTCTAAGTTAGCAGTGAGACACCTAAGTGAGTGAGGCTTTAGTGATTTCATATCATGCTTTATTGAGTAACTATTTACTCTCCAGCTCCTGTTGACTGGCCTTGCCTGAGTCTAGTAGATCTGCATATCATCTGTTTGGGAACTAGTGGCATGAGGTATGCAGTGGAAGAAGCCATTTGTTGGCCAGAACCAATATTTGAATTTAGCTCTATGATTTAATTGATAAGCGACAATGGGGCCTATTCATCATAACTAAACTTTCTCTGGAGATAATTAGGTTTAGAACCCACATGGAGTTCGACCTAATTACCGGAGGAATTCATCATTCGTCCTCCCTATAACTATCTATTCCGAAAAGCTGTCATTTTTGCGATGACAGCTTTTCAGGAAATAGATAGTTATCCCTCTCTACACTAACTTATCGCAGCTGGAAGCAGTGTTGCGCATGCGCTGTTACATCTGCGGTAAGTTTGTGTGTCCCCCCCCCTCCGCTCACCTGCCCCCCCTCCTCCCCCCGCTCACCTCCCCCCCTGTCCAGCACTTACCTGCCCGCGCAGCACCTTCGGCTCCGTCTGCTATGCTGTCATGTGGTCTCCCAACAGCACACAGTACTGTTTAGTAAAAAAAAAATTTTTTTTTTTTCTAAACTATTGTGTTCTGCTGGGAGAACACATGACCACATAACAGACAGAGCCAGAGGACTGACCAGAGCGCCGGAGGGAGATCCCGGGGGATCTGTCCACGCTGACACAGGTAAGTGTTACCTGCTATTCGCCACCTCACAGTGGCGAATAGTAACTCCATCAAATTCTGAAAATACATAATTTCCATATACCCATACTAATGTATGGGGAGTGTGGAAATTAATGCAGGGGAACTTAGCAAGAGATATCAGTGATTTCTCCTGTGTTAAGTCTCTTTTATTTTATTTTAGTGTTGATGAATAGGCCCCAATGTCACAAATCTTGGTTTAGCTATAATAAATATCTTTCTCCATTATAGGTGAACCATCAACATAAAGTGTTCTAATGTGGTGGTGTTGTTTTTTTTATTATTTTCATGCACATATTTAAAAAATTTTTAGTAAGAATGTCTTTATATAACATACCTGGCATGGTAGTTAGTGTATCAAGAGCTACACTTGAACACATTATTATTATTTTTATCTTTTCAGCAAATCTGTGTGAAAATGCCAAACTCTCCCCTTTTGAACAGCAGAAGCTTAAGTCTCAGTGGCCTGAGATGGAACAAATCATACTCAAGGAGGCTTTTCATGAAAAGTACAAAAATTCTACAATCTCAAGTAAGGCAGAACATTGTGTCCCATGGCAGATGCACAGGCCTTATACATATAATGGGAAGTAGCACATCTTTCTTTTGTAAGGGGTTCCAGAGCTTTTCAGAAGTACAGCAGAGGCTGGCTTAGATGTATTCTGGTGGTTTAGTGGGATACAGATAGAAGCATGAACCGTGACTACAGTAGCTTGTGTCTGTAAACAGTAACATAATGTACTATGAGGGATGTGGTGCGAAGAGACATGGGCACACCGCCGGCTTCTCTGATCCAATGCTGCGTCCGTAGCCACAGCCTTCGGATCAACTGCGTGAGTATAGGTTATCTGAGTAACCGTCAAGTTACTTAGGATGGCTATGTATTTTCATGCTGCCGGGGCCATTGAAACTGTGTTTTTGGGCCACCACTTCTGTGCCTCCAAACAGCCATTAATCATGCTGCGGCTGAAGGGGGACATGCAGCCATCGTTCAAGAAAGAGATCTGCATATGCACAGTACAGACCCTGCACAGGCACAAATTGACAAACATCGCGGATGTATGTAAACCATTTGGGTTTGCGCACATCTTTGAATCAGGCTGAAAGGTAGAGAATACTTAGAGTGACATTTCACCTAGTACGCAGGAGATCTTGGATGACACAGAAGTTCAAAATGAAGGGGCTTCCAAAACTATCTCAGAATAGCGGCAACCACAGGCAAATTGTAACCTGTACAGAAGCATAAGACTGTCATATTTTCCCTGTACTATGCCAATAAATTTAGGCAGTGGTGTTTATGAAGACTGTAATAAAACCACCTATATGTACATTTTAAGAACCAAAACTGTCCAGTAATCTACTTAACAAAAAATGCTCAATATAGTTTTATATAGTATACAGCTTTTATTGTCCTTATGTTTTCCTGTATACTTCTTTTTACAGAACACACCATTGACCTGCTCTACAGATTTGCAAACTGCTCAAACATGCATCTCATTTTCGGTCTAAATGCTTTACTGAGGACTGCAAATGATCAATGGAATAGTTCCAATGCTAGATTACTAATCGATTACTGTGATGCAAAGAATTATAACCTGTCCTGGGAATTAGGCAATGGTAAGTGGTGAAATATGTATGATGATCCACTAAAAAACCCTTTCTTGCGTGGAATGGAATTCATAGTCTGCAATATCAGCAGTGACGCCACCATGGTTATATGTCCCCATATAAACCATAGATGAACTCTTTCTAATCTTCTGGAAGCATTGAAACATCTGCTACAATATTTCATTGGAGTGATACCTAGACATTAATCGCATTTAATATCTTATATTATTACAACCTTTTCTTCCCATCCACTTTGGTTTTCTTCCCCCATATATTATAAATATAGAACTTTTATGTTGTTTTGTTTTTACTCAGAGCCCAACAGTTTCAAGAAGAAGTCTGGACGGTACATCAATGGCTCTCAACTTGGCAAGGATTTCACCCATTTACATACCCTCCTCAGCAAGTATCGCAGATATAAAAATTCTGGTCTCTTTGGTCCTGACATTGGGCAACCTAAGAAACAGTCACAAAAGATGTTAAGGAGGTGAAACTGTAATTTATGTAGCATTGCTTCTGTTGCTTTTTATTGTTACATGTTACATAGAGCTGTGTTCTGCATTAGATAAATAACTGTATATATTGAATAGCAACCTGTAAATGTGTGCCTCAGATAAGTCCTCACATTACAATGTACTGTATGGCAGAGATTCACAAACTTCGCAACTTACAGTCCACGTTTTAAGAATATCCATGCTAAGCACGTTTGACTTAATTAGTAAATTAGTCAATTTGATTTAACCATCTGGGCTCAAGCTGCATACCCATAAAACCCTGACTGTAATGGCAGAGTTTTGGGAACCTCTAATGTATGGGATTTAAAGGTTTTGGAGCAGTGCTTTTACTTATGTTGGAAATTGTTGCTCTTGTGGCTTTAGCTTTCATATAACGATAATGCCTCAGAAAGAATAGATGGACAAGCTTATAGTATGAGCTACTTAGTCCAGTCCTGTTTTGCAGTTACTATTTCTCCTTCAGCCTTGGGGGCATCAGAGCTTAGACCATGGGGTATAGCTGTGCTGGAGGAGACTGGCCACTAAATGGTTAACTTTTTTCAGGGCAGCCCAGAACCCGGACCGGCTCTCCCCTTTAGATCAAGTCTCAGATGTTCTCGTTATGACCAGAGGCTCACAACTTTCTGCTATGGTGGCTTCAAGTGTCTCACTTGAACAAAGATTGGCTAATCCTGTTTCCTCATCATGGATGCCAACCTCAGGGGCTGGGGGGGCAGTCACTCAAAAAGTTACATTTCAGGGCTACTGTACAAACAGGAAATATTGTCTTCCAATAAGCATTTTGGAACTTCGGGTTATCTACAGGACCTTGTGTTAGACATGTCCCCCCTTCTCCATGGTCTGCCAGTCAAATTCCGCACAGACATCGCGATGGCCGTCACCTATATAAATCATCAGGGTGGAAAAAAAAGCCGCCAAGCCATGTGAGAAGCTGGCAAGATCATCATATAGGCAGAGAGGTTTCTTCCAACCTTGTCAGCAGTTAACATTCCAGGGGTGGACAAAAGGGAGGACAATTATCTCAGCTGTCAAGACGTCCACCCAAGAGAATGGTCTCTTCACCAAGAGATCTTCAATCAGCTGGTGGACTGTTAGTCCATCCCTCCCTGCCCTGCATCCCCTAGGTGCTGTCTTCAATGTCCTGTGACCATACAGTTGCAGCCCTCCCTGCTCTCCCATATCCAGACATCACTGGTATCAAATATATTGCCCCCACCACCAACCTTCTCCTGTGCCCTTCAAAAAACACTTTTCCTCTTGCCCTGCACCTCATCTCGCCACCCCCTTTCATCTTCCACTTCTCCCTACTTCATCCCTTACCATCCTCCTCCTCTCCTCGTGAAGGTGATGGAGCCCTACTGGCCTACAATTAGAAGCGACGTAGAGAAATCTAGGCATAGCAGGTAAGCACAATCTTAAACCTCCTAGTATGTCTTCTGGGATCCAATGTTACCACACTGAAGTTTTCATCCAAATTCATCCAGTGGAAGGCTCAGAACAGAATCCCTGGGTCAAAGTTCTGCCCAGAGTACACCAACGGGAGGTCCGACCGGGACCATAACCCCCCCTAAAACCTGTCCAGGAACAAATTGGACAACCTCATGTTGGTTTCATCCCAATTGGTGCAGGGGTATCCTAATGTATAATCGGACAGACAAACAGACCATTGAATTGTATATATACATTTTGACGCTTTGTCGCTATGTGGTCTAATAGCTGATATGTGATACAATTTTTTTTTCCAAGTAACAGTAACACAATATCTGGCACGGTGCTAATACTGAGACCACCCGTTACCAGATCTCTAGTTTCACCTATTCCTGCTAAATATGTTTTTTTTTTGAGACCATGGGGTAAACTGGACGACCTCCTGTTCGCTCTTGGTTTTCTGGGGGTGTATTTGGGTTTTGGTAATATCAGGTTCCTCACCCCACCTCACCATATTAATTTGAGGACTGACATTCGGCCATTTTGTAAGATTTAATACACATTTATTTCCATAATGTGCATTTTCTATATGCAACCTTTTATCAACTTCTAACCACTTAGTTCTAATTTAAATACTGTATGTATATTCTTATTGAACATTAACAATTTATTTATGCAAGACTATTTCTATTAGATGAAATTCATGTCTGATTATTGCATTATTATAATATTCACCTCATACAAATACCTTTTATTGCTTTAATAAGGGAAATTATATTTCAGTTTTAGCAGCGTCCTTAAGATCTGCATCCAATGTTTTGACCAATCTAATTACATATATAATAAGAAAGGAGTTTTGTGACTGGACCTAAGTCTGAGAGGGTATGGGTCATGATAGAAACTGATGTACTTAAACTACATTTAATTTCTTCGTTATTGTGGCTTCCCAGAACGGCCAGCCCTGGGGCTGCCCTGCATCATCCTGTGATTTCTCATTCTTTAGATATTTGGGATACGGTTAACCGCCAAAACAGTATTGCCCCACATCCTAGCACTCTTATTCCGTTGTTTGACAATCCACTTTTCCGTCAGGGCTGTCTTTCCTCCGCCTTGGTGCATTGGAAGAATGGTGGAATTAGATTGCTAAATGGTATTATGCAGACCTCGTCCTTCCCCACATTTTCGGATATACAGGCCAAACTTTCCATTCCTCATACCTTCTTTTTCCAATACTTGCAAATGCGACACTTTCACTCGACATTAGTGTCCCAACTTACCCATAGGTTCCTCACCACGTTGGAGGGCCTGGCCCTTCATATGGCATCCCCTAAAGGACTCATCTCCACATTATACAACTTGCTCTTGCCCCCATCACTGGACATTCGAGACTCTCATGAAAGGGCCTGGGAGACTGACTTGGGAGAAACCTTAGACAATGATGACTGGACCGATATCTAATCTAACTTGGTCAAAAGCTCAATATGTGTTCGCATAAAAGAAAATGCATACAAGTTATTTTTTAGGTGGTATTATGTTCCTACTCGTCTTAACAAAATGTACCCTGGGACTTCCCCTTTGTGTTGGCGCTGTTGCATGACAGATGGGACGTTCCTACATATTTGGTGGAGCTGCTCGAAATTAGTTCCCCTTTGGAAGGAATTGTGTATATTGGCCAATTCCATCTTAAGTATTCAGGTCCCTTTTTAGCCCTAGATATTTTCTACTTCCTATAGGCATCCTTGGGGCTTCTCCTCACCAAAATAAACTATTTACACAGTTGGTTTTGGCAGCAAGATGCGTTATTGCTTCAGCATGGAAGAATCCTGAAACACCTAGTATGGGCCTGATTATAGCCAAAATATGGCATGTCCACTCCATGGAACACATCACTAGCATACTGAAGGGCTCCTCCACAAACTTCATTAAGGTCTGGGAATCCTGGACCTCTTATTTTCAGGTCCCTCCAGCATTTCTATGAATACCTGATGATAGGTATCTCATCCGAGTTTCTAGTATTTGAGCTATCTTGTTATAGCCATGCTCAGTCCAGTCGGGTCTCGCCCCTTCCCTCATTCCCCAATATCCTTTTTTCCCTCTCTTCTGTTGCTTTTCCTTTCTCTTTTTCTTCTCGATTTTTTTTTTTTTTTCCCTTTCCGTTTTCTCTTTTTCTCTTTTTCTCTTTTTTCTCAATATAAAGAAAATTAGGTGAGACTGTTTTGCTGCACTCTGGTTTATTATTGATGTATTGTGCATTTACTTATTTCTACAATATTGAGTGTTTATATGTCGAGACCTCTGTGTAGGTCGCTTTTGGTTTGTCTCTCATCTTACTAATTATGTAAAAAAAAAAAAAAAGAAAGGAGTTTTGTTTTAAAATTAACACATATATATTTTATTTATTTCCAGGTTTTTAGAAGCAGGAGGTAAAGCTATCAATTCAGTGACTTGGCACCAGTAAGTCAAAACAGAGCTATTCAATTCTACATTTAATTTGATAATTATTTTATTTGTACATGCTTTGCTGTATTGTTTGTAAATGTTTAGCTATCTGACTACCTTCTGTGTTTTTTTTACCAAGACTATAAGGGGTATAATTATTAAAGTGTGGGTTTTTAGAATTGGAGTTGTTGTCCATAGCTACCAATCAGAATCTAGCTATTATCTTCTAGTATGTGCTAGATAAATGATAAGTACAATCTGATTGGTTGCTAGGGGCAACAACTCCAAACCTAAAAACCTGCACTTTAGTAAATATACCCCTTGTGTATCCAATGCTTAAAATAGAGCTGCTCTGTATTATGTCAGAAGCAAGATACATATGTGTCCCTCATACACCCATACTTTTTGCACCACATGACATCAGAGGCCTGGCAAAATTTAAACACTTTGACAATGGTAGCAATTCCCTTGCTTGAGTACTTTTTCCTGAAGTTTGCGTCTTATTTTGCTAATAGTGTACTAAGTAGCTAATAATGTTATAACTACTTAGGATTAGTATTTAGTAGAATTGGTATAAAGTAGTAGATTAGGCATAACAATGCATGGTGCGAGTCACTCATATTAGACCTCTGTATTTTACCTTTTTTCCCAGATTACATACTTGGGGGTAAATTTACTAAGAATTGAGATGACCATCTTGGGTGATTTATTCATTTTTTTCCTGCTTGCAAATTTACTAAAGGTAAAGTCGGGTGAGTTAGAGAGAGATTTCTATCATCTCACTCGTAAAACTCTGGTGAGATGGCAATCTCAAATCAAATCGCCATCGGGCCAAATTGGAAGAACTTTTCACCTAAAACATACATATCTCAAATTTACCAAGAATCAGGATGACAAGCTCGGGTGAGATAGGAGCAAACACTCTGTCAAAATCACTTTTCAAATTCTCAACCCCCTGAGCTGCGAGATGGTCAGAAACATACACAAATTATTGTGATTTGTGTATGTTTCTTTCTGTCAATGGTTAATTATGTGAGGTTCCCCCCAAAAACACTAACCAGCCCTGGACTTGCCAGCTAGTCCTGGTTCTTAACATTACAGGGAACAAAATGTGTAGGGTTCCACTGTAATTTAAGAACCAGCACCAGGCAGCAGGGACAGAGCTGGTTTTAAATACACGGAGAAAAAAAATTTACGTGAGGTACTCCGTATATTTAAAACCAGCCCTGGACCCTTTCTACAGGGTGACTGATGCCACAGCCAGGGGTGCCCTTTCACCGGTCCCCCCAGCCGCAGCATCAGCCCTGACCGTTAGTCAGCCCAGGCCAGGGATTCCTGGGGAGCTGGGGACCCCCCCAATAAAGGGGTCACCCTCTCCAGGGCACCCCTAGCCTAGGCTGATAGCCCGGGGCTATCCCCGCCACCCCTGGACGGTGGGTGGCGGGTTGATAGTGTCTGTGTATTGTGTAAATATTTTATGTTGTCTATACAGTGGAACTACAGGTCCCAGCAAGCCTCCCCGCATACTGGTACTTGGAGAACCACAAGTACCAGCATGCGGGGCATTAAGGGCTCAATGGTACGTGTAGTTCATCTGTAAAGAAATGTGTAAATAAAACACAACACACACCGTGAAAATAAAATTTTATTACATACATACATACATACATACATACATACATACATACATACATACACACCTGGTCCCAGATGTTCACATCCACTTGTCAACGTACAGTGGCCCTGATTCAGAGTCGGATGCTCTGACCAGAGCGCTTGCTCTGAATCAGGGCCGTCCTATTTAAATTTGGAGCGGCCTTTTGGACGCTCGCATAACTGTGGGTTACCACCCACAGCTTATGTGAGCGTCCATGATGATGGTCACGATGGTCAAGACCATCACGACCATCGGGCTTGCGACGAGACCCTGCGGTAGGGTGTCGCTGCCGCAAGCCCTGGAGTGATTTTGGCTCTATCAGAGCCAAAATCACTCCCACTGACATCACTAGTGATGTCAGTGGGGCCGGCCCCAGACGGTAGGCGTTCCCATGGGAACGCCTCCGTCTGGCAGCCATGCCCCCGGCACGCCCACCAAAGGGGGCGTGCTGTCACTCACCATCGACAGCACGCCCCCTTTGGTGCGAGACCCGGAGCGACAGCTTGGCTGTCACTATGCGGGTCTCGCGCATGCGCATGACTGAGCTCCCTCCGTCGTGCGCATGCGCATTTAGGGACCATGAGACCCTGTATCCAATGGAAGTACCTGTAAAAAAAGCTCCAATACTCACCTTTTGTCCCACGAAGTTCTCCGCAGTAATACAGAGGGGCCCGGATACTCTGTATCAACACGTATGAGCGGCGGCTTACATTAGCTGGGACCCACATGGACTTAGCCAATGAGCGGCTACTCCACATGGGTCCCATCCAATGAGTGGCCGCTAATGTTAGCCACCGCTGATTGGCTGACGTCCCGGCAATAATGAGAGCTCAAGCTCTGAGTTCTCATTATTGTTACTGTATCAACATGCTGATGCGTGTTGATACAGAGTATATGGGCCCCTATGGATTACTGCGGAGAACTTCGTGGGACAAAAGGCGAGTATTGGAGCTCTTTTTTACAGGTACTTCCATTGGATACTGGCCCTGATTCAGAGCCGGACGCTCTGACAGAGCGCTCGCTCTGAATCAGGGCCGTCCTTCTTAATTTTTAGAGCGGCCTCCTGGCCGCTCGTATAGCTGTGGGTGACCACCCACAGCTATAGCGAGCGGCCAGGAAGATGGTCGCGATGGTTAAGACCATCACGACCATCGGGCTTGCGACGAGACCCTTGTGGTAGGGTCTCATTGCCGCAAACCCTGGAGTGCTTTCAGCTCTATCAGAGCCGAGAGCACTCCCACTGACATCACTTGTGATGTCAGTGGGGCCGGCCCCAGACGGTAGACGTTCCCATGGGAACGCCTCCGTCTGGGCAGCCACGCCTGCGGCACGCCCACCAAAGGGGGTGTGCTGTCACTCGACAGCACGCCCCCTTTGGTACGAGACCAGGAGCGATGGCTTGCCCGTCGCTATCCGGGTCTCGTGCATGCACACGACGGAGCCAGCTCCGGCGTGCGCATGCACACTGGGCCAACATCGACCCGCTTGCGAGCGCTCTGAGCTCGCGAGCGGGTCTGAATCAGGCCCACTGTACGTTGACAAGGGGACATGAACATCTGGTATCAGGTGAGTATGTATGTATGTATGTATGTAATAAGAAAAAAAATTTTCACCGAGTGTGTTGTGTTTTATTTACACATTTCTTTACAGGTGAACTACACGTACCATTGAGCCCTTAATGCCCCGCATGCTGGTACTTGTGGTTCTCCAAGTACCAACATGCGGGAGAGACTTGCTGGGACCTGTAGTTCCACTGTATAGACAATGTGAAATTTTCTAATTTTTACACAATACACAGACACTATCAACCTGCCACCCACTGCCCAGGGCTGGCGAGGATAGCCCATGGCTATCAGCCTAGGCCAGGGGTGCACTGGAGGGGGTGGCCCCTTTATTGGGGGGGTCCCCAACTCCCCAGGGATCCCTGGCCTGGGCTGACTAGCGGTCAGGGCTGATGCTGCGGCTGGGGGGCCCGTTGAAAGGGCGACCCTGGCTGTGGCATCAGTCTCCCGTTACCAAAATCCTCGGACTATAGGGCACGACCAAAAGCAATGATATAAATCCGCATTATCTTCTCCGCACCTATAACAGGAATGAGAAGCCGAACGTCCCATTAGAAAACTTCTATGCGGAGACAAATAGGCTCTGTGAAAAATGTTTAGAAACATCTCCACATATATTGTTGATGTTAAAGATTTACAAGAATAATTTAGGGCAGTCAATAACTCTTCAACTGTATACTAGGGAAATTTTTGAACCCACTGCGAAAGTCCCCTACCATTGGACGCGTGATCCAGAGATATTTTAAAATATTGATAATAATTAGAAATAGCTTTCTTGAGTATTGGAGGTTTGGAAAGAAGGTCATCTACTGGATTATTCCAATCTTTCGCCACAAACACCTGGATTACTGAGTTCACGTAATTTTTTTAATAAAACATTTATCTCTTTTTTTACAAGTCTTCATACACAAACAGCAAGCACATATCTCACTGATATGTGCAGGCTGCTAGCTCGGGAGAGATTTGCAGAGAGAAAACACTTCAATCTCCTGCAAAACAAGTTACTCTGGAGAGATATCTCGTTTCACCATCGGCAAAGTCGTTTAGCCTCAAATCGCCTGTTGGTAAATTTGGAATAAAAAAAGGGATTAAATCCCCCGAGTTTTGGCAAGTACCAGCGAGATAAATCACTTTGAAAATCGGGACCATCTCGAATCTTAGTAAAGTTACCCCTTAGGATAAATGGTTTTTTGCCTCAAAGGAATTTATATAAAGTAGCATTAAGATGCATATTTTAAGGAAAAAAATAATTTGGCACCTCTAAATTGCAAGGTCCATGGCGCACCAAATAGCCCCATTCGGCGCACCACGAACCCTGCAATTTGAGAATTGGTGAACTGTATGTCGAGACTTCTGTAAATAACTATGTATTGAGGTAAAAGTACTGCACAGAACATATCAGTGATGATTACACATGGGAAGGTACAAATAAATGTCTAAAGGTGAGTAACCTACATTAATATATTGCTCTTGGTAGTTTTAAATCATGAGGAATCAATCTGAGCTATCATATTTAAATATGTGTGGGTGAGGCACTGTAAAACTGGGCTGGAGTGTTAAAATTAAGCAGTATTTAACCTATGTTGTCCATTTTACAGTCAGTGGTTGTCAGTCTGTGCTCCCCACATATCCAGTGAAAAGTCAGTGGTTACCTACAGTAGCTCCTTGAATAATCCTGTAACATGACAAATTTGTATAAAAGTCACTATACTACAGACCTGCATTATCGCTACAAGAGGGAAAGGCACTCATTAACATTGGTATGAGGCACCATGGTGGCTAATGGGTAGACCAATATTTAAGTTTGTCATCACTGATAAAATGTTTGGTAAAACCTGATATATTATACTGGATTTGTTATATTTAGTACATTATGCTTTTATATGCTGCATTCATTAATACATTATTCTCCTTGCAACAAACAGCTATTATGTTGATGGGCGCACAGCTTCTAAAGAAGCTTTTCTGAGCCCTGATATCTTGGACACTTTGGCTTCAGAAATAGAGACTGTGGTAAAGGTATGTATTCTACTTCTTGTTTATATACTACTTTGTGTTCTAGAATACAGGTATACCAGTATTCTACATAATCCATTACATTATCCTGTATGGTGTTCCGTCTAGCGCAGTTGCTGGACACTGTACACATGAGTCTACCACTGGCGGTGACAGTCCTCCGAGTTATAGAAGGGCGCACACGCCCCCTTGACAGTCCATGGATCTCTGAGCCACAACAAATTTCCCATTGCACTACCCCTTATTTACTCACCCACCTACTTACTGAAGATTATTTCAGACAAAGCGTTGACAGCTGAATGTATGCACTGTCAGCAGGGCCGTAACTAGGGTAGTGCAACCTGTGCCATGGCACAGGGCACCGCAGGACAGGGGGCACTGTTTGGGCCTGTCAATTTTCCTGTTTATTATCATTCTCACTTGTAGCTTCCTCTTCTTTTATCCCCAGCATCTCCTAGCTATCCCTATCTCTTCCCTGGGGAAGCAATCGGGAAGCCGACTGCCTAAATACCGGCAGCCGGCCTCCCGACTGTCATATCCCGGCAAGGGTGAAATGCCGGGCGTCTAGATGTAGACGCCTGCATTTCCCCGACGCTGGGAGACCGGCGCCCGGCATCCCGATCGTAGTGATGCCGGGCGCCGCGAGCCGACAGCTGCGGGGGGGGGGGGAGGGTTAGGTTTAGGGCTCCCGGGGGGGCTTAGGGTTAGGCACCCCCCCGGGAGGGTTAGGGTTAGGCACCCCCCGGGAGGGTTAGGGTTAGGCTAGGGGGAGGGAGGGTTAGGGTTAGGCACCCCCGGGGGGGACAGGGTTAGGCACCCCCCCGGGGGACTTAGGTTTAGGCAGCGGGGAAGGGGGTGGTTAGAGTTAGGCACTTAGAGGGGGGATTAGGGTCAGGCACTTGGGGGGGAAGTTAGGGTTAGGGGGGGTTAGGGTAGTACATACTTACCTATCCATGATCGGGATTGCCAGCGCTGTCGGGCTTCCGCTGCTTCTAACTCTGCACTTGTCGGGCTGCCGCTAACGGGAATCCCTTCCCTGGCCCTTCCCCATGAGGCCATGGCCATTTTTTAGGTGCACTATCTTATGTCCTATTTAAAAAATTGGGGGGGGGGGGTTACGCCAATGCTCTTTCTGGCACAGGGCACCAATAAGTCTAGTTATGGCTCTGACTGTCAGCATCAGAGGCTTGTTGTGTAGTGTGACACAATGCTTATAACACTTCAGCTTCCTGCAGTTGGAAACATTGAAATGATTACTGTACATCTTTTAGTTCTCCCTTTGTGGCTGATCAGTTGTTTGGTACTGATGAGTCAGTGCGGTTGCTTAATTCCCGTAACTCAGCTGCAGTGCATTCAAAAATAGCAACTAAAATGTGGGCTGCTGGCAGTACAAATAAGCTAATTCTCCATGAGGTGCATTCCACACAATAGCTTTTCAGCTACAAAAGCGATTAACAGTGGTCACTCAGAATCTTGACACTTTGATCCTACTCTGTCAGGATAGGCCCCAAGCAGCTTCCACAGGATACCAAGATGGACCCATACTACACCACAGGAGAGGGCAGCCAAGATGGTGCTTTGCTGCAACTGAATTTGGGGATACAGTGTTGAAGAGGAGTATACTTTTGTGCTGTCTTCTTCTGCACAGTAAAGCGCCAACGGGGTGATGTCACTGCTGTGCTTGTGTGCATGTGTGAACTCTGGGCCTGATTCAGACCTGCTCGCTAGATGCGTTCGCTCGCAGCCGTCAGCTGCCAAAGTATGCAAATCCCGCGATCGCACAGCAAGGCATTAGCACTCCCACCAGCCTGTCTTAAGATGCCCATTTTACCTTAGTGATAAACGTCATCTCCAGGAAGTGCTTGTAACAATCGGTAACATCAAGTACCATCGGACCCATACGCAGCACTTGAGGCTGGCCATACCCTACCGCAAGCACTGCGAGTGCTTCAGTGTGTAATTCAGCTATGTGACGTGTATTATGACGCTGCATCTTAATTCTGCACGCCTCTGAAATGGCGTTAAGACGCACAGACTGCAGTTACAGACTATGGGCTGTAAAAAAAAGTGCAGGATATTTAAACGTAATGTTTGCTCAACCTCAGGAAGACTGCGCTTTATACCATAAAGAAACCTGGCTTGTCTTGCCTATTGTTTCAGTGGCATACTCCTCCCAGGTTTGCTATGTCAAGTGGATTTAGAAAGGGATTTGGTTTGCCCATTACACATGTACAATGAGCTGTGGCTTCTTAAATCAGCTTTCCTTCAAGTGTTGCCCAACCTTCATCCTCCTATATCCTGCACATTGGACCTGATTCTGAGAAGGATGAGGCCGCATCTTTTGCCGCAATCGCGTTTGCATCTTGATACAAAGCTTATACAAAGACTGAGACGCTCACTGTCAGCGTCCGTTGATGCTAACATACCACTTGTTGCGTCTTTAGACGCACCTTTAGAACTTGCACCCAGCCTATGACAGGTACAGTTCTCCATCTGAGTATGGCCTCCTACGTGAGCAGGCAGCAGTATTCTGGTGTGAGAAGCCATCCAAAGCAAACTGCTTCACTCTGAGCAATTAAAGCACATTCAACAATCTTCATTTTGTCTGGATTTTAAATATAAGATATCAAACTTTGCTTTAATTACATTCTAAACAGATCTGCAAAGAGGACTATTTTAAACCATGACTTATTTTGTCTCTCTGTATATTGATATTTAATTCAAACAACCATTATCACCTTGGACTGTGCTTTAAGTAGGTATATGGAATCTGAATTAAAGCCAGCTAATAAACTGATCTCAGCCACCGATGGACAAACAAATGCCTCCTATCAAGTAGAAGGCATCCAAAATTATCCTTAGTTCTATTAGAAGTAGAATTTTTGTTATGTCTATTTGTTATGTAAGTCTCAATAACTCAGTTGACATTTTAATCTACCATTGTACCCAATAGAGTGTCCCTACCTATGAAGTACTGTGTCCCTCCTTTCCCATTTATAAATACAGTACTAATGGGAATTGTGTACAACAGCTTTATATTATTTTTATAATAACATGCATACATTTTTCTCTCTATTCTCTTTAGATAGTTAATGAAATTGTTCCAGGAAAATTAGTCTGGTTGGGCGAAACCAGTTCTGCATATGGAGGTGGATCCCCGGGGTTATCGAATACATACATTGATGGCTTTATGTAAGCTATACATTTTACATGCATACAGAAGATGGTGATTTAGAAGTGATATGAAACTGTAAAATAGAATGTAATGTTCACTAATGCAATCAAAGTTATTGGAGGCAGCCGGGGTGTTTGTATGTATTAACAGCCAGAGTACATAGATGGAGAGGTATTTCATTAGAGGAGTTTATGCTTCATTTGCTTTTTAGTACTGTTGGAATATACATAGAGCTCTAATTCTTAAATGAGCTTTGCTGTGAAGCTTTTGCGAGTTGTTTTACAAAGCTGATTCTAATAAATGTTTCCTACTAATACCTTTACAGTATACGCTATTTTTTTTGTTTCAAACAGGTGGCTAGACAAACTGGGAATGTCTGCAAGACTGGGAATCGATGTTGTGATGAGGCAGGCACTTTTTGGGGCAGGATCATATAACTTGGTGGATTCTGATTTTGAACCTCTACCTGTGAGTCTATGGCTTGGCCCTGCTGATTTAATCATTTTAGCAGTTCTGATTGTAGGTGTGCATAGAATGTATGCAGTTCATAGGGGGGATGTGAGTGACTGGTAACATGATACCTGTGGCTCCAACAAAGGCTATATTTCAGTTTGGGTTTATGACAGCATGGCACTTTTCCTCCTCTTCCTATTATTAGCAACCATGAAAAAGAGGCATGCCTAACTGATGCCAGTCATTTTACATTATTCATTGTCAGTGTGGCAGTCTTTATGGAAGTATTTATTTCAGACCAGCCTATTACCTCTGGATATTGGGTTGCATAACTTTTAGCTTTTAGCTTGTCTTGCTGTCTTGCTGTTCCAACTAAGAGATCTTTGTAAGTTGACAGCTACACTCTGGAAGAGTTCTCCAATGGTTGGTAGCAGTTGAAGAGAGTTTTTAGAAATTGATGGCCTCTCTTTCGGTAAACATATAGTTGTAGAAAACTATCCGCACAAAACCTCTCTTGTATTGATTATCCTTCCCAATCTTATTTCAATTAATTAACTGTAGTTCTTACGTTGGGAGGTGCTCTCAGGAATAAAGAAATCATGAAGAAACAAAAGAAAGCAAACATCACAGGTGTGGTAGTAACAAGTTACCTGTTGGAACAGCCCAGGCCTGTAAAACTTTTGTTTAAGGGCCTAATTCAGCAGTGCAAGCAAGTGCAGAACAGGTCTGCGTACATGGACGGAGTTCGGCAGCAGACTTTCAGTGATTGACAGTCTGCTACCATTTCCGAGTGTGGAAGGGGCAGCAACGGCCACCATTGGCGGGGAGGGAAGAGGCCAGGATCTCAGTCAGCTGACGGAGATTTCCTGGCCTCTTTTCAGCATCTCCAGCGGCTGGCTTGCGTGACCCCATGGTCACTCAGCGAGCCGAGGATCATGCAGCTCGGATCAGTAATGTATGCAGGAGGCGTGACACCTCCTTCTGCATTACCATATTAGCAAGGAAGGAATTGCAAAGCTGCTTGTGAGCGTCCTCTGCTCATACTTGCCGACTATCTGGCTGCCCCTTCCGGGAGGGAGCAGCCAGATCGGCATTACTGGGGGGCGTGGCCAGCAAAAGGGGGCGGCTGGATGACACATTTTGTGGGCGGAGCCACGTGACTGCGTCATTTTGGCCCCGCCCCCGCTACACACTGCCGATATTACAGGCAGTGTGATGCAGGGGGTGGTGCCAAAATGACGCGAATCGCGTCACCGCCCCCCTTTGCGGCCGGGGGTTTTACAAACAATTGGGGTGGGCCAGGAGGGGTCGGCGGCAGCCGGGAGACTTGCCTGCCTTCCCGGGAGGTCGGAAGCGGCACCCGATTTTCGGGAGGCTCCCAACCAAATTGGGAGGGTAGGTAAGTATGCCTCTGCTGAAGCAGGCCCTAAAAGCCCAAGGTTTATCAGGGGTGTGAGGTTTCACCACTATGTGGTTGCCCTAATCTTCAATAATCTGTCCTATCCATTGTCTCAACTTATCTTGTGGGGCCAGTTCACCCAATTTATGAAAGAGAAAGTAGGGCTGTTATACTTCCGTTAAATCTTTTTCTCTAGTCCAGTTGTGGACACTTAGTGCCCACCATATATTCAGTAGATCTTCTGTAAATAGTTTACCTAGCTTAAAAGTTTCTCTATTTTTTGTGTGTTTCCTGCTGTTCTGTCCTGTGAGTTCCCTGCAGGGTGAGGAGGTGTAAGAGGGAGGAGCACAAAATATTTAGAATTCTTTAAAGTGGCAGCATCTTAAAGGAGGCTCTTTAAATATAAAAAATGGGGAGTTTTTTTATATAAAAAATACTTTACTTTAGACTACAAAATTGTAATGGCAATAATAATGCTTTACCAACTCTGAATTAGAATGTAAGCTCTCATAAGTTGGATTCTCCCTATCCCTTTTTTAATTTTTTTTTTTTTTTTAGCTGTATTTTGTATTGCTTATGTCACCCAATTTATGCATGCTCTGTTTTCCCCACTAGTCTTCACAACAGAGCACTATTGACAGTAATAATAACTATATCATATATATTTACATATAACTAGTGACCCGCCTCGACTTCGCACGGGAGCAGTTTCACCTCGCCCTAGTCTCCTGCATCTCATAACAACTTAACGCCATCTCACCACATTCCCGTGCATCTCACCGCAGCCCCCTGCATCTCACCACATTCCCGTGCATCTCACAACAGCCTCCTGCTTCTTACTCTTGCCCCCTGCATCTCACAATAGCATCCTTCTTCTCACTCCTGGCTCCTGCATTTTACCACAGCATCTTATATTTTACCACAGGCCTCTGCATCTCACTCCCGCCACTGGTTCTCGCCACAGCCCCCTGCATTTTACCACAGGCCTCTGCATCTCACCACAGCCCCCTGCTTCTCACGCCTGCCTCCTGCATCTCACCAGTGTCATCAGCATTTTCACGTCCTTTGGAATTAAATAGGGTGAATAGCGGGGTCACGCATGATAAGTTTCCACATCCAAAACACACGATGTAGGTGGAAAGTAGATTCTGCCAACGGCGGCAAAATTATCGCGGCTAATTGAATACGGGCCTTAGTGTTAGAATTATTTTTTTTATGTTGTATTCCATCTGTAGAGCATCTGTGTTAGTGGTTGAACAAAAATTGGGGTGATAGTACCTCTCTATCGGTTTCAGTTCAGGGGACCCCCTCACCTCCTCTTCTATTTGTTGACAGAACTATTCGCATATTTGTTTTCCAAGTCTGCTGCCTAGTGTGTAATTATCGAGCCCCTCCCCCCAACCTTCACTCCTCACATCCACTTTATCGCACAATCATGCTGCAATTCGCCTTCACAATATCTCTACATTCATACATCAGTGATAGCACCAAAACTTTTATTCATGCACATGTCATTTCACGTCTGGACTACTGCAACCTACTCCTTTCCGGGTTTTCTCTCACCTCTTCAGTCTACCCTTAATGTTACTGCCCATGGCATTTACCTCTCCCATTGCTCTGCCAACGACTTCACTGGCTCCCCATCCATCCCAGATTACAATTCAAACTCTTCACCATCCCATATAAAGCCCTCAGTCCTTCAGCTCCCTCCTATATCTCCATCCTTTCACACTCCCTCCCGCATTCTCCACTCCTGCTCTGACTGCTGCCTCACTTCAACTCTGGTCACCTTCTCTCACTTCCGCATCCAAGATTTATTTTTCATCCATGGGGGACACTGGAGAGACATTCAGGTATAGTAGGTGCCAGAGAAGTCTGGGCACTAAATAGTTAAAGTCTTCACAGCACAGGCTCCCCCCCCCCCCCTATATCCTAACCCCTGCCTTCACAAGTTTTTTAGTGCCTCAGAGTTTGATTCATTTTGTTTAGGCACTTTAGCAGCTTAGTTAATTTTGTTTTTATTTTATTTCAATTACTTCTCTCAGCATCTGGTAACAATGTTTCGAATTTCTGATGTAATGTGTCAAATCCGCCAGATCGGACGACATATCGTCTAGTGTGTATCCAGCATAAGACCTCCAAGGTCCTCCTCCACATTATTTTTTTTAAAGGCCATCCTTTGGAATCTACCAAGGCAGTGGCCCTAAGGGAGTCGATTCATTCCCTTCTGGTACCAGCAGTCATCATCTCTGTGCCTCCTCATCAACGAGGAAAAGGATTCTACTTCAACATGTTCTTCGTACCAAAGCCCTCAGATCCATATTCTCCAATCTTTGGAACCCGGGAACTTCATGACCTCCTTAGATATCAAGGATGCTTAACTTAATGTTCCAATCTGGAGAGTCCATCAAACTCTTTTTCGGTTTGTGGTCCTCTCAGATCACTTCCAATTCCAGGTGTTACCCTTTGGTCTGTCAACCGATTCTCGGGTGTTTACAAAAGTAATGTTTGTTGTTGCTGTGTCCCTCCATCAGCAGGGCATCAAGGTCATACCATACTTAGATGATCTGTTAATCACAGTATGAATTACTTTGGAGACTCAACTCAAGATAGCGATAGACTTGTTGGAGTCTCTTGGTTGGATCTTAAATTTCTGAAAATCTTCCCTAGTCCCGACACATCAGATGGTCCACCTAGGAGCTCTACTGGATACTTGGTGACAGATGGTCTTCCTTCCATCAGACAAATTAACAGCGGTACAGTACATTGCTTGTCTTCTTTCAAACAACGCACAGGGCCTGTCCACTTTGCATGAGCGTCTTAGGCAAGATGGGAGCAACATTCGATAAGGTGGAATTTTGCTCAGTTCCACTCTCGGACATTCCAGAGAGAACTGTTATGCAAATGGAACCAGTCTCATTCCCAAATCTGGTCACAGAGGATCCATCTGTCTCCCCAGATGAGGCTTTCAGGTGGTGGTGGTTGTTCACTCCCCACCTAAACAAGGGCCGTCCTTTCCGAATAGTGTCTTGGACTTTTCTCACAACAGATTTTGGCCTCAGGGACGGGGGGATAACTATGCAGTTGACCTCCAGGGCCATTGGTCACCTTGGGAAGCAGTTCTTCCCAAGTGTACTTGGCTCTGGTTCTCGCATTTGTTCTGTCTGTTAGCCAATCAGCAGCCTGGCTGTTGATTGACAGCCAGGCCACTCGCATTCAATCAGCATCTGGTTACTATAGTTGCGGCCGCTGATTGGCTGGTGGTCCAACAAGTGCAGGAAACCTCATGGGTCCTGTCACTTGCGGAGAATAAGTATATGTATATACACATACAGCTCTTCTGTGTCCGCATGGATCGTGGTGGTGTTTTCTTATTTTTAATTGCCCGGGATTCTACTGGAGAAGAGGATCGACCTGTGGCAAGGATTAGGTAAGTATGTTACTGGAGAAGAGGCACTGGGGACAAGGTGAGTATAGTGTTAGCATGTATTAAATTTTAACTTTTTACAGTGTGTGTGTGTACTGTCTTTATTTTAATATTTCTTTTACAAAAGGACTGTAGACTGTAAAAGACAATATTACTTTAAATCTATTCTTTATCACTGTCAACCCTGCACCCATCACCTAGGGGGTGCAGGGGATAGCCCTAGGCTTCAGCCCTGGCCTGGGGTTACCTGGAAATGGGGGGACCCCTTTATTTGGGAGTCCCCTCCTTCCCCAGGAATCCCCGACCTGGGCTGACTAGTTAGGGGGGGTTAATGTTTTGGCCAGAGGACCCAGTCAAGTGTGTCCCCTGGCTGTGGCATTACTCCCCTTCTAGTAAGTTGAAGGACATATGGGGAAACCTACGCATTTTTTCTTCATATTTCCTCAACCAGTACTGGCTCAGGAGCCCGGCGCTTGTTCATTAAAATATGGGGGACCCCATGCCATTTTCCCCCTGTATTTTCTGAACCAGGACCAACTCAAAAAGCCCAGTGCTGGTTATGCTTTTTTTTTACACTATACACACACAGAAATCTGCACGAATCTCACTGATCTGTGCAGGCTTCATGTTCAGGAGTGTTTGCCACAGTCATACACTGGGGAGAAACACAATCTCATACACCATCAGAAAACACGATTCTTGGTACATTTGAGTGTTTCAGCTGACAAATATATTGTGTCCCTGCGATAACTAGCATGTTTAAACTCGGGCCAGACACAAATCTTAGTAAATTTACCCCTAAGACCCTAATACACTCGCTGGCCATCTCCTGACTGGACTACTGTAGCCTCCTCTTATCTGACCTCCCAGTCTCCCACCTCTTTCCACTCCACTCTGTTCTTAATGCTGCTCTCCGGCTCATTTTCCTCTGTAAACATCCAGCGTCTGCCTCCCCTCTCCTACAAACCCTACACTGAACCAGATTAGAACCCAGTTCAAACTTCCTGCATTCACTTACAAAGCCCTCACCCAATCCTCTCCTATTTACATCTCCGATAATAAACAATAAATCCCTTGCGATTAAAGTGTCCCTTTTTAAGATTTTTATTTGTTATTCTAGGGGTCATCCTGTTACATTTTGAAAATATCAAATCTTTAGTAATTTTATATAACAAGGAAGTTCAATAAACAACTAGATGGTATTAACCCTGTTTCTTTTAACTGTACAAATGAGAATCCTGCATACAGACTGCAGAGACAAAAATCAGAGCAATCCTGTGCAAATCCTGTGAAATCCTATGAAAGCCAGGACAAATGGGAGCCCTAACCATGTTGGGACATCTCCATTACACTTCCTTTTCTTCATTCCTGCGGTTAGGTCTATTCTGCAAGTAGCAATGTTGTAAATACAGCAACTGTTAATTTTAAATGTTAGTAGAATTTAATGACCGGACAGAGTCTTTGAATTGCTTTGTGGGCTGTTTTTTTTTTCTTTGTATAACCTTTAGCTGCAATAATCCTCAGACACACACCTTTCTCTTTCTATTAAATATTGTTTTTAACAACTTTCCAGACACATACGAGATTGCGATTATTGCGTGCTGACGCTATGCTGCTCTCACAAAGGTAGCCTGAATTTAGTAGCTTCTATAAAATGCCAAAATAGGGAGTTCTGCTAAAAGTGATTATTATGTCTTGTTTGGGGAGGCCAATCCCAAGTGTTTTTTTCAATCACGGGATTCAGGATTGAAAAACACTTAATCCCAGGATACCCGGGATTGAGTTAGTCAATGGGACGGGTGAGCGCTACTAAAGGGGCAGGCCGGCGTAGGGCTGCCAGCGTTACCTCTGACATCAGGTCACGCTGTGCACATCCGGGCAGCGTCTGAGTGATTGCTGCAGGTGCTCAGTGCTGCCCGGCATAAAAATTAGAGTAAATAACGGATGCAAACATAGTCCCGAAATACTGGGATTCAAATCCCACCAATTTTAGGCCAAAATTCTGGGATCCCGCCAATCCCGAGATTGGCCTCCCTAGTCTTGTTCCTATGATGCCTTAACCACAGCTGAATGCTGTTCTGTACAGACATACACATGCTTATCATGTACAGACATTATATTAACTGCATACTGTACCTACCTTTTAAAGCAGCATTGATCTCTATGATATAGCATTAATCTCCAAAGTACAGCCAAGACAAGTCAAAATATAATGTGTGGATTTCATTGAGACTGTAATTTTAATATAAACAACTGTACTTTTAAAAGCTAATTCACATAATGTCTTTCTAGGATTATTGGCTGTCTCTGCTGTATAAGAAGTTAGTTGGATCCATTGCCTTGAATATCGGTTTCAAAAGTACCAAGGATGTAGGTGAAAAAAAGATTCGGGTTTATCTCCATTGCACAAATATTGACAAGTAAGTATATTATTCTACATATTTTAATAAGAGCAAGGTAGACCTACTGTATAATAAAATAGATGATTTAGGTAGGTGGTTTTGGGATCAGAAAAATATGGTACTTAAGAAGAACCAAAAATACTATGTTTACTGCCCAAATCTAAATTTGTGGTAGATGCTAAAAAACAAAAGTAAATTCAATATTTGACATTCTGATATTGAAGGTTGTATATTATGGAGTTGAAGAACATTCCTTAAATAACAGAAGGGTTCATGCTTATCTAAATACATCCATTATATCCCCTTATCTACAGGAAGTTGTGACGTTAGGAAGGAGGTGCCTATGTAACTAAAAAGGCCGACAGGGACTTGCAGACTAAGGACTAGTGCAGAGGTTCCCAAACTCCGCCATTACAGTCCAGGTTTTAAGGATCTCCTTCAATGAGTCCACATGGTTAAATCAGACTGAGTGAGGTACTAATTAAGTCACCTGTACTCAAGCATCGATATGCCTAAAACGTGGACTGTAATTGCGGAGTTTGGCAACCTCTGGACTAGTGGATTCATACATGGGGCTGCACAACAGTAATATCACAGCAGCTGAGCTGACTGCAATGTCTTCGTCGCATTCCACTAGTATAATGTCCTTTATATGTTGCAGGGACCTCTACTGTACATAGTGGCAGTAAAACATGTTACTATTTAATAATCCTGCAGTAGAGTACCCTTTTATTACCTTTTTTATGGTTGATATCTGAACATTTCAGTTTTGGGTTTAATGTTTTTTAATTGTATATATTTGCCTTTTCATATTGTACATTATTAAATATCCTAAGCAATGGGGGATTGATTGATTTTGAAATAATTTTGGATGGCAAAGACAATAGCATACACAGGACTTTAGTACAACTGGACCGCAGAAGAGAAAACAATGTGTACAAAGTCTAATATAACATGGGCATACATTCAAAGGCATTTATGAGCCAATAACAGAAGCAAGGGTAAGAATATACATGGCCAAGTTTTAAAGTCCTAATATAAATAGTGTGTGTGTGTGGGGGGGGGAGGGAGTATAGACTAATGAGGGAGAACTGGGGCAGTTGTTTACATATTCATTGACATGATGGTAACTCCTGATTGGTTGTGATTATCTCCAGATATACATATTATTGGGTTGATTTTTTTTTTTTAATCATTATTTTTTCAGCCCAAAATACACAGTGGGAGATGTTACTCTGTTTGCCATGAACTTGTACAACCACTCGCAGAAAATACAGTTACCGAGCTTCCTCCAAGAAAAGCCTGTGGATGAATTTCTGCTTTTACCTGGAGGAGAAGGATTACTTTCTACGTAAGTGAAATTCCAAGAGGATATTAAACTTGAACAAATATGGGAAATACACAACCTTGTGTCACTGTGACATTATCACTGTTTAGTGTGCACTGGGCTTATTTTACTATTTATATTACTTTGTTCAAACAACAACCCCCTTACTGTAATATTTCTAAAATGCTATTTGTTTCTTCTTCCGGACTAACACATTACATCTAATCAGTTGATGCACCGCAATCAGCATTACTAATGCAAGTATTTTCTTTCTCTAGAACGGTCTTGCTGAATGGGCAAGTGTTAAAGATGGTGGATGAGAAAACATTGCCAGTGTTACATGGGAAGACATTAGATCCAGGCTCTCCTCTCGTTCTTCCTTCTCGGAGTTTTGGATTTTATGTCGTAAAAAATGCTGAGGCAACTGCTTGCCTATGAGATCTGAGGAGGACTCATCCCTTGTTTATGGACTTTAGGAACAAGTATTTATCTCATGTTAGTTTGTCAATGAACTGTACTTTTATCTTCTCAGGGAACCACTTTTACTGCTAGAGTTTATGCTGAAAATGAAGGTCAAATTTGTACTGTATTATTTTGCATTTCCATTATTTAATTTTCATTGCCATCTAATAAGTTAGGCTGGGTACACACTACAACGATATCTGCACTATTTGTCGTTTCCAGGCACAAATTGGAATGACATATCGTGCAGTGTGTATACACAATTGCGTGCTCCCATGGATCGTACACGATATCTTTTGGCCAATCAGAAGATATTGTGTACGAGGTGGTGCCATTTAATGAAGGATAAAATAATATATTGTTCTGCCGTTCAAAAAATTGCACAGTGTGTACGGGCAATCACTGATGGTGGGACAAAAAGAATTCATCCTGACCGATTGGCCGATGTTGTAGTGTGTACCCGGCCTTACAGATTGCAATATCCCTATTACTATACATCATTATGAAGATAAAGATCCACTCTTTTGTGTTTGTTTTTGGAATAAAATAATTTCTCCTTAAGTAGCAGTTCTTGCAGGATTTTTGCAGCTTTTGTTATGTTCAAGCATACAGATGTGTCCTCATACACTATTGACACAGTCGCGCCAAACAGCCCTTCCCGCCGAGCCAGGTCCCATGTGACACGGCTTGTACCGATCATCTGTTTTGCTCGAATGTGCGTCTTAGTCGTAATCGCATGCAACAAAACTGAGTCTGACTCTGTATACAAAGTGCTACGATGCAGCAGCCACTGCTTTTTTTTTCACTCCCGTTGTGCGTCATCTGTGACTTTGTACATATTTAAAATAAATCTTGTGCTGTAAAGGTCGCAGCCTGGCATCTCTGGTACAGATTGCATGATGTTTTGCTGCGCTTGTGGTGTATATAAGCCCCAAATTTAAAGAAAACATTGGTACTCTACACAGTTCAAGGGACCTAGAATGTAGGCGCACACTCTAGGTACTAAGAACAATGATGGTCAAAATAATTCTGATAAACTCTACAATTAACATGGAGTATAAGTGAGGTTCTTAGTACATGTTTGCCCATCTACCACATCAAGGTGAACCCTATAAGATGGGTCCCTAACATCCCTAATACTAACACATTAGGTAAAATTTATCTAGGACTTACATCTCATAGTGCCCATTCTAGTATGTAGATAGAAATGTAGGAACCTAGGCTGATTATTAATAAGATCTGAGGGCAGATGGGTGTGGTACAAATACCAAACAGAAGGAGTCTCAAGGTGGCCATAAACTATGAGATTCAAAAGTTGGTCAGATCAGTTGTACGATTTCCCTTAAAAATTCTTCCCTTCAGATACAGGACGATATGTATTTAAAATTCAACTACTTCACATAAGACCATACGATTTGATCAATCACATCACATAATGTGTGTCAATTCCTACACGATCAGTTGAGATCTCTCTGCAAAGCCATTTGATCTGTGATCCAACTAGACGACGGCGGGGATGCGCATCTGGGTCACAGAAGACTCAAAATACAACTATTTGCAAATGATTGGTCTGTCCAACCTGTAGAAACTGCCCAAATCGTGTGATCAATCGGGCCGTGTATAGCCAGCATTAGCCTTCAAGTGTACAATATATATACACAAATATAGAGGAAAGGGGGAGGAGGCCAGTATTGCACACCCTAATTTTAAAAATATTAAGAGGTGATGCAATGCTGAGATTGGTAGTACAAGCAGGAGACAAAGAATGCAGGCGCACACTCTAGGTACTAAGAACAATGATAGTCAAATAATTCTGATATACTCCATGTTAATTGTAGAGTTTAAGTGAGGTTCTTAGTACATGTTTGGCCACCTTCAGCGCCCACCCCACTGCACCCAGCTCAGGCGGCATTACAGAGTGATGGAAGCTGCTGCTGCAGTGTTGGCCATAGTACTTATATTTAACTTCAAGCAGTTGTACCAATCTCAGCCTTCGTCACTCCTGGTGACTTCCCCTGTGACACAAACCGGGCAGGGCTGCACTGGGTTCTGCTGGGCACTACTATGGCCAGCTCATTTGATATGTGGTGTGTGTGTGGTCAGGAACACAGGCGCCAAATGATTCCTCCTGTAAACCGCTCCAAAGTACTGTAATACCTATGTAAGCATCATGGCGCAGTAGTAAATCCTGGATTGGTGCAGTAATGGAGGTGTTCATAGGTGCATATTGTGGCTTCATGCACAGCCCGCAGATGCATAATTACACGATCATGACAGGTGGGAAGGCTGAATCATGTCACCTTGGCCTGCTCATTCTGACTTCTGTAAACTTGGTTTTTCATCTCCTGATTCTGGAGGACAGGCCTACAAAATAGACAAGTATGCCTATATTCCACCTGTGTTGGTATGTTGTACTTATAATTGTTTGCTACTTATGTTATTATTATACACTAGCCATGTTATTATATTCTACTACTCATCTGAATCTAAACACAAATCCTGAAAGGAACCCAATCATCCAGAGAGAGAAACAGCACCGTCGGTGGCATTTCAAATATGGCACTGGTCGCAAGTCAATCACAGCTTGTGGACCGGCAGCCAATCCGGATCGGCTGCTGTACCGCAAGCTGTGATTGGCTTGCAGCCGGCACCATGTTAGAGATGCCACCAGCGGCGCTGTTTCTCGCTGGCTGCCGGTGCATACATATCTGCTTCCGCCACCCAGGTCCCCAGAGCCGTCCCTAGGCATAGACAAATTAGGCAAATGCCTAGGGGCATGCATTCCAAGCCTAGGGGTAACTCAGCTTGACAGTGGGCAATGATGGGACCAGGACAGGCGGATGCACCTCTGCTTTTGCTGTATTAACGAGATCAGAGCTCTCAGCTCAGCTCTGATCGGCCTGCAGCTCATACAGCCAACAAAAATTGCCACTGGATGAAGGCTGCTGGGCATGCCCAGCCACAGCAGCTCCTCCTCCCATGGACCTTTGCAAAGTCCAGTAGCCTGGGCCTACCTACAGGGAGACAAACGGGGGTGGGGGCACCAATGCTCTTGCTGGCACGGGGCACTAAAATGTCTTTTTCTCTGTGGATGAGGATTGCAATGGGTGAAAGGTGATGATGTTGCTGGCTGCTGCTGTGATCTATACTGCTGGTTGATTGGTGCTATGCTCAGAGAGGGGTGCTGGGTAGAGGCGGAACTAGCAATGGTGCTAGGGGGCACCACCCAAAATCTTGCCTAGGGCAGCAAACTGGCTAGGGCCAGCTCTGCAGGTCCCCTGCTCTCTCTGGGCCTGGGACTCCAGACCCAGCAGCCCCCGCCCTAATGTCAGGTCAGTGGTCTCATATAACATAAATGAAAGTTAAAGCAACTGATAAGCTCTGTGCGTCATGAAAACCTTTAAGTGTAAACTAACCTAAATAACCCCTTAGCAAACTAATGTAATAGTGGCAGTGCGCACCCAGGTCCAATAAAAGCAAAGGTGTACAAAGCCAAATACAAAATAGACAACCATTAGAAAAAACAGGAAAAACTAAATCTATATAGTCCTAATGCTGAAAAGCAAAGTATAAAAGTCACTTTCAAAGAGGACTTATGAAAGCTGCTACAACTTGCACCAGGCCTCTGGTAGGTGTAGATTTTCCTTAGTATGTCCCCCAGAGTGAATGATTAATCATCTAAAGACGTGTCCTCATACATCTAGCCTCAATACAGTATGTGGCGCAAGTGAGCCGCCGGGTCCTGTGCGACACTGTTACCACTAGGCGTCTTTTTCAATCGAAAATGCATTTCAGTTGCAATGTGATGAGACTAGGTCACACCAGGAGACTGTGCTGCTTAATTTGCTATGTGACACTCGTACAGTATATCTGTGTGCACCTTAGTCTGTATATGAAGCACAATGGAACTTGGCTTGGAAAAAAACTGTGGCTGATGCATCATAGCACTGTGAATCAGGGCCATTGTGGAGGCGTTCCCATGGGAACGCCTCCGTCTGGCCGCCACGCCCCTCGGCATGTTCACCAAAGGGGGCGTGCTGTCAGTCACCATCGACAGCACGCCCCCCTTGGTGCGAGACCCCGAGCGACGAATTTCTCATCGCTCGCCGGGTCTCGCGCATGCGCACGACGGAGCTCCCTCCGACGTGCGTATGCTCACAACATCGACCCGCTTGCGAGCGAACTTTGCTCGCGAGCGGGTCTGAATGACCCCCAATGTGCCCACTCTGATCAATATGTCGTTCAGTGCAGGCATCCTCCCTCATCCCCAAACATGCACAACCTGTCGATATCGGCAGGTTGGCCTGCATGTCAGGCGATGACAGATGCCGGCAACGACCAGCGGGAGCGCGCATCGCTGGTCGTTACCGGCATATTCACTGAACGATTGAACGATAACGATGTCGCAATCGTTTAACCGTTACATTTTATCGTGTAGTGGATATGCGCCTCAGTGGCAAACGCAGGATTTCTAAAGGGTGGTTTCCAAATGCTTGATTTTACGAGTGTGGCCAGTCCATGAAGAGGAAATAATTAGCACTTATCTAGCTTTAATATGCATCATACAAAGTGTTTTGAACTTTTGAATGTCATAACTCCAGCATATACAGGATCAGTGATCACACTAAACCATTAAATGCGGCAGTAGGGTCATCCTATCTGAGTTGAATGTTTTTGTTTCAGATGTGGGCTCCATTCCACAGTATGGGAGCAAGTCCGGGAGTCTGGGGGAGCAGCAGAAGACTATAGCACTGCCCTGGACACATATGTACATATTGGTCTCCTTATGCACTGGATAGTGTATGGTATTAATAAATAACCCTATTGATGGTCTATAGCAGTGCACCCCTTACAGTGCATGTTTTTTAGATCTCCTAGTTGATGCACAGATGTATTTATTATTGGCTGACACATGTTAAAAGATCCACAGGTGGTGCTAATTATTTCATTTGTGATACTTACAAGAACATGCAGCACTAGTAATATTCTATTTTATTACTATTTCTTTTGTGGTCATGGTGTGTGCTGGTGAGGGGAGTTTCCAGGGTACCAGAACCCCCCTGAGTTTGCCTATGTGCCTTTAGATTTACAACTAGTGAAGAACAAACTAGTGTATCACTTTATTTCTATTTACTTACAGTGAAGAAAGATTATCTCAGACTTTACAAGAATGTATTAACACTCTGAGGAGGTCATAATATTTACGGCTATGGGCGTCATTCAGAGTTGTACACTCTTCTAATTTTTACGTAGTTGACCGATTATTGGTGAACTCTTCATGGATCTATGTCGCAAAGCGTATGTGTCAGGGTACATTACACTTATATTAACGTAGTCACTTGCAGCTACTTTTTACTCACAGTGAGTGTGATTGACAGTGAGGGAGGTAACGGGGGATTAGCTGCAAAAATGCTGGGGCATTGCAGCCTGCATCTGTGCTCCAGTACATACAGTATATAACATGGCTCTTCACAACATCAGGGTTACTCAGAAGGTCGATCATCGAAGGATCTTCAACAGATGTTGCGTCTTTGTATGCTATCGCTTGGATTTGCGAAGCTGCAGATGAATGTCTCAATACATATCCAGTGACTGCGACATTAGCATATTTCCACCATAATTGCCTACTTTTGAAAAGGCATTTCAAGGAGATTGTGAAAGCAACACCTATGAGCGCTACGGTAAAGTAGGCGTGTACTGTTACATCTGAGAGGCGTGTCATAAGACATCCAAATGTAAATAAGCCCCAAAGCAGTTAGTAAGATCTATTTGTTGATGAAAAAAAAACACTGATACTTTTCAGAAAATACATGTAACCATAGTGATCATTGTGCTTATAACCAATGCAGGGAAATTATACTAATGATCCCATTTGAATGTATATATCTCTTTTTTTTAATATATAAAACCGCTTCATAATGGGGGTAAGGTGCAATCAGGGAGATTATTAGGCTCTTCAGGGAGTCAGGAAGATTGCTACTATTTCAGGGAGTCTTCCTGACAATCTGTGAGAGTTGGCAAGTATGATTTCCACACAGCAGCTGCATACACAGACATAGAAGAGAAAATAATTGTTATTAAGTTTAATATTACTGTAGGAAAAAATAGGCCCAAATTATTTGGTTTTAGCTGTTTATATCATTTTTTGGAAAAAAATACAGATCCAAAACCAAAACCGAAAAACAAAACACCAAGGAAAAAGATCCAAAACCAGGGGAGATCCAGATCCAAAACCAAAATACCGGGGTCGGTGCACATCTCTAGTTAGGAGCTGGTTGGTTGGTACCTTATCTCCGTCATCTTTATCTCCATCCAAGGCTTAGTAAATATACCCCAACCAATGTCCCTCAGATGAAAGAATGAGGATTTGTTCATTTCTGACAGCTGATGTTTAAGTACCACACCACACCAGGAAAACACCAAAATACCTGTCAGTGTTTTGCAACTCTGAACCCACAAGCTTAAATCCAGTTGGTTGGTAAAGCTGCAGTCTTGTCCCTTTGATATGGTCCTCCTATCATATAGACCTCTGTTATTCAGTCAGTCAACTGGCACTCATCCACTCCTGCAGATCAGCTAAACAGTCATGTAAGATTGGTATGAGATTCCCAGTATCCAGAACAAAGGATAGGTACAGTTGAGTATCATCTGCATGGAAGTGGTAGACCAGGCTATGAGGCCATAGTAAACAAAGTGATCTATAATCTACGCTCCAAAGTGACTGTAGCCTTCTCTAATAGAGAGGAACACCACACCCCCACAATACAATTATTAACGCAATGTCCCACACAATGGCTGTGTGACCTATAGAAGTACCATCCAAAAAAACATACACAAAATATCTTGTCTTTGAAATAAGGGGGGGTGCTATAAAAAGTCGGCATTCTAAATGCCAACACCAGAATGTTCACAGTCAGAATGTTGACATGTACTTTATGTCGACAACCAAAATGTAGTTAACATAGTTAAAATGTCGATATGTTCATGTCATACCTGCCAACTTTCCCGGAATGACCGGGAGGCTCCAAGTCTCCCACACCCCCCACACCATACTTGCCTACTTTTGAAAAAGCATTTCAGGAAGATTGTGAAAGCAACACCTATGAGCCCGGTGGTAAAGTGGGCGTGTACTGCTACATCTGAGAGGCGTATCATAAAATTGATTTACATCCATATGTAAATGAGCCCCAAAGCAGTTAGTAAGATCTATTTGTTGATGGAAAAAACCCTGATACTTTTCAGAAAATGCATGTAGCCATAGGAATCATCGTGCCCTATAACCAATGCATGAAATGATACTAATGATCCCATTTGAATGCATAAATCTCTGGGGGGGGGGGGGGGGTTATATAACAGCTACATTTTGGGGGGTAAGGTGCAATCAGGGAGATTACTAGACTCTTCAGGGACACAGGGAGATTGCTACTATTTCAGGGAGTCTCCCTGACATCAGGGAGAGTTGGCAAGTAAGCCCCACAGCCCCTCCCATCCCTCCCTCCCCGCGCTACCCACTTACAAAGCACAGGACAGCGTCCAGGAAGGGGCGATGATGCAATTCGTGAAGTAACCTGCAAAGTTAGTAAGTATAGTATGTTAACATGTCGACACCAGGATCTCGACATACAATTTTTTTGCTTATGGTTGGTGAAAGGGATTTCCCTGAAGTGTTTTACTTTATCTAATGTGGAATAGCTTCCTTTGCACTTGAATAGTATATTTGATTTTATAGGCAGATCTAACCATTACACATATGAAGAAAGGGTTATTCCCTCTCTATGTTCACGTGGATAGTAACTGATGACAACAGTGTACATCTACTGAAGGGGATCTATTTGCAACCATGAAGAAAGGCATCATTTTAGTCAAGGGGAGATGAAATAATAAAATTAATTTTAGTTATTATTAGTTGTATCACATTAATTACAAGTATTTCTAAATCCAACTATTTTGGTCAGTTGCCACACTATTGACCTGCGCTCGATGGTATATAGAGCAATATCACTACAGGAGTGTTCAATGATTTTATATGGCTCCCTTTTCTTTATGTGGCCACTAGATGGAGCCCTTTGTGGATGACATCGCATCAGTTGTTATACAACATATCCGGATCTCTCTCTAGAATGGAAACATCATCTGATAGTCGACTCAATTACGTCATTAGGAAGCGCCAGCGGTTGCTAAGGAAGCTAATTATCGTCATGGAAACAAACGAGAAACCAATACAGGAGACACATATAGATACTGCTGAGAAATAATACCCTTGTACATAATACACCATTTAGTTTTGATCGGAAAGCTGTAATACAACGCTTGTGTTTTGTCTCCTGTAGCCAGTATACATATGTATTTGTACAAGTGTATTTATGATCCTTTTTGCATTCAAGTAAGAAATACATTCTATATTCCATTGTGTGCCATCAGTGATGTCCGTGCTGGATGGGTGGAGAACTGATTCACAGCCTCGCCATCCATGGTAAGTACTTATATACAATTATATGTAGCTGATAGTTTGATGTCCTGTAACATGATAACATGGAATAATATAACAAAACAAAAATACACCTGGCCCTGGGTTCTACTATGTGATCCAGAAGAAGTAATTCCAATTAATATGAGAGGCATATTAACATGTAAACAAGTTGGATGTATGAACTTTACTAAGTTAATACAGAAGTGTCACTGACACCACAATTTCCCTGCACTGGCTTTACAGGAGCCTCATGTCACTTCTCTGTGCAATGCTGCTCTTCATATTAACCTTCATCATACCGTTACATACCTCCCAACATGACCCTCTCCAGGAGGGACACAATGCTCTGTTCCTGGACTTCCCTGGTAATGTATGATTGCCATCACCTGTGTTGAACTAGTTCATTTATAAGAAATTGATAAGAAAGCTGTTTCACCACAGGTGATGGCAATCATACATTACCAGGGAAGTCCAGGAACAGAGCATTGTATCCCTCCTGGAGAGGGTCAAGTTGGGAGGTATGCCGTTCTGTTGCTCCCTCCAAAATGTAGCCTTGTGCTCACTAACATAACAACAGCCCCTCCAATATGACCCGTTCCACCCGGTATAAATTTAGTCTGCTCCTGGACTTCCCACCTAATTTATGATTGCAGCCACCTGTTGAAACACCTGTCTCATCTCAACACAGGTGACAGCAATCATAAATTAGGTGGGAAGTCCAGGAACAGAGCAATTTGTACCTGGTGGAACGGGTCATGTTGGAGGGTAGGTAATCCTACCCTTCACCATGACCCATTCCATTAGGTACAAAATGCTCTGCTCCTGGACTTCCCATCTAATTTATGATTGCTGCCACCTGTGTTGAACTAGATGAGACAGTTGTTTCACCCACTGGGGTCACTCTGCTATTTTGGTGTCACCCCGTCGGATTGTGTCACCGTGACATGGAGAGAGGAAGGGGAGAGATTGTGAGCTGCCCCAGCAGCTGTAGGAGCGCTGGGGAAGCCCACTGTGTGCCGAGAACAGGAGGCATTAACTGCAGGCTGACCCGATATGTTTGTGAATAATGTCATTCACAGACATACCATGTGTACACACCCGCCAATGCACTCACCATATATCGTTCGTCGAATAATCAATATATCGACAAGTGTGTACCCAGAATTAGGGATGTGTAAGATTTCTTACACGTATATGCAGTAGTAAAATGTGCAAGTTGCAGGGAATAAAACAGCAAAAGTTTCTGTCCAACTCTATATGAGTCCCTATATATACAACCTGCAGAGAGGGTCATTCCATGTCAAATGGACCAATTTTGAAGATTGTCCCCACCTGCTGATTGTGCATGCGGAGTCAGTGACAGTTGCACCCATACCCACTTTCAGGGCCATAGATTTGCTTCCGTGAGGGAGCTGTCGGTCTTCCACGAAGGGGGGGGCATGTCGCAGCAAAAGGGGGTGGAGCATGGGGCGTGACAGCGCTGTTGCGTCATCGTGGTCCTGCCCCCTCTTCACAATGCCGATAGCGGCATTGTGAAGCAGGGGGCGGGGTCACGATGACGCAATTCAGCATGAATGTCGCGTCACCTGCCCCCTCGCTGCCGGGGTTTATATTGTAATCGCGGGGGGGAAGGGGGTCGCCAGGGGCCGGGAGGCTTGCCTGCCTTTTTGGGGGGCTGGGTGCGGCACACGATATTTGGGAGGCTCCCATCTGAATCGGGAGGGTAGGCAAGTACGTTGCATATTGTGAACTAACGTTTTCCCAAAGAAAGGGGCCAATCCAATTAGGTGCGAGATGCTAATTGCAAGTTGTTGTTTTCTCAGCAACTTTGCATTGCAAATTAATTTTGCAACCCAATTAGCAACTCGTATTGAACCAGTAAACTCGTATTTTTCCAAGAGATGGTAGGGAAAATCTTTATTTTAAGGTTAAAATGTCAGGACCCCATGCAGAACCCCTTACAAACACCCCTAATGAATAATTAGACAATTGGAAGTTTCAAATTAGCTTAATTAGTCCAGTAATTACATGTCATTTTTGGGTGTAAAAAAATGGCCTCAAATGATCTTAGAATAATCTAATTTATTATTTCTTTATAGCACATGGCCGGTCTGTTATGAGTGTGGTATCTATGTGAACTCCATTTTTTGTTGCAGGTATAAAGAGAGGCTGCATAAAAAATTTCTCAAAGAATCCAACCAGAAACTGAATCTATCAGGAGCTCTCAACAGCTGCCACTGGAAATTCCTACCAAGAGGAGGTGATGATTTCCGAGATGGCTATCCCTCTTCTTCTGACACTTCCTACATCCCATCCACTAAAGGACACGTTCCAGTCCTGCAGAATATACCGCGTGACCCAGAACCTGCTCAGAAGCCAAGGAAGAAGTTTACCAAAGAGCAATCCTGTTTCTCAAAGCTCCTCCCACTGCAGCAGGCACGCCAAGAATATATTGCAGAGATAGAGTATGGCCTTACACAACACCCATTGGTCCTATACCCTCACCTGGAAGAAGGCCTGCCATCTGATGTAAGGAACAAGTCATACTATCCTATACAGTCAAATATTGGCAGTCAGAAAACAGAATGACAAAAAATCACTATTGTCAGGCTAGATGCTCTTACATGTATTATATCTAAAGTTACAACATACTGAGTCTGAACATCTGATTCTTATTAGAAATTCTCAAAGGCCTGTATGACAGCAGTACAGTATAGATATATATTAACCCGTCTTTCACTTACAGTTCAGGATCAAACTATACAAGATGCTCACGTGTTTTTCTATGTAATATTTTTTTATGAAACTTTATTTTGAATTTCCTAGATAAGAGAAATAAAAAGGGAAGGCAGGGTTAAGCAATGATTACAGGGGGGTAACACAAGGAATTAAAACTACAACTTTTTTGTAACATTTACATTTTATGAGTTTAAGTAACTTTTAAATACAAACTGTTATATCGTTTATTTTTTGTGTAGGAGCTAGTTGTTACTGATTTGCTGTTTTGTCTCATGCTTATCACTAATAATGATTTATTGTTGTGGGAAATCTGGCGTAAAATTGCTGTATCATTCAGTATTTGTTTTTGCTGTTTTTTATTTTGTTGTATGAAAAATAGTTGCGTTATAGATTGCTACACATAATATTACTTCACTCACAGCATTATTTGTTCATGCATTTCCTTTATAGTAATTTCTTAGCTTTAGATGACTGGTTTATTGGCTACTACATGGCTTCATTCACCTTATTACTAAATACATTGCATTATCTTGCTGACTTCCTCTTCCACTTTTTACCCATGTAGTAAAACATACAGGTAGAATTATTTATTTCCTTTGTCCTGAGCTCGGTTACAGCTCTGCTGTGCTCTCTGCCTTGGCTACATAGCGCAGCTTTATTCTGTATCCTGGGATAACAAATACAAAAGGAATCTAAAAGAAAAGGCATTTTATTTAGTGAACAATGCAGGTAGATCTGTACAACCAATACAGTTATCTGAAGGTGGAAAACATTTCATTTTAGACTGAATCACTTGCAAGTTTCACAACAATATGGTTTATTTAACAATAGCAATTTTTATCCATAAACCTGCAGATATGTGCAATTTGGCATGGGTTCTATGGATAAAGGTATGTTCTGTCGTTTAGAGCAACCTTTCCTACAATCTGCTAAACTCAATACTATGAGCTTCTATTCTTCTCATACACGTGCCTCTAAGCATTGGGAGGTTCTGAATTGGGATGCGGTGTGGCTTTGGCGCCATAAGAATGTCACCATGTCATAATGGTTGAAGCCATTCCCAATGTGGGTGTTCTTGGCATTAAAACAACATTTTTTTATGCAGCATATAATGGAGGCACTTCTTCCCCTACATGCGGCAGGCTTAGTACCTCCCAACCTCCGCATATTGGGACCAATGTGCTGATCACAAGACAGTCACTCAATCAGGACGGTCTCATGGAATTTGGGGCATTGGAAGGTATGCAGATACTGCCAGCATCACCCTCCTCATTACATCCTGTAACAGCGCTCCTCACAGTAGAGGAAGGTGCTTGGTAATTACATCATTGTGTATTACATGACTAAAAAGTAATAGCAATTATTTGCTTTTTTAACTATTGAGTTCTTAGACTGGTTTCTTGTGAAAAGACACTTATATATAATGTGAAGCTGTTGTCAGATTTTTCTCCTTCTTGCTATAATGACGTCTTATGACTTTCCATTCCACCAATTTCCAAACGCACCTTTGTGACTTTTTAAAGTACAATGTATTTACTTCTTTTATTTAGCTGTTTGAACAAATTGTGGACCTTCTTGACCCTGAGATGAGATTAAAAAGTGCATCAGGATGCTATGAAGTTATTCCTGAGGAGCAGGAGGAAGAGACTAACATTCCACCTACTGACCAACAGGAGATGCAGAGTGAGAAATCACGTCACACCAGTACCAGGCAGTCAGCAATGTAAGGATTATCTAGTTGTGTTTTGCCTCATATCACAGCCCTGTATATTTTGTATACAATCTAGAAATAGCATCTGTAATCATTGTGGAAGTGGTATATTTTTGCAGTCTTGTAATTGGATAGTTTTTTTTTAAGTCATTAGTGGAAAAGCAAACAGATGTTAAATGTATTTAAATCAGTAACAAAGGCCTATTTATCACTTTGACATATTTCTGTGGCCCTTAACAGGGGCAGTTTGGGATCTAAAACCAGTCTGGGAAATATATGGAAGCAGTCCTAAATGGGGAGGTGGGACTGTATAGCGGGCAGCGTCTGTGGAGGGGGACCCCTTCCTCAGAAGCAAGGTCCTTTTCAACATTGAAACTGCACATTTTTGCTTTCCTGGAACCTGATGGTATACATAGGAGTTCCCTTCATGTAGGGTGCAGCAGAGGAGCAACTGTACACACTAAACTCTACCTGTAGTTATACTGATCTACATAAGCAGCATCATCCACTACATTTACCCCTATGTGCAGTACCTCTTGCCCACTTCTACTCCCAGACACTATCACTTATCCACTGAAATACCCTTCACTCAACACCACTTCCTGACACACCTCACCTACAGAAATACCTGTTACTCCCCACCACTTCCTGACACAATACCTCACCTACAGAAATACCCGTTACTCCCCACCACTTCCTGACACAATACCTCACCAACAGAAATACCTGTTACTCCCCACCACTTTCTGACACCCTACCTCACCCACAGAAATTCTGATTACTCCCCACCATTTCTTGACACCATACCTCATCCACAGAACTACCGGTTACGCCCACCACTTCCTGACACCCTATCTCATCCACAGAAATACCCGTTACTCCCCACCACTTCCTGACACCCTATCTCATCCACAGAAATACCCGTTACTCCCCACCACTTCCTGACACCCTATCTCATCCACAGAAATACCCGTTACTCCCCACCACTTCCTGACATCATACCTCATTCACATAACTACCACTTATTCCCCACCACTTCCTGACACTCTTCCTCATCCACAGAAATACCCATTACTCCACACCACTTCCTGACACTCTACCTCACCCACAGAAATACCCATTACTCCCCACCACTTCCTGACACTCTACCTCCCCACAGAAATACCCGTTACTACTCATTACTTCCAGACACCATACCTCACCCATAGAAATACCCGTTACTCCACACGACTTCCTGACACCCAAAGGAGTGAGTTTTTCTGTGAATACTGGCTGTTCTCTTTTGGTTGCCCTTTACAGTGACAATAGAAAGATCCAGTGATTGATGTTAGAAGAGTGACAGACAGATAGAAGTCAGTGGAGGAGCAAGTTAGTGGGGAAGGGGCTGAAGGCAAGGCCAATAAATTGTTTGTAACATGCATAGCATAGTGCCAGCTTAGAGCATGGGTAGTCCTGTATACTATTCCTCAAGCTAAGCTCTGGCTCTATACTATACAATACAAAATGTGTTTGTTTTTCAATAGTGAGCACAATTTATAGTCCCACTTTTCATTTTCTTTATTATTATTATTATTATTATTATTATCCTTTATTTATATGGCGCCACAAAGGTTCCGCAGCGCCTTACACAGTACATAAATGAGCAAACAAGAAAAAACAGTAATAGTAATACAAAACAATGCAGGACAAGGACATGGTTTATAAACATTGCTGCATAGCACAAGCAGCAGGGCATTAGCAACCAAGTGTTAGGTGCCAATTGGGGAGTTAGGAGTACATGATAGTATAAGTAGGGGAAGAAAAGCACATGAGGGATGAGGGCCCTGCTCGTGAGAGCTTACATTCTAAAGGGAAGGGGCAGACAGACAGGGGCAACACAGATGGGGTAGATAGTGAGGAAGGAGCATGGAGCAGTGGGTTAGGATATATGCCGCGGAATGTGTATGTTATAAGATGACCTTGTGTTATGTCAAAATTAAGTATCTCTATGACAAAAACAGATTTTTATTTATGTGTTATTTGCATGAGAAATGTACAAAATAAAGTAGTTGCCCTTTAATTATTGTGTGTTACATTTTAGCATCTAAATACATCCAGCTAAAATTATGGGACTGCCCCACCATCCTAATAGTGAGTACTATAGTCCCGGCTGCTGGTTGCTATGCCATGCTCCTGTGAGTGGGTGCTTCTTACATGCTAGGCCCACCCACAGAGCGATGCAGCCATCCCCAACATGCAGTGGCCATGCCCCCTTCAGGGGGAACCCCCGGGATGTTGCTATACTCTGGTCCAGGATTTCTCATGGCAGCCCTAGAGGGGCCCGGCAGAGAGAGTAGGGAATAGGGCTTAGTGGTGGGGTAGCAAGTGCATGGAGGGAGGAAGGTGGTTAAGCGTGGAGGAACAAGAAGGGTGGTTGAGAGAAGTAAAGGGTTGGAAGGGAGACTGGTGAGAGAAAAAAGATGGAACAGCAAGTGGAGGAGACTAGAGGGGGAGGATAGGGGGTGGACGAAGTAGGTAAAGCAGAGGATTATGTAGACACTGAATAAGAGGGGGCGATTGAAGTAAAGGTGTTCATGCTGTGGTAATAAGTGAGGTGAAAACTGGAGTGGAGGTTGTGTGATGTAGGGACAGTGTGGATAAATGTGGTTAGATGTTCAAAATACAGGTAAAAGAACAGTTCTAATGTATGAGCGCAGCTCCAAAAGTGAAATATAAAGAGAAGTAGGTGAGTAATGGGTGTAGGAATTAGTTACTAAAATAAAGAATGTTAAAGTAGATAGTAGGGAAGCAGTGGAAAGAGGCAATACAGTAGAAACAGGATTTTCAGTAGCATGAAGGCAAAAATTACAATGTACAGAGCCAATCTAGTCAAAGGTGTTTTGAACAACAAGAGCAATCAGTAAGGGCAGCACTTGCAATGTTTAAGCAGGGAGTGCAGTAAGGAGTTTCCTGGATATACATACAGCAGCTGTTAGTGATGGTGAATTGGTTTATTCCCACAAGTATGTTTGATGTCCTTCAGAAAGTGTTCAGGCATTCAGGATGTTCTCTTTCAGTTTTCCTCCAGTGTAACTCCAGCATAACTCCGTCATAGTTATTAAATTGTAAGTACACTTATAATCGAACACTTTGAAACGAACACTAACTTTAGCAGCCAAAGGCTTTAGCAGTCTAACAGATCACTAATAAGTATAGCTTTCTTTACTTGGTGTATGACCAATTATCAGTCAGCTGAACAACTGGATTGATATAGTACGCTGTATAGTCTTATTTGAGGATAACCTCATACATATACCAATTGAACACTGACAGTCACATTTTTGTATTTCATCAGGGAAGATTTAGTTATTTCCAGGTGTTTGTAGTCTCAAATGGCCACATAAAATTATTATATGGGTGGCCAAAATCTGATAAAGCTGTGCTTAATGGCTGCTCAGGATTACATTTATTATGTAGTGTCTGTCCACACTTTTATTTGCTGCTCTTTAATAGCAATGAGGTCCATATGCTGTGATTGGGTACATGCTGACATAGTCTCACCCACTTAGAAGGAAACTCACTCAGGATGCCCGGGTGGCAGGCGCTCAGCAGCTTCAGGCTTGGTCTGCTCCTCTTCTTCACTCACTTGGGGGATGAGCTGTAATAACGTCTCATTATCTGCCCACATCCTGATTCGGAGCAAAAGGAGGGGAGCAGGGGACAGTTGGGTGTGCTGCGCACATCACCCTGGTGGGCAGTGGCGTTAAAGGCTGAGGTCTCACCCTCGCTACAGCCCTGCCTGTAGGGGGGGGGGGGGCTGAGCTGGCCCAGAGAGAACTGTCCTCTGCTCCCAGTGGCCCAGTCTGCCCCTGCTCTTAATGTAAAGCTTTATATAACTGTATTTATGTACTGTACTAGGCTCACTACCTTTAGGCTGATTTCACCTGTAACATGTTTGTGATATTTATTGAAGTGCAGAAGCAGTTTAAACAATAACTTGCACCATTCCACAGGAATTTTCATACAGAATGATTTAAGTTTATACAATTGTTTTTCTTGCTTTAACTTATAGAGATGCATTGTTTAATATTAATCAAATTATCTTCAATTTAATATTGTTATTAAAGGAGTGAGCAGTCTAGGCTTAAAAATCCATACACATGGCTTTCTAAGCAAGAAGAGCCTGTACAGGAGGAGAAAAAGTCCAAGATAACACAACCTTTCACTCCTGCACCAAATGACCGTCTCAGGCTTGTGACTAAGGAGTTCTGTGATTGGGTGACTTCATTGGTAAGTGGCATCAATCAATAAATACCTAAAGTCAGAATTTAGCGCTAAGCATATTTTCTAATCTTTATTACATAACCAATAAAGCCATAGCCACATATTTTCTATTATGTTGCAGCATACGCCAGTTACAATTGTGTTGCTGGTTCAAATCACAATCGCATTTGATGTCATTTTGATTGTGTTGGTTAGAAAACTTGATCATCCAGTGATTTAATTAATATACATGGTCATGTCTGAGCAGAATATATAGACCTCTGACCGTCCATTTGTTTGGCTCAATTACTTAGTTAATGAATTAGCCACCAGGTATGCACTATGTAGCCAGTTACATGTGGCACAACTCAGCAATCAGATAGAATGAGGATATTCTTGCATGAGTGACCTCTGTACTCCTACATCTCAATTTATTAGTCTTCCTTCTTGTTATCCTGCCTTTCATAAAATAACCTAACCAGGAGATGATACTATAAATTATAGAGAGTGGTAATAAGTAGGAATCATGGCCATTGTTTGATGATTTCTTCCTCATATAAAATCACACTGGTGTCTTTAAAAACTTCCAATAATGAGCAGTGGCAAGTAAACTATCTGCCTTATCTATGGCCTTCAGGATAAGGGTTTGTCCACACTATCATGTTTTACAAGCAGCGTAATAATGACATGCTACCTGTGTCTCTGTTGCTTACCTAGGGACTATTGTTAATCCTAGTAAATTGAAGTAAACAGGTACAGTATGGAACTGGACTTAATTTATTCTAGTGATCACAAAATCTATTTATTTGGACACTGCCTGCTATAAGTAACTCCAAGTGATCACATTGGGGTTAGTGGAGTGTCCTACATTGACCACCCCCAAGCAAGCACTGGTTAGCAATGCATGTCAAATGTGGTTGTGTTTGACATGTGCTGTCACTGGCATTTTCCTAACACCAGTGGGTAAAAACCTTAAGTGGTAAGTGAGCATCAGATTTAGGAGAACCAAATGTGGCTCCAGCAGATATGGGGAGAAAGCCATCAGGAACAGAATGTATGTTATACTACCCCATGTTTGACCGGTGAGTGGTGTAGTGGCATTCTCTCTGTGACACCTGCTGCTGGAACACTTTGGCCAGGTACCTGGCTCTAGCTCATTTGGTTTCACCTCAGGCTTCAGTATGTGAAACAGGATGCAAGTATCCCTGCAAGTGCAGCTTTAATAACAGCAAAGCACTTCTAGCGTAGAGACAGCGGGTATAGTGTATTTTTCTTGTTGAAAATAAATCATTTTGGATTTTCTTAACATCTTAAAATTTCATACTGAACCTCAGTTCACTTTGTTACTTTAGGCAGCAGGGTTACTTGGCACAAGAGCTGACATTCTCACATAGGGGTCCATACAGCGTTACACACAAGTTGTCCACAATAACACTCTCATTGCTGCCTGCATGCCATCATCATTATCAACACACACTTGTGCCAGCCCTATCCTCGTGCAAGAGATGAGCCTGAAATCAGATCGCTCTCTGTGTATGTACAACTTGGCATAGCCCGCAAAATGGACTTACATGTAACTCTGTATCAACCTAATAGTGGGTCTGTCCCTGCACAGCTCTGCCATACTGGTGTACCAGTCACATCGCTCCATCGTCTGCTATACTAGGGAGACTGGCAAGTGCAGCCTCAGAGCAAACACCCATGCTCCTACTATTTGACTTACAGACAGAGCAGGTTAGTTATACCCTAGCCTAACATTGCTCTCGACTCTCGGCATCATCACTGTTTCACTTGCCCTATCAGACACGTTCAACAGCATCTTTATAGCCCAGAAGTGAGTCACACAACAGTTCGGACCCTTGGGCACTACATGACTGGTTGTGGTAAAAGGAGTACAACAGTCCAAAGTCAGCTCACTGTCACCAGGTATGTGTTTATCTCCGTGCCAGGTACAGCTTGGCTCAGGTTGTGGATGTTTTCCCCGGACACCTGAATGACGTTTTTAAACACTTATTTCTTGTGAATACCTCTTCAAGGCATCACACATACTCACGTGTCACATGTCGCACCGCGAAGGTGGGCGCTGTTGGGGGTTGTTACAGTTATATTGGGTACATTTAATGACATTTTGTTCTGGTCCTTTAATATATTTATTTAATGCAGTGTTTCAAAGCACAAAGCAAAATGATGTACATGACTATATCTGTTATTAGAAAACAGCATGCTTTGTCTTACAGGGTGGGGAGCCATGTAATATTAATGAATCCACCATATCCAGTCTATTTGCCAGCGGCTTTGACACTAAGCCGCCCCTTAGTGTCCCAATTCATGTGGTCGAGCTTAACAATGTGCCGGCAGAGCTGAAAATGTATGTGGGAGATTCTCCTCAAGAGTCCAGTGCAAAGACGTTACCCTCAAGGAACATAGAGCAGTCACAGGTAAGGCACAAACTTGTTTATTTATATACAATTTACATATATTTTGTGTCTGGTGCTTTATAACTAAGCAAATTGTGAAAACTTTAGCAGCTGAAAACTAGAGCACGATGTCTCCTTTATATTGGTTCATAGCAACAGTATGGGGGACTTGTCATGTGACCCCGGGCTGGGCTAGGCTGTACTACTCAGTAGTAGTCCTGGATTATCATAATCATGTTTGTTTCCATCATATACAAGTAATTGGGAACATACAATAAGATAAAACACAGGATTTTGCCTTTAAAAAATGTATATATATTCCAAGTCCATACATTGCTAACAAGATTGCAGAAGGATTGGAGAGTTTAAGTAATGTAATGTTTCCCCACAATGTAGTGTATAATGACAGTTAATCATTATAACTGTGTTTCATAGGACTGTAAAAAGTATATTTTATGGATCCCATTTTGGTTGTTCACTTTGGATTCTTGTTTTGTTTCATCGAATCTTATTGGACAAGATAAAATTGCGTCTAACATCTCTGTTTCCTTTTGAAGGAGTCCGCATACTACCCAAGTTGGGTGAAAACTAGATATGGAGCTTGGTACCTTGATCCTAAAACATGGAAGAATCAGAAAATCAATGAGCCATTAACAGATCCAGCTGTAGAAAAGAAAGTCAGGGGCCTACATTCACCACTAAGGCTCAGCCAAAAGGTAACTTATACAGGCTGAAAATATACAATATTTGTGTAAGTGAATGAAAAGTGAATGATTGTCACTAAATCATGAAGCAAATCTAACCACATAGTTCACCAATGACATAGAAGGGAGTTTCAACATATTCAACATATTTTGGCTTGATGGGCAGACACAAGCAAGTGGCCCAGGCTCATCTACTAGTGCACTGAGATGTGGGCATGATGGAAAAGTATGAGCGTAGTTTGTCTGATGTGAGAATTGTTTTATATGGCCAATTTAATATATTATAAATGGTTGCCAAAGAGCTATTATCAAATACAACGTCTTCCAACCACGTATGAATTGCAGCTTGCCTTTGGTCCCCACGCACACACCTCAGTTGTAACTCAGCTTTGAGCTAGGTTTGCACTAGGACTTTCCTGATTTAGGGCATTTAACTCAATAAATTAGTTGATACATCAACATGCACAGCATGTATAATAAAAAGTAGGTCCCAAAGTCTGGGCATCCATGCGTTAAGCCATACTTGCCTGCTCTCCCAGCATATCCAGGGAACTCACGAGCACAGCGAGCCCTCCCAGATCCCACCTCCTGCTGCTATGATGACGCAAATCATATCTCCACATCCCTGAAGCTTGCCTCTTGGACCTCACCTTGGGTCTTTAAAGTAAGCATTCATGCTATAAACATAGAAAACACACAATACCTGTAGTGACAATTTACAGCTGTGCAAAATCTGTAAGTCTTAGAATTTAGTTTATTTTCAGCTGCTGTGCATTGGTGATATCAGCTTTTAAGCATAATTTAATTTCAACTATATCATTAGTTTACAAGGATCAGCTATACAGTACTAACCTGAAATATTTAAATTTTCAGGATGAAGACCTAATGCAGCTGCATGGAACGATTGCCTTTAAGGATTTTATTGAAACAAAAGGCTACAGAAAACCACATGTAAGCTTCATGATTGCTGTTTACTTCATTTGTGATTTGATTTTCTGAAATCTACATAGTAAACTGTAAAAGGGAGTCATCATGGTTGGTGGATGTGTTGGCTCCACCCCCTTCAAAATCAATATACCCATACATTCTATTTTAACAGGTGATTATATTTACTGAGGTCCTTACAGTGCACTTGTCTACTGAATGCGCTGCTGTATTAAGTAAAGGAAATGGCAGAAAAACTCAAAAACTAATGAGAAACTAATGTGTATGTTTAACATACTTTGGAGCAGATGTACTAAGCTCTGGAAAGTGATAAATTGCAGAGTGATAAACTACCAACCAATTAGCTCCTGTCAATTTTTAAACACAGCATGTAACATTGGAGCTGATTGGTTGGTAGTTTATCGCTCTCCAATTTATCACTTTCCAGACCTTAGTACATTACCCCCACAGACTTTAGGAGGTATATATTGTGGCTTGAAAACCCCCTCTAAAGTCAACAGATTTGTCTGTATTACAAATGACAGTTAAACAGATTTTTCCAGACAGTATTATTTATTGCGGACCTGTAGGCTCTTAAAGTAAATTTTCACACTCATAATTGATTAGTTCTCTGCAGATTTAAAAAAATAAAATGATAACTTGCATAAGTATTCAAGCCCTGCAGACTCAGGGCCTGATTCAGCAAGGAACACAATTGTGTATCATACTTGACTACCTGTTCAATCAGCTGGGTCGCGACGGTGGTGGGGCCTAACGATTTGCGCCATTAAGCCCCGCCCCTCCGTGGCAAATTGGCGCACATTTAAATAAGGGGCGGGGCTAAATGACACGATTCATGTAGAATCGTGTCATTAAGCCCAGTCCCCTACACGGGGACCCGCGATTGCCGCAGAAGTTCTCCCCATTCTGCCCACTTCACTTGGAAGTGGGCAGAATGCAGGAGGAGTGCCTACCCTTCCGGGGGTGCGGGGGGTTACCCGAAAAATCGGAGCCTCACGCGAAAACTGGGAGGGTAAGCATGTATGTTGTGTATACGCTCGTAATCGGTCGATTAATTTGCACTGCGCATGCGTATGCATAGCAGTGCACGAGCCAGACGCTCCGGTCAGGTCTGCGTATGGAGAGGCTATGCAGACACCTTAGAAAGTGATTGACAGGAAGTGCCGTTTGTGGGTGTAATGGGGTGTGGTCGGGCGAATGCAGGCGTGCCAGTGCGTCTCAACACCCTTACAGAGGCGTGCATAAATCAGCCACTGTGCTACCAGATGCAGCCTGAGGACCCATAGCGTGCACAGAAGTAAGCAATTTCTGAGTGAGGTCATGGCTTCCTTAACTGTGCGCATGGGTCCGATGTTACTCGATGTTACGGATTGTTTCGCTATTTTGTCCTAGTACACGGATGTGAGTAAGGGGAAGTGGGCTTCCTTATGTCAGGCTGCGTCCGCAATGTGAATGCATACATTTAAATAGCACCGCTGATATTAGCAACTGCGGTGTGTGCGTATACACAGAATTGCGTTCCTTGCGGAATCAGGCCCTCAGTGCTAGATTAAGGTCTGCATGGGCCTGGAGCTGAAATATATGAAGGGCCTATTGTGTGCCGCAGGGGTGTGGCCGGTAATGTGGGAGGCGTGACCAGTGCTGTGTGGGGGTGTTGTTTGTACAGGGCTAGTACCATAGAAGGCACAGTTAGTACCTACCATCAACCACCCTAATCTAGCTCACCTCTTCTTATATTGTATTTGTCCCTGACCCCACACACATTTTGGTAGGCCGATAGTTACCTACTGTATGGATGTGGGGCACATATTGCACCGCCTCTTGCAGGCACATCTGTAAGTATTGCTGCCTGTAAGTCACTACCTCACAGACAATCCACCAAAATACCTCTTGCCCATCGAACTGTGCTGTATACAAAACCTCTTACCCAACTAGTACTCACAGATACCATATCTCAAACATTGAAATACCCCTCACTTGTCAACCCCATACAACAGCCACTACCACTCCCTGATCCACTGACTCTCACCATCACTCGCTGACCCCATATTGCACCCTCTATATTTCTTCTCACCGACACACTCTGATCCAATAACTGACACAAAAAAATACCCCTCACTCACATCATGCCCTGACCACATAACAGACACACAAATACCCCTCACTTACATCATGCCCTGACCACATAACAGACACACAAATACCCCTCACTCTCATCATGCCCTGACCACATAACAGACACACAAATACCCCTCACTCTCATCATGCCCTGACCACATAACAGACACACTAATACCCCTCACTCACATCATGCCCTGACCGCATAACAGACACACAAATACCCCTCACTCACATCATGCCCTGACCACATAATATCCACACACATACCCCTCACTCGCATCATGCCCTGACCACATAACAGACACACAAATACCCCTCACACATATCATGCCCTGACCACATAATATCCACACACATACCCCTCACTCACATCATGCCCTGACCACATAACAGACACACAAATACCCCTCACTCACATCATGCCCTGACCACATAATATCCACACACATACCCCTCACTCGCATCATGCCCTGACCACATAACAGACACACAAATACCCCTCACTCGCATCATGCACTGACCACATAACAGACACACAAATACCCCTGACTCACATCATGCCCTGACCACATAACAGACACACAAATACCCCTCACTCTCATCATGCCCTGACCACATAACAGACACACAAATACCTCTCACTCACATCATGCCCTGACCACGTAACAGACACACAAATACCCCTCACTCTAATCTTGCACTGACCACATAACAGCCACACAAATACCCCTGACTCACATCATGCACTGACCACATAACAGACACACAAATACCCCTGACTCACATCATGCCCTGACCACATAACAGACACACAAATACCCCTGACTCACATCATGCACTGACCACATAACAGACACACAAATACCTAGTGTTCCCTCTAGCTCCAGCGGCAGGCAGGGCGGCGGAGCTAGAGAGGGCAATCTTGTGCGCGTGCCGAAGGCGCGCGCGCTTCCGAAAAGGGGGCGTGGTTATGAAAAGGGGGCATGTCTATAAGACGCGTCCCCTTTTCGTCATACTTGGGGGCGTGCCCGGCGCTTACGGACATGCCGCGCAGCCCCCAAGCGCTGCAGAAAGGGAGAATAGATGCCGGGCGCATGCGCCCGGCGTCTATTCTCCGGCGGTGACCGGGTCACCGTATGTTTGTCCACCCGCGGGACACTGCGTCCCGCAGGTGAGAACGGCTCCCGCAGGCTGTTAGGGCAGGGCGCTTTTTGCCCTCCAGAAGGAGGGCAGGGCGCCGCGCCCCGCTAAAACAGCCTAGCGGGAACGCTAAATACCCCTCACTCTCATCATGCCCTGACCACATAACAGACACACAAATACCCCTCACTCTCATCATGCCCTGACCACATAACAGACACACAAATACCCCTCACTCTCATCATGCCCTGACCACATAACAGACACACAAATACCCCTCACTCACATCATGCCCTGACCACGTAACAGACACACAAATACCCCTCACTCTAATCTTGCACTGACCACATAACAGCCATACAAATACCCCTCACTCACATCATGCACTGACCACATAACAGACACACAAATAACCCTCACTCACATCATGCCCTGACCACATAACAGACACACAAATACCCCTCACTCACATCATGCCCTGACCACATAACAGACACACAAATACCCCTCACTCTCATCATGCCCTGACCACATAACAGACACACAAATACCCCTCACTCTCATCATGCCCTGACCACATAACAGACACACAAATACCCCTCACTCACATCATGCCCTGACCACGTAACAGACACACAAATACCCCTCACTCTAATCTTGCACTGACCACATAACAGCCATACAAATACCCCTCACTCACATCATGCACTGACCACATAACAGACACACAAATACCCCTCACTCACATCATGCCCTGACCACATAATGTAAGAAAAAAAATATCCCAAGCGTTAGTAAATATACAAATCTAAATATATTGAAAACACTAAAATAAGTGTACATATAAATATTTAAGCAGCAGGAGAGAAAATGTGCCTGTGACAGCACACCAAAAAAGCACATGTAAAACAGGTGAACCACAGAACTCTGATGTAAACCCCTGCGCTAATTACACCTTAAAAGAAGACATGGCTGAAAAGAATTACAAAACTTTTTAATTCTTTTCAGCCATGTCCTCTTTTAAGGTGTAATTAGCGCAGGGGTTTACATTAGAGTTCTGACCACATAATGGACAAAGAAATACCTTACTCGCCATCATGTCCTGACTTTATCATGTGTTTATCTATATGTGTGCCCCTCTTTGTCTATATGTTATGTATTGTTCTCAGCCCCCATATCTGTATGTATGCACCAAGCTTGCCCCATTCCATGTACAGTATATGTTCCATATTATGCTACCCCTGTAAATCCTGCACTGGGCTCTTCCCTCTCTCATCTATATGCCCATTATTATTCCCCCTCCTCCTCCTCTGTTTACATTGTGTTCCCCCCTCCTCATCTGTGCTTATTAGTGTTCTCTTCCCCCCTCCTCCTCATCTGTATCCATTATAGAGTTCTCATCCTCCCTCCTCCTTATCTGTCTGTTATGCTGCTCTGTGTTCATTATTGAGTTCTCTTCCTCCCTCATCCTCTCTGTGTCCATTACTCTTCCCCCCTCGTCTGTGTCTATTACTCTGTTATCCCCTTTTCCTGTGTCCATTACTCTGTTCACCCTGCCCCCCCGTGTCCATTACTCTGTCACCCGTCCCCTACACCTGTGTCCATGATCTTCCCCCCTCCTCTGTGTCTATTACTCTGTCGTCGTCCCCTCCTCCTGTGTCCATTACTCTGTTCACCCCACCCCCTCTGTGTCCATTACTCTGCCCCCCCGTCCCCTCCTCCTCTGTGTCCATTACTCTGTCATCGTCCTTTCATCATCATCATCTGTGTCCATTATGGAGTTCTCTACCTCCCTCCTCTTCATCTGTACCCATTACTCTGCCGTTGTCGTTCCCACTCCTCCTGTGTCCATTACTCTGTTCCCCTCTTCCTCTGTGATCATTACTCTGTCCCCCCTCCTCCTCATCGGTGTCCATTACTCTGTCCCCCCTGCTCCTCATCTGTGTCCATTAACACGGGTCTTCTCTCCACTGCCAGGAGCTGTCAGCTCTAGAAACATCAGGTACAGCCACGGCGCTCTGGTAGTCATGAGGATCCAAGGGTGTCTCCTCTGTCAGCCACAGTGTCAATGGCAGCACTCATGTTGAGCCATTCGCCCTGCGGCATTGATGTGACGTCACCAGATGCAGAGGAGCTGAGGCACGCTACGCGGCACAGGGAGGGCATGTGAAGCCTTCCACTGCACCGTTCTTTGAATTCGCTATATGCCGGCCCGTAACTCAGGGACAAGTTGGTTGTCCTGTGCCGATGAGGGGTGGGGCTGGAGGTAATGGGAGGAGGGGTTTCAGTGAGCAAGGCCTCGGATGTCCGCTGGTGGTGACAGGATTTTTTTTTACCTCTCTCCATTGGATCCTCCTTGTACTGTAGGCCTACTTTCATTGGGGGCCTGGAGCTGCTGCTCCACCTGCCCCATTGTTAATCCAGTCCAGTAGAACCACCTTGTGAATGTTGCCCATGCTTCCTTGCAGATTTGCTCCAGGTTGTTCAGAACAATCTGTGCAAGTGTCATTTGCAATACAGATCTGTTGTATTTTTACGGGGTTAAATAGTAAATTATTTTACTAATCTTGCATTCAGGTGGAAATATGTGCTAATATACAGCACCTAACTTTTCAGGGTTAGGCTGCGGGGTTAGGGTTAGGATGCGGCTTTAGGGTTAGGCTGTTGGGGTTAAGGTTAGGTTGTGGGGGGTTAGGGATAGGGGTAAGCGTACTAACCACTGGTACAAATGGATAAGATCATCACTGGAACTCTGCATCACCTGACACCACCAGACCCAGAAGACACCTCTGCACCACTGAACAGAGGTAAGTGATATCACTCCCTCAATAAGGGAAACACTCAACACACTAATATATCAAGGTGGGATCATGTATACATTTACTATAGAAGATAATGTTATTTAACTGACATTTAGGTTCATTTAGGTAATCCTCTGTATCCTGAATAATAATAATACCACCTTCGTCAGCAGCTTTAATGAGAATGGAATAATCAGAAGTTCAATAATAGTTTGGTCTTTTAAACAGACTGGTGTGAAAACAGCTTGTACAATTTTTTTCAGTGAAAGGACCTCTCTATATTCTAGGGGATAGAATTTGTAAATTTAGACTTAATATTATCAACATTATTCAGATATAAGGTTTTACTTTGATACTGATTTCTTATCCGGGTCTCAGATTATGGGGTATATTTACAAAAGTTCAATTTTGTATTTGATTTTATGTTTGATTTAACTCACCTGAAATCAAATCAAATCAAATTTAGATATCACTGTCAAAATCCCATATTTACCAAAACTTCGATTTTGAGTTCTATTTCAAAATCAAATTCGATGTTGTTCGATTTGACAAGTGATTTCTAGTTCGGTTTGGATGTCAGACAGAAAGGCCAATCAGCAGCCTGGCTGTTGATTGACAGCCAGGCCACTCACAGCCAATCAGTGGCCACTTACTATAGTAGCAGCCGCCACTGATTGGCTGATGGCCCTAAAAGTGCAGGAAATCTTCTGGGTCCTGTCACTTGCGGAGAAGAGCTGTATGTGTATATTATGGCTCGGGACAATGTGGCTTGTTATATTTAATGCCTGGGATGCTACAGGAGAAGAGGACTGACCTGCGCCACTGGTTAGGTAGGTGAGTATGTTTTTTCTTTTTCTATCCAAACAGCGGGATTCTACTGGACAAGAGGACAAGGTGAGTATAGTGTAAATAATAACATTTTACTTTCAACGGTGTGTGAGTACTGTCTTTATTTTATTATTTCCTTTACAGGAGAAATATAGGTAGCAGTGACCCCTTAATGCCCCGCATGCTGATACTTGTGGGTCTCCAAGTAACGACATGCGGGGGAGGCTTGCTGGAACCTATAGACCCCATGTAAAAGACAATATTAGTTAAATTCTATCTTTCAATCAACCCCTGACCCACCACGCAGGGGTGCGGGGATAGCCCCGGGCTTCAGCCCTGGCCTGCAGTTACCTTTAGGGGGGAGTCACTAGTGTTGGGTGATCAATGCTTAGGCAGGGGGGCCCCGTGAAGCGTGTCCGCCTGCTGTGTCATTGCACCTCCGCTAGTAAGAGCCAAGTGCTGGTTGTTGAAAATATGGGGGACAACTACTGTATGTCTTATTTCCCTCATATTTTCACAACCAGAACCGGCTCAGGAGCCCACTGCTGGTTGTGCTTTTGAAGTGGGACTCCATGTCATTTTTTTTTCTTTATTTTAACACTTTCATACACATAACACACAACAAGCCTGCTATCACCAGCATGAAGCAGGTCTATTATTTTGAGGATGTTGTGTATTTGATATCAATTTGAATATTAGTAAATTACATGTTGTTCTATATTAAAGTACCACTACTTAGACGATACTCACTTTTTAGGGGAATTTGGTTGTATATCCGATTTCACATTCAATTTTGACTTTAGTAAATCTCTGATGCTCAAAATCACCCAAAATCGATGCAAGTACACCTGATCTAGATTACTGCATTTTTGCACATCTTTTTTTTTTTTTCAGTTTCTCAACAAAATATTCCCTAAAAAAGATGCTGTTCCCTCAGAAAGCACAATTCCAACAGGATTTAGAACGGCTTCTTCTACGAGAAACACTTGGAACCGGTCTGGCTCAGCCTCCACCCATGAAGATAGTATAATAAACTGATCAACTTCTCCATGTCACATACTCTGTCTTTGGATTGAATATTAACCGTTTGTAAGGTTAATGTATAATTGGGCCGGTTTCTTAATACAGCCATAGGAAAATGACTAAAACGGTTAAAGTGCAAGTACTGTACATATCTTAGAATAGCAACATTTAGTTACCACAAAGGCAGCAATACAACGTGTGACAAATTGCAGTAGTAATGTTCTACTATGTAATCTACTGTAATATCAATTCTTCTTTAATAACTTGGAGACCTCTGGCATATTAAAAATGAAATTAAATGTGTACTCTGGCTTTTCGCAGCAACATTTAAAAAAAGTAAATGTATAGATGTATATCTTCTCCGCCATTATTAAAATGCTCAGCACACAACTATTAGCCTAAGCGCCAAAGGCCTGAAAAGTGTAAGTGGCAAAGTATGGCATATCAGTTATTCTCTTTCAAAGTAGATGTGGCATCACTGGCAATGCCCCGTGTGTTTATATTCAGCAATTAGTACAGGCCAGGCCAGCAAAATAGAGACATTCTCCCTCCTAAGTGGCTTTTTGAAAATGTCAATGCTGGCAAAGATGTGGAACAGGCACTTCAGCTATTTCAGGTTTCACATTCACTGTAATGATTTACACGTAATAGTATCCCAGAGCGTGACTGCTGGCTTTTCCTTTAGTCTTAGGTCTCTATGAAGAGTCCATGGAAGAGATGTCTCATAATTTTTATGAAAACTGTACAGAAACTGATCCTCTTTTTGACAGCCCTCAAAAGGTGGCGGGGGCTAGATGATGTGGCCACAAGTATCGGTTACGTAGTGTACTTCCAATGTGGGATACTGATTACCTATAACATTTAAATATGGTTGCATGGAAAATACACATATTTGATGGCTGTCATGTACCCTTCAGTGGTAATAGTAAAGAATAGCTTATCAGGGTCATTTTAAGAGAGGAGAGGGCCCGTGTGCAGACACAGTGTGGGCCCCCTCCTCTCAAGCAGTGTAGTAGATTCTAGCTTGGTTACACAATCTACTGCGTATGCACGGGTCTCTGATGAAAAAATGCACCCGTGTCTTTTTCCCAAGGACATCTCTACTGTGCATGTGCAAGTCAGCAAGAAAATGGCCGCCACCGTTTTCCCTGTGACTTTTGCTGCTCTTCAGCGCTAGCACCTGCGCTGCAGAGCAGCACACTGGAGACTGCGGAAAGGTAAGTATAATTATATATGGATGCAGGGTGTGAGTTGTGGGCCCTCTTGGACCCTGGGACCTGTGTGCACCGCACACACTGCACCCATTATATATATGCCTCTGTAGCCTATTGTTTAGAGCTGAATGTGCAGGTCTCTGTCCCTGGTATAGTGAGGGATTCTGCAAAGATCTACTTTATAGCCAAAATAAATTAAGAAAGTATCAAAGCAAAAGCATTTGACTGGTGATTTTGTAATTGTGTTCTTTACAATTATTTCAGTAAATATGTTTGCTTACATAAAAATTGTCTCTTTAATGAATATATACTGTATATACAATAGGTACAGTTATATACCCTATGTTAGGAGGATATATATATATGTATTGTATTTTTATTTGGACAGTTTACCTGAAGTGCATTCACAACTTCATGACCTACTTATTTTTAGCATTATTCTTAAAAAAAACAAGACAAAAAGTCAGTAATATTATAATTAGACACCTCTTTTTTTTGTGATGTAGCGTAGAACCAACAAGGCTGGTGTCCCGATGTGGGCCAGTGTATAATGCTACTTACACCATTTTCTACCCTACTCATGTGAGATAGTAAATGTGATGAATTACCATCATGTGAGACCGTTGTAATGCCAGCATACGTAAAATGCATTAAGTAGCATCTTAAATTTACCCACTTTGCGGCACAGGGCTTTTGGGTTCCACATACTGTTTGTCATCATTTTGCAGGTCTACAAGATATATATAAAGAAGTAGAGGATAGATCAGCGCCACCTGGGTTATATTTATGCAATGGTAGAGATAAAATACAATATCTAATCGCACTCTCCCACCTGGTTGTGGGTGTCAGCTAACACAAGAAATATAAATAGCAGTGGTAATCTGCTATTATAGAGAGGAAAACAGTGCTCAAGTATAAATAATATGATAAATTAATCTACTTAGAACATTGATAAATTAAACAATAAATATACGGTGTCCTAATACATTAAATAGTTTAAGAATCTATATATATATATATATATATATATATATATATATATATTGTGACACAGTTAGGTTAGGGGGTCCCTCTCCTGGGTAGAGGACTCCTTACACACACACACAGCATAAGAAAACAAAAGACAGCAAAGTATTCCTATAATAGGGCACACTCGGACTAATCACAATGAAGTAATATTATATTGTTGACCCATCTGAAAATTGATAAAATATAACTTTTATTAAGTACTTATAAAATAAATAGGCGAAATAAAATAAAATCACTCTTTTTAAAATATTTATGTTGTTAAATTGTAGCCGTATGTCTCCACTATAATTGGCTCCTGTTCAATTATATTATGAGTTATAGATCATTTGGTGTCACTATTCATCATACGGTGTGCGTCAGTCAGTATACATAAGGGAATTGCTTATGAGATAACTATCTATTAGGGCTCATAGATCCTACTCTGACGCCGCACAGCGCTCAGTGTGTATCACTAGCCACACAGTATCACCTTAGTTGACAAGAGGTATTATTCTCATATTATACCTCTAATTAATATTACAAGTATTATTGCTACGCACACTCTTGTCTACAGTGTTATTTCTAACCAGGGCAAATGGCAAAATATTATAGAGATATCCACTCTTACATTACTGCCCTCATATAAAGTAGAAACACACTGTTATTCAGCTCCCACTATTACCAATTATATTGTAATTAGTAAATTTACCAGGGTAGCCGGGACACCTTTATTACATAAATATCAAACCCTCTCTAATATTGTATCCGTATAATATTCATTGTTATCAGGATTCTTCTGTGTGCTGTTATTATATAACTTTATTTGCCACACACATTTATTGTTTCTCATAGGCAGTGTAACTCTGCCCAATTATTAAGCAGTTAATGAAGCCTTTTGCTCCATTAACACTGCTCTCATGGTGTGGTTCTTTTATTAGTTAATTAACGCTGTGGCTGACATAATAAATCAACCTATACAGGTACTGCTATATTTAATTAGTCACGAATATCTATCTCTGCAGCTCACATCATATGCAGTACATCCACAGTGATCAGTATACAAGGTAAACTCGTTGTCAAAACAACTGAGGAGTAAGTGTATCTATTATGTTGCCAGTGTTTAACAATTCTCGTTATTCCACACACACATTTATTTCTCACGGGCAGTGTAACTCTGCCCAAACAATTAACACTTGATACAACTAGTTACTCCGCTATCATTAATCTCATAATGCAGTTATATTACTGTTTCACTGCCGCTGATACTGACATAGTAACTATGCCTATATTGGTACTGCTTTGTTTAACATACGTAAGTGTCATTCTCTGCAGTTCTAAACATATGCAGTACAACAGCGTCTCTCAGCATATACGGCAACCCCGTTAGTGATACAACTACAGGAGTTAGTGTGGAGACATAAAGTTTACAGGGCACAGAGCACGCTATGCATCGCGTGTCTGTGCATACATCCTAACGCGCGTTTCGCCCTTCGGCTTAGTCATAGGAGCAACCCGACCTCCGGGCTGCCTCAAACTATATTCTGGTCTCCATCCAATCATCACAGTTTTCCTTGATTGATGTCCCTAATAGCCAATAGAAATCGCCTGTCCGCGTTCCCATTGTTTGTTATTGCCTTTGATAGAATTGCTATATACACAGAGGCTAAAGACTACCCCTTGGATTAAACCTATTGCTATGGGATTTAAACATTTCTATTTAAATAATTATGTCAAAATTACAAAAATAAATATTATTAGAACCATTACAAATTATATTAATGACCACCATTTATTACAGTGAAATATTCCTTATATTAATATTTACCATATACCAAAACAATAATCAATCATTGAAACTAATAAAGTGCTCTTATTTTCTACATCCTGTGAATAGGATGTAATATGATATGGACCCTATCCATAAATAAATTGGTGATATATTATTTTGCAATATTCTCATAACCTTCACCAAATAAAATTACCCTAAAGTGACAAATTCATTAAATAATATTTAGTTTCAAAAATTAGACCATTAAATTATATACAATAATTATATTCTTTATTAATATTTTATATTTTATTAACAAGTGCATACGTAACTCCCTATAAAATAAATTAAAATATAATTAGTTTCATAATAGTGCAATAAAAATTAATAAATTAATAAAAATTAATTCCTGACATGTTGTTAAGCTATTTGAATAGAGCGTTTATTGTAAGAACACCCCAAAATTAATGTTGTCATTTAACCCTATTGGTTGTAGACCGCCCAATAGAAAAATCCAGTGGCTTTCTCTTTTCAATAATTGTTGGGTAATATCACCACCTCTTATTCCAAGGTGTATTCTCTCCACACCAAATACTTTCATCAGTCTCGGATCACCATCATGTAGATCATGAAAATGTTTTGAAACTGAAGTTAATTGTTTGAACTTCGCCAGATCGGACCTAGAATTCCTGATATTACCCGCATGTTCAAGTATTCTTTGTTTGAGGGGTCTTGATGTCATCCCTACATATCGTTTCTCACATGGACATGTGATACAATAAACTACCCCAGTAGTATTGCAATTGATGTAATCTCGTATCTTATGTTTTTTGTTGTATTTATCCTTGAACTCTGTTGTGCGTACCATGTAATTACATGATTTGCAACCTCCACACTGAAAAGATCCTTCCGCCACTGCTTTTCTCTCTTTTCTACTCTTAAAATGACTCTTAACAAGTTTATCTTTAATGTTGGCTGATCGTCTCCAACTTATTGAGGCTTTGGTTCCCAGGGCTTTAGCAAGATCCTCATCCAACGTTAGTACTGACCAATGTTTCTGTATTATTCTTTGGATGTGTTGCCACTCCATACAGAAGTCACCCACAAAACGGATGACTTCAGGTTCTTTTTCTTTAATCCAATTGGAATAAAGCAAGGAATTTCTATCCTTCTGATTGGCCTCATATCTCGCTTTTTTAATAGCCCTGTTACTGTATCCTCTCTTTAGTAAACGTTGTCGCAATTCCTCAGATCTAATGGCAAATGATTGAGGATCTGAACAATTTCTCCTAAGGCGCAGAAATTCCCCTTTAGGAATTCCCTTGAGAACCAGTGGAAAGTGTGCACTAGTATTGTGAAGCACACTATTGGTTGCTGTTTGTTTCCTGTACAAATCTGTTGTGATTCTACCATCTCCCATCCTTCGTATTTTGAGGTCCAAGAAATTCACTTCCACTCCACTCACTTCAAAGGTGAGTTTCAAATTCAAATTGTTCTCATTTAAGAGGTTAATGAATCTCCTGAATTTATCTTGAGGACCATCCCACACTATCAGGAGATCGTCAATATATCTCATCCAAATGAGTATATGACAAGCATACTCCTCATGGGTATCAATGAACACCATTGTCTCCTCCCACCAGCCTAGGTATATGTTAGCATAAGTGGGGGCACATGCAGCCCCCATAGCTGTTCCTCTGACCTGTATATAATACCGGTCGTCAAATACAAAAAAGTTTTTTGTTAATACAAACGTTAATAGCTCAATCAAGAAGGCACCAAATTCTGTTGGTCTTTCCTTATCAAGGAAGTATTTCACTGATTCAACTCCTTTCTCATGTAGGATACTGGTGTATAATGACTCAACGTCACATGTTGCCAAAAGAACCCCTTCCTCTACATGTACTTCATCTAGTTTCCGTAGTACATCCATTGTGTCTTTCGTGTATGAGGGCAAGCTTAACACGTATTTTCTTAGATGGGTATCCAAGAATTTACTAGCTTGTTCAGTCAGGCTTTTAATCCCTGACACTATTGGACGGCCCGGTGGTGAAGTTGCATTCTTGTGTATTTTAGGCAACATGTAAAATGTCGCCACCACTGGGTCCTCTACTTTCAAAAATTGATATTCGGTTCTGATTATTACCCCTTCTTGATATGCTTGTTCAATAATGTTGTTATATTGCTTTTTGAAGTTCACAAGTGGGTTAAACATTAAATTCTTATAACAAGTGATGTCATTAAGTTGTTTCATTGCTTCTGTTTTATATTGTTCCTTACCCCATAGTACAACATTACCTCCCTTATCTGAGGGTTTCACAACTAGATCTTCCCATTTCTGAATTTCACTAAGAGCTTGGAGTTCTTCTTTATTCAAATTAGTAATAGATTGACGATGCTGGTTCTTATTTACAAATAATTCATCCAGGTCTCTAGACACTAAACTCATGAACGTACCTACTACTGGACATACATTAGGCTGTGGGAAAAATGTTCCCTTTCTTTTACATATTGGTCTTGTTGTAAGTTCAGAACTTTCTGTTTCACCAGCTAAATCTTGTAGTATAGAGAGAGCTTCATTTTCTTCACATGACAAATCCGTAGTTAAAATTCCAGTCGAATTATTGGTATTTAGTTGAGATTGATTACCTTTATCTACCGAATTAGACAAATAAAATTTAGTAAGGAGAAGTCTCCTACCAAATAAATGGAGGTCCCTTTCCCATTTCCATCTATCAAAATGAACCTCTGGGGAAAAGGTCAGACCCCTACTCAGAACGTCAAGGTGTACATCACTCAATTCCCTATTAGATAGGTTAATAATTTTCAACCTGTCATCGTTATTGTCTATCAATCCTATTTCCTCCTCTGAGTACGTCTCTGATACCTGGAAGTCTCTTGAACATCCCACCTGCCTTGGTTTCGGACATTTCTTCCCCCTCCTGATCTTCCTTTTGGGGGTCTCTGATCTAATATCGTATCTTGAGGTAAATCTAAAAAATCTTTAGAGGAGTGGGAGGGTAAATTGTCTCTTAATTTGAATGAATGTTCTGACTCTTCCGTTCCTGATGAGTCTTGATCTGTAGAGACATACCCTTGCAATGGTTTTCTCATTGTGTCTCTTGTTCTCTTATTACTCATAAACCTCCATTTAAAGACTTGATTTAATGCAAAATCTCTCTTATCTCTAGCGAACTTATGTTTTTTCCGATCTATAATTAAGGACTCATATTCTGCAAGTTCCTTTTTATATTTCTCAAAGGTCCGCTGGAATGTACTATTTTGTTCATGTATCTTTAGGCTGTTCATTAATACCTCAATCTCTTTTGTATACGTATCCAACATCAAATTATCATGTTTTATCAACACTAGCATAAGGTCTTGAGCACATTTTTTCAGAACATCTTCCCATTCTACCTTTAAATTATCTGTAGCCAATTCAAATGTTGGAAAGACCTTGGGTCTAAGGCCACGGGGACTGATCTTCTGTTTTGTATAATTCTCAAACATGGTCATCTCCCACCAAGTTCTAGTTTGTTTAAAAAGGCTCTTCTTTAGTTGGATAAGTTCTTCATGCCAGTCATGACTATGTTCAACAGATTCATCTATATTATCAGGAAAGATGGTACTCAACTCATTATTCCACCATTCTCTCCTATTTTCTAATTCGGCTGAGAGGCTAAAATTAGCCATGATATAGTTGAAAATCAAATTGGGTCACAATATATTGTATATTTGTATTATTATTACGGTCGTGCAGGATATTAGAAAGCTGAGAGAAGATCTCAGTATAGTAACCTGTAGAATAGTAGAAAAAATATCCGCACAGACCACTCTTTTGTTGATTGTCCTTCCCAAATCTTAAATTAATACATGAACTATACTCCTTATATAGGGAGGTGCTCCCAGGAATAAAAAAACATCATAAGAAAACAAAAGACAGCAAAGTATTCCTATAATGGGGCACACTCGGACTAATCACAATGAAGTAATATTATATTGTTGACCCATCTGAAAATTGATAAAATATAACTTTTATTAAGTACTTATAAAATAAATAGGCGAAATAAAATAAAATCACTCTTTTTAAAATATTTATGTTGTTAAATTGTAGCCGTATGTCTCCACTATAATTGGCTCCTGTTCAATTATATTATGAGTTATAGATCATTTGGTGTCACTATTCATCATACGGTGTGCGTCAGTCAGTATACATAAGGGAATTGCTTATGAGATAACTATCTATTAGGGCTCATAGATCCTACTCTGACGCCGCACAGCGCTCAGTGTGTATCACTAGCCACACAGTATCACCTTAGTTGACAAGAGGTATTATTCTCATATTATACCTCTAATTAATATTACAAGTATTATTGCTACGCACACTCTTGTCTACAGTGTTATTTCTAACCAGGGCAAATGGCAAAATATTATAGAGATATCCACTCTTACATTACTGCCCTCATATAAAGTAGAAACACACTGTTATTCAGCTCCCACTATTACCAATTATATTGTAATTAGTAAATTTACCAGGGTAGCCGGGACACCTTTATTACATAAATATCAAACCCTCTCTAATATTGTATCCGTATAATATTCATTGTTATCAGGATTCTTCTGTGTGCTGTTATTATATAACTTTATTTGCCACACACATTTATTGTTTCTCATAGGCAGTGTAACTCTGCCCAATTATTAAGCAGTTAATGAAGCCTTTTGCTCCATTAACACTGCTCTCATGGTGTGGTTCTTTTATTAGTTAATTAGCGCTGTGGCTGACATAATAAATCAACCTATACAGGTACTGCTATATTTAATTAGTCACGAATATCTATCTCTGCAGCTCACATCATATGCAGTACATCCACAGTGATCAGTATACAAGGTAAACTCGTTGTCAAAACAACTGAGGAGTAAGTGTATCTATTATGTTGCCAGTGTTTAACAATTCTCGTTATTCCACACACACATTTATTTCTCACGGGCAGTGTAACTCTGCCCAAACAATTAACACTTGATACAACTAGTTACTCCGCTATCATTAATCTCATAATGCAGTTATATTACTGTTTCACTGCCGCTGATACTGACATAGTAACTATGCCTATATTGGTACTGCTTTGTTTAACATACGTAAGTGTCATTCTCTGCAGTTCTAAACATATGCAGTACAACAGCGTCTCTCAGCATATACGGCAACCCCGTTAGTGATACAACTACAGGAGTTAGTGTGGAGACATAAAGTTTACAGGGCACAGAGCACGCTATGCATCGCGTGTCTGTGCATACATATCCTAACGCGCGTTTCGCCCTTCGGCTTAGTCATAGGAGCAACCCGACCTCCGGGCTGCCTCAAACTATATTCTGGTCTCCATCCAATCATCACAGTTTTCCTTGATTGATGTCCCTAATAGCCAATAGAAATCGCCTGTCCGCGTTCCCATTGTTTGTTATTGCCTTTGATAGAATTGCTATATACACAGAGGCTAAAGACTACCCCTTGGATTAAACCTATTGCTATGGGATTTAAACATTTCTATTTAAATAATTATGTCAAAATTACAAAAATAAATATTATTAGAACCATTACAAATTATATTAATGACCACCATTTATTACAGTGAAATATTCCTTATATTAATATTTACCATATACCAAAACAATAATCAATCATTGAAACTAATAAAGTGCTCTTATTTTCTACATCCTGTGAATAGGATGTAATATGATATGGACCCTATCCATAAATAAATTGGTGATATATAATATTACTTCATTGTGATTAGTCCGAGTGTGCCCCATTATAGGAATACTTTGCTGTCTTTTGTTTTCTTATGATGTCTTTTTATTCCTGGGAGCACCTCCCTATATAAGGAGTATAGTTCATGTATTAATTTAAGATTTGGGAAGGACAATCAACAAAAGAGTGGTCTGTGCGGATATTTTTTCTACTATTCTACAGGTTACTATACTGAGATCTTCTCTCAGCTTTCTAATATCCTGCACGACCGTAATAATAATACAAATATACAATATATTGTGACCCAATTTGATTTTCAACTATATCATGGCTAATTTTAGCCTCTCAGCCGAATTAGAAAATAGGAGAGAACGGTGGAATAATGAGTTGAGTACCATCTTTCCTGATAATATAGATGAATCTGTTGAACATAGTCATGACTGGCATGAAGAACTTATCCAACTAAAGAAGAGCCTTTTTAAACAAACTAGAACTTGGTGGGAGATGACCATGTTTGAGAATTATACAAAACAGAAGATCAGTCCCCGTGGCCTTAGACCCAAGGTCTTTCCAACATTTGAATTGGCTACAGATAATTTAAAGGTAGAATGGGAAGATGTTCTGAAAAAATGTGCTCAAGACCTTATGCTAGTGTTGATAAAACATGATAATTTGATGTTGGATACGTATACAAAAGAGATTGAGGTATTAATGAACAGCCTAAAGATACATGAACAAAATAGTACATTCCAGCGGACCTTTGAGAAATATAAAAAGGAACTTGCAGAATATGAGTCCTTAATTATAGATCGGAAAAAACATAAGTTCGCTAGAGATAAGAGAGATTTTGCATTAAATCAAGTCTTTAAATGGAGGTTTATGAGTAATAAGAGAACAAGAGACACAATGAGAAAACCATTGCAAGGGTATGTCTCTACAGATCAAGACTCATCAGGAACGGAAGAGTCAGAACATTCATTCAAATTAAGAGACAATTTACCCTCCCACTCCTCTAAAGATTTTTTAGATTTACCTCAAGATACGATATTAGATCAGAGACCCCCAAAAGGAAGATCAGGAGGGGGAAGAAACGTCCGAAACCAAGGCAGGTGGGATGTTCAAGAGACTTCCAGGTATCAGAGACGTACTCAGAGGAGGAAATAGGATTGATAGACAATAATGATGACAGGTTGAAAATTATTAACCTATCTAATAGGGAATTGAGTGATGTACACCTTGACGTTCTGAGTAGGGGTCTGACCTTTTCCCCAGAGGTTCATTTTGATAGATGGAAATGGGAAAGGGACCTCCATTTATTTGGTAGGAGACTTCTCCTTACTAAATTTTATTCGTCTAATTCGGTAGATAAAGGTAATCAATCTCAACTAAATACCAATAATTCGACTGGAATTTTAACTACGGATTTGTCATGTGAAGAAAATGAAGCTCTCTCTATACTACAAGATTTAGCTGGTGAAACAGAAAGTTCTGAACTTACAACAAGACCAATATGTAAAAGAAAGGGAACATTTTTCCCACAGCCTAATGTATGTCCAGTAGTAGGTACGTTCATGAGTTTAGTGTCTAGAGACCTGGATGAATTATTTGTAAATAAGAACCAGCATCGTCAATCTATTACTAATTTGAATAAAGAAGAACTCCAAGCTCTTAGTGAAATTCAGAAATGGGAAGATCTAGTTGTGAAACCCTCAGATAAGGGAGGTAATGTTGTACTATGGGGTAAGGAACAATATAAAACAGAAGCAATGAAACAACTTAATGACATCACTTGTTATAAGAATTTAATGTTTAACCCACTTGTGAACTTCAAAAAGCAATATAACAACATTATTGAACAAGCATATCAAGAAGGGGTAATAATCAGAACCGAATATCAATTTTTGAAAGTAGAGGACCCAGTGGTGGCGACATTTTACATGTTGCCTAAAATACACAAGAATGCAACTTCACCACCGGGCCGTCCAATAGTGTCAGGGATTAAAAGCCTGACTGAACAAGCTAGTAAATTCTTGGATACCCATCTAAGAAAATACGTGTTAAGCTTGCCCTCATACACGAAAGACACAATGGATGTACTACGGAAACTAGATGAAGTACATGTAGAGGAAGGGGTTCTTTTGGCAACATGTGACGTTGAGTCATTATACACCAGTATCCTACATGAGAAAGGAGTTGAATCAGTGAAATACTTCCTTGATAAGGAAAGACCAACAGAATTTGGTGCCTTCTTGATTGAGCTATTAACGTTTGTATTAACAAAAAACTTTTTTGTATTTGACGACCGGTATTATATACAGGTCAGAGGAACAGCTATGGGGGCTGCATGTGCCCCCACTTATGTTAACATATACCTAGGCTGGTGGGAGGAGACAATGGTGTTCATTGATACCCATGAGGAGTATACTTGTCATATACTCATTTGGATGAGATATATTGACGATCTCCTGATAGTGTGGGATGGTCCTCAAGATAAATTCAGGAGATTCATTAACCTCTTAAATGAGAACAATTTGAATTTGAAACTCACCTTTGAAGTGAGTGGAGTGGAAGTGAATTTCTTGGACCTCAAAATACGAAGGATGGGAGATGGTAGAATCACAACAGATTTGTACAGGAAACAAACAGCAACCAATAGTGTGCTTCACAATACTAGTGCACACTTTCCACCGGTTCTCAAGGGAATTCCTAAAGGGGAATTTCTGCGCCTTAGGAGAAATTGTTCAGATCCTCAATCATTTGCCATTAGATCTGAGGAATTGCGACAACATTTACTAAAGAGAGGATACAGTAACAGGGCTATTAAAAAAGCGAGATATGAGGCCAATCAGAAGGATAGAAATTCCTTGCTTTATTCCAATTGGATTAAAGAAAAAGAACCTGAAGTCATCCGTTTTGTGGGTGACTTCTGTATGGAGTGGCAACACATCCAAAGAATAATACAGAAACATTGGTCAGTACTAACGTTGGATGAGGATCTTGCTAAAGCCCTGGGAACCAAAGCCTCAATAAGTTGGAGACGATCAGCCAACATTAAAGATAAACTTGTTAAGAGTCATTTTAAGAGTAGAAAAGAGAGAAAAGTAGTGGCGGAAGGATCTTTTCAGTGTGGAGGTTGCAAATCATGTAATTACATGGTACGCACAACAGAGTTCAAGGATAAATACAACAAAAAACATAAGATACGAGATTACATCAATTGCAATACTACTGGGGTAGTTTATTGTATCACATGTCCATGTGAGAAACGATATGTAGGGATGACATCAAGACCCCTCAAACAAAGAATACTTGAACATGCGGGTAATATCAGGAATTCTAGGTCCGATCTGGCGAAGTTCAAACAATTAACTTCAGTTTCAAAACATTTTCATGATCTACATGATGGTGATCCGAGACTGATGAAAGTATTTGGTGTGGAGAGAATACACCTTGGAATAAGAGGTGGTGATATTACCCAACAATTATTGAAAAGAGAAAGCCACTGGATTTTTCTATTGGGCGGTCTACAACCAATAGGGTTAAATGACAACATTAATTTTGGGGTGTTCTTACAATAAACGCTCTATTCAAATAGCTTAACAACATGTCAGGAATTAATTTTTATTAATTTATTAATTTTTATTGCACTATTATGAAACTAATTATATTTTAATTTATTTTATAGGGAGTTACGTATGCACTTGTTAATAAAATATAAAATATTAATAAAGAATATAATTATTGTATATAATTTAATGGTCTAATTTTTGAAACTAAATATTATTTAATGAATTTGTCACTTTAGGGTAATTTTATTTGGTGAAGGTTATGAGAATATTGCAAAATAATATATCACCAATTTATTTATGGATAGGGTCCATATCATATTACATCCTATTCACAGGATGTAGAAAATAAGAGCACTTTATTAGTTTCAATGATTGATTATTGTTTTGGTATATGGTAAATATTAATATAAGGAATATTTCACTGTAATAAATGGTGGTCATTAATATAATTTGTAATGGTTCTAATAATATTTATTTTTGTAATTTTGACATAATTATTTAAATAGAAATGTTTAAATCCCATAGCAATAGGTTTAATCCAAGGGGTAGTCTTTAGCCTCTGTGTATATAGCAATTCTATCAAAGGCAATAACAAACAATGGGAACGCGGACAGGCGATTTCTATTGGCTATTAGGGACATCAATCAAGGAAAACTGTGATGATTGGATGGAGACCAGAATATAGTTTGAGGCAGCCCGGAGGTCGGGTTGCTCCTATGACTAAGCCGAAGAGCGAAACGCGCGTTAGGATATGTATGCACAGACACGCGATGCATAGCGTGCTCTGTGCCCTGTAAACTTTATGTCTCCACACTAACTCCTGTAGTTGTATCACTAACGGGGTTGCCGTATATGCTGAGAGACGCTGTTGTACTGCATATGTTTAGAACTGCAGAGAATGACACTTACGTATGTTAAACAAAGCAGTACCAATATAGGCATAGTTACTATGTCAGTATCAGCGGCAGTGAAACAGTAATATAACTGCATTATGAGATTAATGATAGCGGAGTAACTAGTTGTATCAAGTGTTAATTGTTTGGGCAGAGTTACACTGCCCGTGAGAAATAAATGTGTGTGTGGAATAACGAGAATTGTTAAACACTGGCAACATAATAGATACACTTACTCAGTTGTTTTGACAACGAGTTTACCTTGTATACTGATCACTGTGGATGTACTGCATATGATGTGAGCTGCAGAGATAGATATTCGTGACTAATTAAATATAGCAGTACCTGTATAGGTTGATTTATTATGTCAGCCACAGCGTTAATTAACTAATAAAAGAACCACACCATGAGAGCAGTGTTAATGGAGCAAAAGGCTTCATTAACTGCTTAATAATTGGGCAGAGTTACACTGCCTATGAGAAACAATAAATGTGTGTGGCAAATAAAGTTATATAATAACAGCACACAGAAGAATCCTGATAACAATTAATATTATACGGATACAATATTAGAGAGGGTTTGATATTTATGTAATAAAGGTGTCCCGGCTACCCTGGTAAATTTACTAATTACAATATAATTGGTAATAGTGGGAGCTGAATAACAGTGTGTTTCTACTTTATATGAGGGCAGTAATGTAAGAGTGGATATCTCTATAATATTTTGCCATTTGCCCTGGTTAGAAATAACACTGTAGACAAGAGTGTGCGTAGCAATAATACTTGTAATATTAATAAGAGGTATAATATGAGAATAATACCTCTTGTCAACTAAGGTGATACTGTGTGGCTAGTGATACACACTGAGCGCTGTGCGGCGTCAGAGTAGGATCTATGAGCCCTAATAGATAGTTATCTCATAAGCAATTCCCTTATGTATACTGACTGACGCACACCGTATGATGAATAGTGACACCAAATGATCTATAACTCATAATATAATTGAACAGGAGCCAATTATAGTGGAGACATACGGCTACAATTTAACAACATAAATATTTTAAAAAGAGTGATTTTATTTTATTTCGCCTATTTATTTTATAAGTACTTAATAAAAGTTATATTTTATCAATTTTCAGATGGGTCAACAATATAATATTACTTCATTGTGATTAGTCCGAGTGTGCCCCATTATAGGAATACTTTGCTGTCTTTTGTTTTCTTATGATGTTTTTTTATTCCTGGGAGCACCTCCCTATATAAGGAGTATAGTTCATGTATTAATTTAAGATTTGGGAAGGACAATCAACAAAAGAGTGGTCTGTGCGGATATTTTTTCTACTATTCTACACACACACAGCAGCAGGGAAGCAGCACACCAGTCTGGATGCAAGTACAAGCTTGTCGGCGCCAGTCTTTATTGTACAATGTCAGAAACAAACATAAAGAAAACATAAACATAAATCCTAGCCCTGTCGGGGCACTAACTTCACAGGTAGTTCCCTCACTACCAGAACCTGGCGGGGCCTAATGCCCTCACCAGCAACAAGGGCACAGCACAACACTTACAGTTAGGTTTTCAAGTGTCTCTGAGCAAACTCCCTGTCTGCTCTCCCAGGTGAGACAATCAGCCCTCAACACACTAGGCTTATATTGGCCACTCTCAGGTGGAAAACTAACAATCCTGTTACCAGGCTGCAAGATCTAAAACCTGGAGTGGCCGTGGGTGGAGCCCTCCCTCTCCTCTCACCCACAACCCCCAGGTCCCAAACCGGCTTTTCAAAAAGCCGAAACTCAAGCCTGCTACACTGCAGACTTTCTCCTGGGGGTTTAAAACACATAAGACAGGAATCTGGGACAAATGTACCTGCCACAGACCACTTTACCAATGATCCTATCACATATCCCCCCCCTTTGTTTCGACCTGTGGGGCGGAACAACTGAAGCCCCCGAACAATGAACGCGTGACAACGCGTCAGCATTGGCCAGCTGGCTTCCTGGCTTGTGTTGTACTGAAAATTTAAAAGTTTGTAACGCCAAGAACCATCTCGTAATTCTCGCATTACTGTCCTTATTTTCGGACATCCACTTCAAAGGGGCATGGTCAGTGATCAATTTGAACTTTCTTCCAACCAAGTAGTACCTGAGAGCCTCTAACGCCCACTTTATGGCCAACGCCTCCTTCTCCACTGTGGCATAGTTTCTCTCATGTACATTCAACTTTCTGCTTCGATAGAAAATAGGGTGTTCCTCACCCTCCTTGTTCTGGGACAGGACCGCTCCTATACCTACTTCTGATGCATCGGTTTGTACTATGAATTCCCTGTCAAAATTAGGAGTCATCAGGGCTGGTTGGGAACACAACGCTACTTTCAACTCCTGAAAAGCTTTCTCCGCCTCAGGGCTCCATTCTACCATGACTTTTTGTTTGCCTTTGGTCAGGTCAGTCAGTGGGACTGCCATGGTGGCAAAGTTGGGTATAAACCTCCTGTAGTACCCCGTAATTCCCAAGAAGGCTCTCACCTGCTTCTTATTCAGAGGCCGTGGCCAGTTTTGTATGGCATCAACTTTATTGAGCTGAGGCTTTATCAGGCCTCTGCCAATGGTGTATCCCAGATATTTTACTTCCTCCATGCCTAGACAACACTTTTTTGGGTTGGCTGTCAAACCTGCTTTATAGATGGAGTCCAAAACTGCTTGTACCCTGGGTAAGTGAGACTGCCATTCAGGACTATGAATGACCACGTCATCCAGATAAGCAGCCGCATACCGTCTATGGGGCCTTAGAATCCTGTCCATCATTCTTTGGAAGGTAGCAGGTGCCCCATGTAGCCCGAAGGGCAACATCTTGTCCCGAAACAAGCCCTCTGGCGCTGAAAAAGCTGTCTTTTGTTTGGCACTCTCGGTTAACGGTACTTGCCAATACCCTTTGGTTAGGTCAAGAGTGGTTAAATACCTTGCCGTCCCTAGTCTCTCAATCAACTCATCCACTCTTGGCATCGGGTAGGCATCGAATTTTGAAACACTGTTCAACTTTCGGAAGTCATTGCAGAAACGCACACTCCCGTCGGGCTTTGGAATCAACACAATGGGACTTGACCATTCACTATGTGATTCTTCAATAACCCCTAACTCTAGCATATTTTTAATTTCTTTCGACACCGATTCTCTTTGTGCTTCTGGCAACCTATAGGGCTTTAGATTAACTTTAACCCCTGGGTCAGTGATGATGTCATGTTTAATGACCGAGGTTTTCCCAGGTACGTCAGAGAACAGCACCCTATTTCTGATCAGAAACTCCTTGACCTCTTGTTGTTGAATTGCCGACAGGGTTTTTGCCACTGTCACTTCGGGAACTAAGGGCCCTGGATTTACTGGAGGGGCTCGGACGGCCGACAGTGCCGTTCTATCTTTCCAGGGCTTTAACAGATTTATATGGTATATCTGTTCCGGCTTTCTTTTCCCCGGCTGGTAAACTTTGTAATTGACCTGTCCCACTCTTTCTAAGATTTCAAAGGGCCCTTGCCATTTAGCCAAAAGTTTATTTTCCACAGTGGGAACCAATACTAACACTCTGTCCCCAGGAGCAAAGCTGCGTAACCGAGCATTGCGGTTGTATACCCTCTGCTGTGCCTGTTGAGCCTGTTCCAGGTGCTCTCTCACTATCGGCACTACCGCAGCAATTCTCTCCTGCATTTGAGAAACATACTCAATCACGGTTTTGTAAGGACTAGACTGCCCCTCCCATGTCTCTTTGGCAATGTCTAGTAACCCCCTTGGGTGTCTCCCATACAACAAGTCGAAGGGTGAAAACCCGGTGGAGGACTGGGGAACTTCTCTTATGGCCAACAATAAATACGGCAATAAGTAATCCCAATCCCTACCATCCTTGTCGACCACTTTCCTAAGCATGTGTTTTAACGTCTTGTTAAACCTCTCGACCAGCCCATCGGTTTGGGGGTGATAAACCGAAGTTCTTAACTGTTCAATTTTGAACAGGCGACATAACTCTTTCATGACTTTTGACATAAACGGTGTACCCTGGTCAGTTAGTATCTCCTTGGGTATACCCAGCCTGCTAAAGACATGAACTAGCTCTCTGGCAATGGTCTTGGTTGACGTATTGCGCAACGGGATCGCTTCCGGGTACCTGGTAGCGTAATCCATTATGACCAGAATATACTGGTGTCCCCTGGCAGACTTCATTAAGGGTCCAACCAAATCCATCGCTATTCTTTCAAACGGCACCTCTATAATAGGCAATGGAACTAGTGGACCCTTAAAATGTGGCCTGGGAGCATGATACTGACACTCAGGGCAGGATGCGCAAAAGTCAGACACCTCTTTATGAAGCCCGGGATAGAAAAACCTCTGCATTATTCGCTCAGTGGTTTTCTCTACCCCTAGATGGCCTGCCGTTATATGACCATGGGCCAGATCCAACACTGTTCTTCTGTAGGCTTTGGGAACTATTAGTTGTTCCACAATATCTTCCCCCTTCTTAGTCACCTGATATAACAAATCCTGACACATTGCCATGTGGGGATAGGACAAAGGACTATCAGGGTCTATGGGTTTACCATCAACTACTTTTACATTCTCCCTGGCTTTTACCAAAGTAGGGTCATTCAACTGCTCCACGGCAAAGACCTCTCTTCTGACCTCTAAATCAGGCAGACGATCACCTGGCCCAACAACACTTCCAACCTCAATGGGAGGCACATCAGTTGGTGGGCCACCGTCACGTTCCGCATTCTCTAGTTCGCCAACCATAGTAGAAAAAGGGAATAACTCTGACTCAGAAGAAACTCCCTCCTCCACTACATCGACAACCTTCTCAAATGGATCGGGGTTGTTCACCTCTGGAACAAAACGGCTTTCCCACAACTTCCAGAAGTGAGCAAAGTCTCTCCCCAATATTGCATCGTACACCAGACCATGCACCAAACCCACAGAAACTATAGCAGAGCCACATGGTGTCTCGATGTTCACCTCGGCCGTAACATAATATCGAGTATCCCCATGTATGCAGGTCACACCAACAGTTTTCCCTGTATGCCTCAAGGGGTTCACCAGCTCAGCTTTTATAAGTGTCACCAAGCTACCAGAGTCTAACAGTGCCTCTACTCGGTTGCCATCTACAGTGAGTACACACATGTGCTTATCAGTCTCAGCCTGCCGGTCAGCCGTACAGGCTGTCTGTGCAAAGAAAGACCCCCTGCGGTAGACATGAGCAGTATCACATTGCATAGGTTCAGTTGTAAGTGAACAATTAGCGGCAATATAGCCGAAGCCACCACATCGGAAACACTGAGTCATATTAATGTCTAGTCGTTTATGGGGCAAGAACCTTCCTGGCCTGGCAGGCCTGTCTCCAGGTTCTACACCCTCAGTCTTAGGTACATTCCACCGCCCAGCACCCTTCTCCCCTGGAACAGTCTTACCAGTGTCTGTGGGAGTTCGCTGGTGCGCCATCGGGGCTCGGTGGGGCATACTCATCAGCTCCTCAGCCGCCACGTACCTCTCCACCAGCTCGACCAACTGGTCCGCGGACTTAGGGTCTGCATGGCTCACCCACTTGTGCAGAGTCACAGGTAATGATCGCAGGTACCGGTCCATCACGACCCTTTCCACGATCTGTGGTCCCGTCAGCGTCTCGGGCTGTAGCCATTTTGAGGACAGATGGACGAGGTCATGCATCTGTGAATGTGGAGGCTTGTCCCTATGGAACTCCCAGCGGTGGACCCGTTGGGCACGAACAAAGGTGGTGACTCCCAAGCGAGTTAGGATCTCCTGTTTTAGTTTTTTATAGTCCTTGGCATCAGCCAGGCATAAGTCGAAATATGCTTTTTGTGGCTCCACAGACAAAAAAGGTGCCACCAGACTTGCCCACTGCTCCTGGGGCCAACTCTCCATTTCGGCCGTTCTTTCAAATGCGGCGAGATAGGCCTCCACATCATCGCCCGAAGTAATCTTTTGGAGGAAGTGACTGGCTCGTACGGAGTGAGTGGTGGTGGGAGGACCAGTATTAACATCTCTGGGCCGGGCGACCAGGTGCTGTACCACCTCTCTTATGGCCTGGCTGTTTTCCGCTAAGGCCTGGCGGGTTTCCTCAATGGCGACCTGTTGAAGTCTGTTAGTCTCCTGCTGAGCTCTAGTAGATTCCTGCTGAGCTCTGGTAGATTCCTGCTGTAGCTTGGAGCAAGGCCTTAATCATGTCCTCCATTTTGTCCTGGGGTGTAGGTTGGAAGCTGAACCTTGCCTCTCTGAGCATTGGCTGACGCCTCCTCTATGGGACTCCAAGGACACAGTGTTATTTCCACACTCACAAATTGGGTGTCTGTCCCTTTAATTTTTAAACGGAAAGTTTTCCTCTTGCTGCAACTTCAGTGTGTGTGGTTGCCCGCATTCTCCACCATATTGTGACACAGTTAGGTTAGGGGGTCCCTCTCCTGGGTAGAGGACTCCTTCCTTACACACACAGCAGCAGGGAAGCAGCACACCAGTCTGGATGCAAGTACAAGCTGGTCGGCGCCAGTCTTTATTGTACAATGTCAGAAACAAACATAAAGAAAACATAAACATAAATCCTAGCCCTGCGCAGAAAACTCAATAGGGAATGAATTTAGAAAACAAATGTTGTTCAATTGATGATACAAAATTAATTGTTGATATCCCCACCAGATGCAAAATTCTTGAATCGGTTTTTTAGAGTGAAATAAATTAATAAATAAAGAAAAAAATAAAATAAATGTATAAGTCCAATGTCACCATAAATGAATAAATCCAATTAAAAAAGTTTCTTCATAATAATATGGTAAAACGTCTTTCTTCTTCTAGTACACTGGTCTGCCCAAAGTCACATAAGCCACTCAATTTCCTCTTCAAACACTATGGTACCTCTTGTTCCTCAAATATAAAAACAAGGGAAAATCGCAATAGTGTGATACAGTAATTTTATTTAGAGTGACAATTTAAAAGTGATTAAGAGGCTGCGTACCAGACACAAGGGTGTATAAAAACACCATCAAGCATTCGTAGAAACCATAGGGTACCTCCTGGGATCAAGAATCCACCCACTGTGCTTTTTGGTCTGGATCAGCTCCTCCTCTACCATCCACCAACGCGTTTCAGCTTCAAAGAAAGCCTTTATCAAGGTGTACTGGGCTAGACCAAAAATTCCTCTTTATAACCCCCCTCCTATCATTTCATTGGTTGACAGTATACCACATGTGGTTACTAGGGGTAAAGCTTGCTCCATGCAATAATACAGATTACATAGTGTTAGTATATAGCAACTCCCAACAAAGGAATGTACTTTTGTGTTCCCCAAAGTTGATATAAGGTAGACTGTAAAAGTCCTTACTGTTATCTGTCCTCGCGTGCGTTCCACCGCGATGTGCGCGTGGAACGCACATACTTCCGGTGTTGATGCCGGAAGTAGGTCATGCGCTCCACCATACTGAATATGTGGAATGCATACCTCCATCTTAGTCATTGTGCGTTCCACCGCAATGTGCGCACATACTTCCGGATATTAACACCGGATGTGGATTGTCCGCCGGGCGTCCTCACAAGGATCATGCGTTCCACCACAATGAATGCGTGGAACGCATGCTTTCCTGCCGAGCTGTTGTTGAAAATAGTGCTATATCTTGTTTTTCAACCAGACGACCTTGGCTTTTTTATTATTCTCCCTGGCGGGCACTCTAACATTAACCGGGTTCCATAACAATACTCTATTGCAGTAATTCATATTCCTCCGGTAACCATCACCGGAAGTGGTTTTTTTTGCGTTCCAAGGATGCAATGATCATGGAACACATATGACTCCTCCTTACACATGAATAATTGATACATATAAAGTGGTACCACATAATGAATAGTTAATTTGGGAACCCCTCAGGTTGATAAATAACAACATGGGGGACACAATCACATATTATAAAATCATACATATATAAGAATAATAAAAGCAGCAATCAAAACAATATATGGACAATAATATGATAAAATAACCTTATAAAAGAATCTCATAAAAGAACAAAAGATAAAATCAAAATACTAAAAGATATTTAAATTATTAAGAATAGATATAAAATGGTTAAGAAACAACTATAAAAACCATTTAAGCTCAAAATCCATATTCATTCCTTTGGGATGGAGAGTTCCCATTTCATAAATTGTTTTCATTTCGGTTTGAGCTAAATTGTTTTCTATGTTCTTTTTTCTCCAATGTTTTTCTACCAGTTTTATACATGGTTTTTATAGTTGTTTCTTAACCATTTTATATCTATTCTTAATAATTTAAATATCTTTTAGTATTTTGATTTTATCTTTTGTTCTTTTATGAGATTATTTTATAAGGTTCTTTTATCATATTATTGTCCATATATTGTTTTGATTGCTGCTTTTATTATTCTTATATATGTATGATTTTATAATATGTGATTGTGTCCCCCATGTTGTTATTTATCAAACCTGAGGGGTTCCCAAATTAACTATTCATTATGTGGTACCACTTTACATGTATCAATTATTCATGTGTAAGGAGGAGTCATATGTGTTCCATGATCATTGCATCCTTGGAACGCAAAAAAACCCACTTCCGGTGATGGTTACCGGAGGAATATGAATTACTGCAATAGAGTATTGTTATGGATTCTGGTTAATGTTAGAGTGCCCGCCAGGGAGAATAATAAAAAAGCCAAGGTCGTCCAGTTGAAAAACAAGATATAGCACTATTTTCAACAACAGCTCGGCAGGAAAGCATGCGATCCACGCATTCATTGTGGTGGAACGCATGATCCTTGTTGAGGACGCCCGGCGGACAATCCACATCCGGTGTTAATATCCAAAAGTATGTGCGCACATTGCGGTGGAACGCACAATGACTAAGATGGAGGTATGCGTTCCACATATTCAGTATGGTGGAGCGCATGACCTACTTCCGGCATCAACACCGGAAGTATGTGCGTTCCACACGCACATCGCGGTGGAACGCACGCGAGGACAGATAACAGTAAGGACTTTTACAGTCTACCTTATATCAACTTTGGGGAACACAAAAGTACATTCCTTTGTTGGGAGTTGCTATATACTAACACTATGTAATCTGTATTATTGCATGGAGCAAGCTTTACCCCTAGTAACCACATGTGGTATACTGTCAACTAATGAAATGATAGGAGGGGGGTTATAAAGAGGAAATTTTGGTTTAGCCCAGTACACCATCACTAGTGATGTCAGTGGGAGTGATTTTGGCTCTGATAGAGCCAAAATCACTCCTGGCCTTGCGGTTGAAAAACTCAACCGCAGGCTTCTGCTCGCAGTTTCGATGGTCAAGACCATCGCGACCATCATCCTGCACGCTCGTATATGCTGTGGGTGGTGACCCACAGCTATACGAGCGTCCAGGAGGACGCTCCATATTTATGGAGGTGGGCCCTGATTCAGAGCGAGCGCTCTGGTCAGAGCGTCCGGCTCTGAATCAGGGCCAAAGTGAATAAGTGGCAAAAGTGCCAAGTGCTTATCTCATTTATAGATCTTTCAGATAAGTTCATATAAGGCAGGTGTGGAGCTCCCCAACGCGTTTCGTCTGTTCCACAGACTTCTTCAAGATATATATATATCACCTTGTTTTCATATACAGATTAAATTTTAAAAATTACAATAAAAGAAAATAATTGAGTAATAAAATATAGAATTATTTTTTATTATGTCACCTGAATACACACTTAATGAGATTATTCAGCAAACACTAATCATTTGTATAACAAAACATTCACACAAAACTGTCAGAACTGAAAGACACATTATCAAACAATTTTTTGGGGTACAAATATGACATAACAAGTATCTTAAAATATACAGGTTTTCCATCAGTAATGGCTGAAGAGGCAAATATAATTCCCTCCTGGTATTTCTAGAAAATAACATTTCTGTGGCTGAATACTTGGATTGTAAACAATATCCAGAGTCTCCTAGAAAATAAAATAAATTATATTTTCTACTTAAATGTAAATATCAGAACTCTTACTTACCCAGTAACCAACCTCCTTGAAGTCTACCTTGTTCAAATTCCATAAAAACAGAAGAATTCTGCAAAATTAGGACATCATACGTGGAGCCTGGATATGCTGCAAAGACGTTCATTATTCGGCTGGTAGCATTATATATTACATGGACATTCAGGGATATATTTACTAAAATGCAGGTTTTTCTAAATGGAGATGTTGCCCATAGCAACCAATAAGAATCTACTTTGCATTATCTAGCACAGGGGTAGCCAGCCCTGGTCCTCGAGATTTCCCAACAGTGCATGTTTTCCACGTCTCCTCACAGAATCACAAGTGAAATAGTTAGCTCCACCTGTGGATCTTTTCAAATGTGTTAGTGAGTAATGAATACACCTGTGCACCTGCTAGGTGGTCTGGAAAACGTGAACTGTTAGTAGCTCTGGAGGACCGAGGTTGGCTTCCCCTGATCTAGCACCTCCTAGAAGATAAAAGCTACAATCTGATTGGTTGCTATGGAGAACATCACTTCTAAAACCCTGCATTTTAGTAAATATACCCCTTACATAATGAAAGTGTTTTCTGTTTCTACAGATCTCATACATTGTTTTCCATGGGGTAAAATCTAGGTGAATACAGTTAATTGTTCCCATTAAAAGAGGAATTTTGCCAATGTCAAAGAAGGCTAACTTGATTTCTTGCCATTGTCTGTCAAGTAATGGAATTCTTTACATGCTTTAATAGTGCATGTATAAATTTGGTAAAAAAAATTGACAGTGATATTCCTCTGAGAGCTGCCACAGTTGGTTGAAATGACCCAAGGCCAAAAAAATGTTAGGTACTCAATAATTTTGTTATCCCAGGCACCACATTAGTATGAGATGTCTTGGGCTCAATATCTTTCTTGATTAAATCACAGAGTGCTGCTATAGCCACCGATGGAAGACTATATAATTGTACTCTCTTTGTCGAGAGTAAGTCTTTGCTGGAAAAAGCATGGATAATGAATAAGGTTTCTATGAATCCTCCTTCTGGTAACCTGACGTTGATCTTCACTAGGAACTGTTGAGATGGCGCATGATGCCGCCATTCCAATTCTTATTCTAAGACATTCTATGATGATATCCAAGTTGTTTCCAGAATTACCCAAATGGATCCTATTACATCAAAGAAATACATGTGAAATCACTTGAATAAGATCTTATTACATATTAAATAATACTATTCATATAGATTGGAATTTGCTCTCATCAATATATAGCTTGTAAAGGTGGATAAATCTAGTGAACAAAGACACCAGATATGGGCAGGACACTGCCATAAGACATTAGCTGTATCCATGAATTAAAAAATCAGGAGTCTATAGTAAAGCTGGCCACACACATAGCAATATTTTACCCGATCTGGCCGATTCCGACACATTGGAACGACAGATCGTGTAAAATATGGCCAAATCTTGAGTAAATCGTGAGTCCCCACTCACGATCATGATGCGATGTGCGTCCCTGCTGGTCGCACATCGCATCATCAGATCTGCCGTGCAGTAGGGCAGATCTGACAATCTAGGACCCGATGCACTGTGAAAGTCCGGATGCAGGAGAGATCGTAAGAAGATTGGACACCAAATAGTGTGCAGATCGTGTGGAGATCGTGTGCAGAGCTGCCGGGGAGAGTTTCAAGGGATATCGTATACCGGCTGATTGTGAGCACATCGCTATGTCTGTGGCCAGCTTAAATCAGAAGTGTATAGTAGTTGCACACATTTTCTATAAAGTAATTATTAAATATATTACTAATATGCATAAACAGGGTCTCCACTGTCCATCCAATGCTCCACCTTGACCCCTTTGGGCTCATCCATCGACTATTTTACACCATCTCAGCTTCATCTTACCAGTTCTTAAACCCACCTCTCTCTGCTCCATCTCTCCAATTCCAAAACTCAACCCATCGCTGGTTCATCTTACTTCAGTCCATTCCCAGCGATCGAGTTTCATCCACCCTCACCAGCTATACTGTCCCGCCACTGCTGTGGAAGCCATTGGGACAGGATGGAGGATTAATGGTCTTACCTTGTTAATCCTTTTTTTCAACTCCATAGGGGTCATAGGAATCACTCTGTGTATAGCCTGGAGAGGAGAGCCTGGGCACCAAATAGTTACAAATTTTTCCCAGCGGCCTCCATCTCCACTATATCCCACCCCCAGCCACCGGCCAGCCAGTTTAAGTTAGCAAGCCAATGGCAGGAGTGAGGGGAAGAAGAAAAACCGACACTCAGAACACATGTAAGAGAAAAGTGCACCAAGAACCGGCATCAGAGGAAATAAACCCCCCACAAGCCAAGTGTGTCAGGGTGGGTGCACTGTGCCCCCTATTAAGTGGAAGAAAATTATTTCTTCTTCCTCTACTAGGGTGTACAGGGATCAATCTTGGACGTCCTAAAGCTGTCCCCTATGGGAGGGGATGCACCTGAGCTGCACTGGGAACCCCTTCGTCCAATCCCTGCATCCAAAGACGTGAAGGTGTCAACCATATAAAAACAGAGCAAAGTGTGGGCACAAAGCTGTTCCACAGTTGCGCCACATTAAGCTGCCCAAGAGGCTCCCACTGATTGGAAGTAAAGAGCTGACACCACTGCAGGGGCAGGAAGATTCACCACAAAGTAGGCATGGCAGATAGTCATGCAGAGCCACCAAGATAAGCTTATTGGAAGCTGATGTGCCTCATCTGTGACAAACATACAAGACAGTAGAGAAAATGATCTCCGATTTAATTAACGGAAAACCCAGAGAGCCCTAACCACCTCCAAAGATGTCTACTCCGGAGAAAAATCCTGAACAGAGGGAGTCTGAGCCACAACTACCTGGATGCTGTGGAACATAGAGACAACCTGGGGTAGGCAACCAAAATAACCATGTAAAAAGGTCTGATCCAAGTGTAACGTAAAAAAGGGGGAGCGACAAGGAGCTCAAAATAGAGACCCGCCAGACCAAGGCAATGACAAGTAGGAAGACAGTCTCCCCAAGAAACTAAATGAATGTCCAACTTAGCCAAGGGCTCAAACCGCAGAGGCTGGAGAACTAAGGGAGGCATGATGGAGTCACCTGGACAAGACATGGCGGCTGCACACGGAGGATACCCAGAAGAAAAAAAAAGCTCGTACCACTGGTAGGAGCACAAGTTGCTGTTGTAGGAGGAATGACAGAGCGGATACCTGTTCCTTCAAGAAAGAGGGTCAGAAGTCCAAACCTAGAACCATCCGCAGAGATGGACGATAATCAGAACGAACTAGTGGCGAAACTGTCAGTCGAACCATTATATAGATCCTCCAACTCATTGGTAATTTTTAATATGTAAAAATAGTGACAATACAAGTGTGCTAGTGTCACACGTGTAGGTTAAAGAAAGCCTTCATATACTTCCCAGTTGTAATGATGTATGATTACTGTACGTATCAATCGGTCTCAGCCAATGGTGGTCCAGTATATGCAAAACATAACAATTATCCCAAACATAGGGGCATATTCAATAGGCTGCGAGAAAAGCCAAAAACCTGCAGGTGCGGGTTTTTTTTAAAAACACGCGCCGGGAGGTTTTTTTTTGCGCACCTCCTGAGCAAGCGTGATTTTTCCAGAAATCAACGTTCTTAGGAAAAATCGCGTGTACTTGCTCTGACAACCCCCCCCCCCTCCCCAAAGGACTAATTAAGCAATTGGAAGTATCCAATTAGCTTAATTAGTCCTTAATTACTCACCTTCCGAAGCGCTGTCTTCTCATCTTCTTCTGCATCCAGCGTCGGGAGCCGGCTCTTCTGCAGCAGCGGTGAGTATGTCAGTGTGTGTGCTGTATGTAAGTGTGCATGAGTGAGTGTGTGGTGTGTGTGTGTGTATGAGTGCATGAGTGTGTGTGTGACCCCCTGTGCGGTGTGTGGCCCCCCCCGAAATGGGCGCTGGGAGAACTACACCTCCCAGCAGCCCTTGCTCCTCCCATCAGCCCCCGGGACTCCCAGCAGCCCCCTCTCCAGTAAGAAGAGAGAGGGGAGGCCGCCAGGAGCCGCGGAGACCCGGACAGGTAAGTGATTTTTTTTATTATTTTTTTTTTCAAATTTACGCGGCGCGTGGTTTTCAGTGATGAAAACCCCGCGCCCACTGTTTTTTTAATTGAATCCCGCGGGTATCAGGAGCGCGCATACCCGCGGGATTTCGAAATTGGCTCGCGGACAATTGAAAATACCCCATAGTGTAGTATTTTACAGTAATTGGTTTACTATTACATTCATCAAAAAAATAATTGTAGAAATAGAGGTATCATATAAAACAATCTTCATACAAATATTCTCAATATGTATAGAAATAATGCAATGGTGTACATTTCACATGCTACCATATAATAAGTAACATAGTTTAAAATATAAGAGAGCCTCCAGGCTCTAATCTTAAGTGTGAATTGGGGAATTACCGGCAGTCCCTTTTATAAGGGCACATAGATGTATAGGTGAAGGTGTCCGGACACCTCCTTCCGGTCCTTACGCTAGGGGTCTCGCTCCCACAGTGGATCAAACTCTCTGCCAGTCTCCACACCTTAAAACTATTAGCAGAGTGACCAGGTTTAGGACAATAGGACAATAGGTCTGTAACCTGCTATTAGCAGAGTATTAGTAGAGTTGAGGCTCTTAACAGTACTCTGAGTCCAGCTTAACCAGTTCTTAAGTTTATTAACCAGCAAGAAATACAGGTGGCTGTAGACACAGGGATAAAACAAGTACAATATAATTGGGTATTAGATGCAGATTGGAGCAAAAAGGTATGCTGGGAATTGTAGTGTACCAGGTGGATTCGTAGCATACACCCTAGTGGTGTGTGGCACTGTGCTCCACCAGATAAGTGGTGGTACAGAGTGTTTGGGGCACCTGTGAGGCTGTAATGCTGGGGAGAGTTTCAGGGCATGGATGCCAAGGATAAAGACTCTCCGAGAAACCATGCATAAGCAGTTGCACATGTTGGAGTTCAGGCCTCGTGGCAGAGATGCAGCAGGTCCTAAACCCCTGCAGTCACCAATATGGATGGAGGCAGTGCAGAGCACTCCTCATCCAACACAAACAAGACTCACCTCTTCATAAAAGCCTATCAGCGCATCTCATAACTCACTACCCCTCTGAACACCTACCTACCCTCTGACCCAGTTCCCCCATATTCAGTGGCGGGCTGGGCCGGGGGGCAGGATGCCATGTGGCCCCCAGGCCGCAGCGTCATGCGGGCCGCGGGCCGTCTGTGTCACTGCGACACAGACTGCACCGCATGTGTAGCGCTGACCGGACGGAGTTCGGTCAGCGCTACACAAGTGACAAACTCACAGCCGCCGGCTCCGGTAGCTGTGTGTTTGTTTTGATCAGCAGCCAATGAGAGTCTATCAGACTCTCATTAGCTGCTGCTGTGCCCACTGCAGGAGCCGCTCCATCTTCCGGCTCCCGCAGTGGGCAATGGGAGAGGCATCATAACGTCATATGACGTCTCTCCCATAATGCAGAGCGGCCCGGGAAGGACAGACGGAGGAGCGGATGGCGACGGCGGGAGCGGGGCTTCAGGTAAGTGTTTTTTTTTTTTTTTACTATGTGTGTCTACTGGGGGTGGAGGCTGACACTACAAGGGGGGAGACCACTACTGGGGGCACCACAAGGGGGGAACCACTACTGGAGGCACTGCAAGGGGGGGACTACTACTAATGGGGGCAATACAAGGGGGGGACTACTACTACTGGGGGCACTACAAGGGGGGGCTACTGGGGGCACTACAAAGGGGGAACCACTACTGGGGGCACTACAAGAGGGAGGGACTACTACTGGGGGCACTACAAGGGGGAGATCACTACTGGGGGCACTACAGGGGGGGGGCACTACAAGGGGGGACCACTACTGGGGATTATAACTGGGGGCACTTCAAGGGGGGGGACTACTACTGGGGGCACTACAAGGGGATTGACTACTACTACAAGGGGGGGACTACTACGACTATGGGCACTACAAGGGGAGGGGACAACTACTAGGGGCACTGCATAGGGGGGAGGGGACTACTACTAGGGGCACTACATAGGGGGGAGGGGACTACCACTGGGGGCACTGCATCGAGGGACCACTGCTGGGTGCTCTATAAAAAGGGCAATACTGGGGGTACTGCATAGGGGGGAGATTACAACTGGGGCCACTATCTAAGGGGCACTGCATAAGGGTTACCACTATTAGGGGCACTGCATGGGGTGTGGACTGCTACTGGGGGCACTATATAAGGAGCACTGCATAGGGGGTACCACTACTGGGGGCACTATATAAGGGGTTTACTACTGGGGGCACAAGGGTCACTGCACAGGGGGGACCACTACTGGGAGCACTGTATAAGGGGCACTGCATAGGGGGGATCACTACTGGGGGCAATACTAGAGGCCTGCATAAGGGGGTCCTCTCCTGGGGCACAGGGGGGCACTGCATATGGGCACCACGACGGGGCTGTCCCTAATCTTTATTTTTACTTTACATTAATCCCATATGGCCAGCCTCCGCCCTGGAACACTTGAAGGGGGGGGGGGGCACCGTAGCACGCATGTTCTTCGGGCACCCTTGCTACACGCTACTCCTCTGCCAGGGCCGCCTGCATGCATTTGCCCCCCAGGCTAAAAGTTGCCAGCCAGCCCCTGCCCATATTGTTACATTTATTATTTATTTATTAACAGTTTCTTATATAGCGCAGAATATTCTGTTGCGCTTTACAATTGTAAACATTAATAGAACAAAACTGGGTAATAACAGACAGATATATAGGTAGGAAGGCCCTGCTTGCAAGCTTACAATCTATAGGGAAATAGGCATTGATACACATGGATGTTACATCCATCCTCCTTAGACTGTAAGCTCTCACAGGCAGGGCCTTGTTCCTTCATTATATCCTACTAGCACTATCCCTGACACCAGTGTGCCTACTAACTCTGTTAGAGTCTGTCCACCCACTTGTGGGTACAGGCTGAGTGCTGTTTTGCTACCTACCCCCACTCTGTTCGATGCACCAATGCTTGTTCTATAAGCCATGGCCACCCTACCCTACAATCTACTCCCCTATGACTTCAACTTTCCTTTGGTTGTATTATTGTATAATAATAAAAATAAATGCATCCTTTAGTAAATGGCACACTACCAACCGCCCATAAGTAGATTCACACTAGAAACCTCACCTAGTTTCAATAAAACATATAAAAACCAAAGGGTGTGACTCAATACAATCGCCTCTACAATAAAACAAAATCATATGTCCCTTGTGAAAGACGACGAAGATCTCTGCAGTGGTCAAGAATGTTCTTTTCCTCATGGGCTCCAGTAAATATATGATAAAACAAATAATGTGTAGAACAGTCTTTTTTATAGCTTGTCCCAATATGTATCACATCCTCTGTGATAAAAAGGGGGATAGGATATGAGTGCAGGCGTACCCCAACTCACACTTATTAGAACAATACTGTGCATATAAAGGCTTCTTTTTCCACCACTGTGTTGTATAATAGACATCCTGCGTCCCAGAATATCACCAGAAATATTTAAAAGGCGTACCTCCACTCACTGATTCAGGGCGGTGCCAGGCACATAAAGGTATGTTTTTCTCATCCCCTATTCGTCAGATGAAGGATCATGTGTGACCTTTGTAATGGACATCAAAGTTCACAGAAGTAGTCACAAATGTCCTTCTCCTAATATTCTCCAATAAGTGTATAATGTCATGAAAGAGAAAATAAAAATAATAATAAAAAAAAAGGCCCACTGTGAAAAAATTTAGAAAATGTGGGTGCAGACGTACCCCAACGCACACTGCAACAGTGCAACAATATGTGTATAAAGGTTTCTTTTTCTACCGCTGTGTTGTAACTTACAAATCCCATACTAAAGACAGACACCAGAGATGTACAGGTATTTGAAGCATACCCCACTCACTGGTAAGTCAGTGGGGTGTGAAGCACATAAAGGTATCTTTTGAATTTCAGACAATATCTGTAAATGGAGGGCGTACCCTACTCACGGTAAGTATAGATGGTTTTAAGCATATCTGGGTTTCTTTTACAGGTTTCAAATTGACTTCTCCTTTATGTTTTAAGTTTCCATTGCATTGTCATCCAAAAACATTGTAGTCAAAAAAGGTTTTTAGATCCACACAAAATTTTTATTTTCAATAGTCCCACACAATTGGGGTAGATAAAAAAAAAGTTAAAAGCAAGCAGAAATGGAATAATCTCGTACAAATCACAGAAAGTCCAGTATGAAAAATGGACCAAACAATAAAAAAGTCCAAAAGAGATATTACAAATCAGTAAATCATACCTATTCGATTGTAGTAATAAAAGGGCTGTTCACACTCCTTGTTTGTCGACACGTTTCAGCCCACAACGGGCCTTTATTAATACCTCTTTTCCACCAAAAACCCAGGTCCGACCTGGGTTTTTGGACATGGTTCCAACCCTGGTCAGACCCAGGTCAGACCCATTTACACTGCACCTTTGATCTGGGGTACTCCCAGGTCAGCCCTGTTCACACTGAACTCAGGTCTGCCCTGCTAAACCTGTGAGGTCAGAAAAAGTGGGAAGTGAATGCTCCACAACCACCAATCCGCTCATTTTAGGCATGATGAAGATCAGATAACCTGGGTTGCACCGTTTACACTGCACCATTACCTGGGTCCATCCTGGGTCCAACCCTGGTAGCTACCTGGGTTGGATTGCAGGGTCACTTGACCCAGGTTATTTTTCAGGGACCCTTTTACACTGAGCTGCGACCCGGGTAGACCCAGCAAAAACCCAGGTTTTTGCTCTAGTGTAAAAGGGGTATAAGACATGCCAAGAGTATGACAGAGCCAAATATTTAAAGGTGGAACAGCCAATGGTTATCCAAAGGAAATTACCTCATCAATACATGACATCTCGTAAAAGCATGCCCCTTTTCCTTGGTTACATATAGATGGGGTAACATAAACAATGTAAAATCCATCAAAATAGTGACATAAAAATACCTTGTGGCGCCATATAGATAAAAGATAATAATAATACAATTCTGAAAACATGAAAGTTTCCAAAGTAATGGCAAATAAAACATTTTGCACAAGTCACATCCTCATGCTCCACATACGTGTTTGCGCTTTGCACCCACTGAAACACTGCATTCACTCACCTTATTGCCATTGAAACATGCAGCAAGCCCTTTTCCCCAAGTATATGAAATATTTTGAATATCACATGCTATTTTAATGTGAACATTTCCCAAGTTCATTGGAATATACACTATATTGACAAAAGTATTTGGCCACACCTGTTAATTACTGAATTGAGGTGTTTCAATCAGACCCATTGCCATAGGTGTATAAAATCAAGTCCCTAGCCATGCAGTCTCCATGGCCGAGCAGCTGCATGCAAGTCTCACATCACCAAGACCAATGCCAAGTGTCGGATGGAGTGATGTAAAATACACCGACACTGGACTGTGGATGTCACATCCAGGATTTCTCGGCATAGTGGTCGACGGGTAATACCTGTGAGGTCACTGTGGCGGGGGGCGTCTGGCGGTGGCGCTGGTGTTTGGCGAGGGGCATTGGCTGTGCGTGGTTCTGTGCGGGCATGTTGTCACTCTGGGCTGGTGAGGCCTGGTGGTGCTTCCGTTTGGCATGGTGCCGCCATCTTGCCTCCGGCCATGTGATTCAGCCATCCAATCCTGGTGTGTCACGTGCTCTCTCTGGCCAGTCACGGTACAGCACTCAGTATTTAGGGAGGTCCAGAGCCTCTCTTCATTGCCAGTGCAACGTGTTTCTCACCACCTGTTTTCCTGTGATACGCTACCTGCCTGCCTGCTTGTCTGCTCCAACCCCACTGGACTACCCTGCATCCTCCATTACCTTCCCTTTGCCTGAGTACCTGAGTCTGCTGTTCACCCTGCACCTTGCCTCCTCTGACACTCTGCTGGATAATCCTTCCTAAGTCTGCATTCTTCATTTCAGACACCACACCTGATTTCTCCAGCCTGTCATCAACTGGACATTTCCCTATTAACCAGTCACTACCTGGACAGTTCCCATTGTCTGCCACTACCTGAACATTTTCTATTTAAAGAGTCACTTCTGGACATTTTTCATTGTCTGTCACTAACTGGACTTTTTCCCATTACTTCACCACCGCTCCCAAGTGCACTTAGTGCTATATCTGGACTTTAGTTTTTGTCATATTCATGTCTATCAAACCACTCATTGAAAGTCCCACCTTTTCATTTAAACCTGCTTCAGTGTCTGCTCCTATCACCACCCCGGGCCCACAACAAAACCAGAACCTCACAGTGGAGCAGTGGAAACGTGTTCTGTGGAGCGATGAATCACGCTTCTCTGGCAGTCAGAAAGGCAAAGTCTGGGTTTGGAAGATATTGGGAGAACGTTACCAGTCTGACTGCATTGTGTCAACTGTGAAGTTTGGTTTAGGAGGGATAATGGTATGGAGCTGTTTTTCAGGGTTTGGGCTAGGCCCCTTATCTCCAGTGAAGGTCAATCTTAATGCTTCAACAAACCAAAACATTTTGGACAATGCTATGCTTCCAACTTTTGTAGAAGGCCCTCTCTATTCCAACATGACTGTTCCCCAGTGCACAAAGCAAGGACTATAAAGACATGGGGCCTGTTTCAGACCTGATCGCTAAGCTGCGATCGCTAGCAGCTGCAGCAAGCAATCATATGCAAAACCAGCGCTCGCTTGCAAAGAGATCGCAAAGTGATGTACGCCCAGCCAGAATTAAAAACCACCCACCGTAAGCTGCAGACGACCATCACTTCTCTGCTTGTGATGCCTTCACTGCTGACGTCTGTGGCCTCGACATCCCACATCCAATATATCGAAAGCAAACGCAGGACATTTGCTACCATACGATGTACTTGCCTGAGCAAACAATGTGCATCTGCTAATAGCTTGTTATGTGTTTGTAATTGTAGTTTGATTGAAATTGTACAGTCCTGATGAAAAGACTGTAGAGCCTTGAAACGTTGACCGTTTTCTGTACCCATGTATTTGCCTATTTAAACACCGTTTTATTTTCATCGCTAAGAGTGCCGCCTTTTCTTTTCTATACTGGTGTGTCGCTACCTAGCACCACAATAGGAGAAGCACTGTGATCTTAGTATTTTTAGGAAGGCACCCCTCCATCTTCATGCCTATCCAGAGTGCCGAATCTTCGTGGACATTATATATATATATATATATATATATAAATATATATATATATGTACAGAAGGTCCGGCACTCTCAGTATCTCAGGTATACAGTACTGGGGTGCTTTTAGGGAGACTTGCAAGAAGAATCCCATAATTATCAGTGTTGCATCTTAATGAAAGAAGAAAAGCACTCTCCAGATTTTCAGCAAGATTAATCAGCTTTTAATTGTTAGACCAATATAATTTGCCAATGTTTCGGTCCAACACGGACCTTTGTCAAGGTAATTGACTTCAAAACATCAGTTGGTTACTGGGTGCTGGTCTGCTAAGGGATCTGCTGCTGCTGGATATAATGTGTCCTAAATCAGCTCTTAACTTAGCTTAATTAGTACCAACAGATATTATGGTATAATAAATGCAAGATTTTTGGTCCAAACTATTTGGGGGACTTTTATAGAGTCCCCCAAGGTAGCCACACACTGGTCCATGATATCAAGCTCCCTCCGGAGAATATCGGGCAATCTTTCCTGTGGCACATCTGAAAAAAAACCCCATAAATATGTTTTTATTATTTATTTATTATTATTTCAAAAACAGTATAGACCATCCAGCACCCATGCTTCCTATGATATATCTAGCACTGCAAAGTATGTGATAGTGCTGGCTTTGGGAATGGTTTTTGGGGGGGTTAAACACCATCTGCACTATTTACCTGATAGCAATACTGACATTTGAAAAGTGGTCTGTAGGCTGTATTATGTTTACAATTCAATTTAACAAACAAGCTTGTACACTGAAATGTCTTCCTTCAACATACATGTTGTAATGATTTTAGGCAAATACAAATGTGCTTTGAATGTGTGTGTCAATGTATTTTACGTCTTGCATGTACCTTCAGCCACAGGTTGTTCCTGGGATGGCTCCTGAGAAGAGGCAGCCCAATTGGAACCTCCGGAACTTGCCGGAGAGGAACCTGGTCGTGGGGAGGTTTGAGGAAATTGGGATAGTTCTGGGGTGGCAGTGGAGGGAGGGGAGGATGGGGAGGACTGATGAGAAGAGTCAGCAGGGGAGGGAGGGGAAGACGGGGAGGACTGGTGGGAAGAGTCAGCAGGGGAGGGTGGGGAGGACGGGGAGGACTGGTGGGAAGAGTCAGCAGGGTAGGGAGGGGAGGACTGGTGGGAAGAGTCAGCAGGGGAGGGAGGGGAGGACTGGTGGGAAGAGTCAGCAGGGTAGGGAGGGGAGGACTGGTGGGAAGAGTCAGCAGGGGAGGGAGGGGAGGACTGGTGGGAAGAGTCAGCAGGGTAGGGAGGGGAGGACTGGTGGGAAGAGGCAGCAGGGGAGGGAGGGGAGGACTGGTTGGAAGAGTCAGCAGGGGAGGGAGGGGAGGACTGGTGGGAAGAGTCAGCAGGGGATGGAGGGGAGGACTGGTGGGAAGAGTCAGCAGGGGAGGGAGGGGAGGACTGGTGGGAAGAGTCAGCAGGGGAGGGAGGGAAGGACTGGTGGGAAGAGTCAGCAGGGGAAGGAGGGGAGGACTGGTGTGAAGAGTCAGCAGGGGAGGGGGGTTGTCATCCACGCCCTCATCTTACTTATCTGCGTTGGCCTAAAAGATAATGTTTTTAAAATATTTTTTTTTTCTGTTTTTGTAAATATAAAGTTTAAACTATTACCTTTAAATGTGTGTGTGTGTACTTATTGTTGTTCTTGTTAAACTAATCAAAATCTTTAATCTAAAATATATCATGAAATATATATATTTATATATATATATATATATATATATATATACATATATATTTATACTGTATATATATATATATATATATATATATATATATTTACACACTCTAAATATGAGTATGAGAGGATGTCATAATGAGATTTGTTGATATTGCATTTTATGTAAAAAAAACAAATCATTTAACTTTCAAAACACTTGAGGAATGTAACAACACGCACACACACACTTTATGTTACTTTACATACACCATTAATTAAACAAAATGGCTGCTACCTGGAAAATATAAAAAACAGATACAACAATAAATCACTGACAGTTACACAATTTAAAAAATAGCACTGCTAACGCATGCATTCACAGTGCGGAAATACTTAGGCCGCATGTTAAGGGCCCGCAAGCGGACCAGAAGATCCGACGTTCGGCGGCGGAGGTCCGACCACCGCCTCTCCAGCTGCACTATCGTGCAGGCGCAGCCTATGCAGCATAACCTGCACCACACCTCCAAATATGGCCGCAACTTCTGCCTGTTAGTGACAAATGGCAATGCAGGCCCAAGGCGCAGATCCATGATGCTGGTGAAGTTGTGCAGCTCCCTGCGTGTGAAGCTTGCGGCTCTCATAATGGCAATGACAAATACTACAGTGTGCAAACTTGATATAAACTATGGTGCGTTCTGATTGGTTGCACCTTCAAAAATGGTCGATGGACACAGACATTTGATGTTGTAAAAACTCTATCAACATAACACCTTCCATACAGCATGTGTCTCACCTATATACATATACCTGTGTGGCATTTCATACGCTCCCAACACTCCACAGCTTCTCATGGAAGTGAGTGTAACTTGGAGGGGCGATTTTATAGGTGGGTGTTTGTGTGTGTTGGTCGCTTGTGTACTGCGTAGGGCACTGCGTGGGATTGGTGCACTATTACAGTGGCGTACGCATATGCCTATAAATGGCAACGCCTTGCTTTTAGGTTTTTGCAGTCATGGATTCTCAGGAGACTAGATTCTCTAACTGCATGAACGAGATACACGATTTTCTGGAGGAATTTGGATTGGGACTAGCATCTGAAAATGTAGATGTTAACACGCTTGCAGGTGTGGGTGTGGAAAGTGTGCCTGTGCCGCCACCAGATGTTCCTCCTCCACCTCCTACAAACACATCACCTCCAAATGTGGGTGGACCATCAGATGGCAGGATACAATGTCAAATTATTCCTTGTATGGTTACGGATACCCTCATCCATGAGACACTAACCAGATTCTATTTTGGTCATAACGTTCCAGTAGAAGCTCATTTAGAAATCTGGGGGGGAAATAACCAAGATCATCAATCTGAAACACTCCACTAATTATGATGTTTATTAGCTAAGAAAAAGGTATTTTTTAATTTTTTGAGGTCAACACTTTAAAAATGGTGTGTCAATGTTCAATATATACAGTAATTTGTGACATAGCAAGATATTTTTTAGACAAAATAATTAGACTAAAAAATCTTATTAGGTGGGGTGACCTTTGCAGCCGACTCAAGAAAAAGTTCAATTTACAGATCCAACACCTTAATGGGCCAGGGGGTCCCCTCCCTGACAGCTTGGCTTTGACCTAAAGGGAACAGCATATGTTGGGAGCCTTAGAATGGAGGTTATTGTCGGAGGCCCAATTAAGCCATCTGGTGCCTCCACAAGATGGCCAACATGCTGTGTCTGGTAATTATCTGCTTACACCTGTCTCTGTATCTGTCTATTTATGTGTAAAGTCTAAATACTAATTTATACTTCTTTATTTTTAAAGGACCTGCCATCGACCAAGGGCTGCAGTCGGATGGGGTGACGGCACAACCTACTTCAGCTGTGCCTCCCCCATCCAGCATTGCCACTCTTGCCGACGTCATTGATGGCCTTAGGGTGGCAGTGGAACGCAATCTACAGCCATTGAGGCAGTCAAGGCCAGCATGGTGGAGCAAGCCTCCATTCTAAGGACCATAAGCCAAGATGTCAAGGAGATGAAACAACATATCATTGGCCCAAGAGAAGGTGAGGTGGACCAGTGCCCTGCTGTGGCTGGAACGAGCTCCAAGCAGGGTACACGACGGTCCACATGGATCCGCAAATTGAGCTCTCCGGAGTTGGCTGCAAAGCAGAAGAAAAAAGATTGATGATCTTGGATTATTTCCACCCAGATTTCTAAACGAACTTTATGGAAGTTTATGGGCCAAAATTAGATCTGGTTAGTGCACCTGGAAACCATACAAAGAATAATTTGACATTGTATCTCGCCATCACATATGCTATACATATTTGGAGTTTGATTTGTAGGAGGTGAAGGAGGGACATTTGGTGATGGCACAAAAGTCACAACCCACAAGTGTGTGCCCATTCCAAATTCCTCCAGAAAATCGTGTATATATTCATTTAATTTATTTAAAAACATTTATTTTATTTTTAAAAGCCATATTTCCAACACAAATTTGTTGTATTTACAAATAAACATTTACTTTGTACATTTGCAACAAAGTCAGTCATTTGTCTTTTTTATATACATTTTTTTAAAATAAAAAATACAAAGAAAAACCACTATAGCTGCTATAGAACTACAAATCCAAGCCTGGACTGGCACACTATTGCTATTAAGGCATGTATTTACTCTGGAATGGCACCAGATTGAAGGGAGCACATACATTTTACAAAAAAACACAGTTTACCATATTACACTTTAAACTAGGGGTGAGCGGGTTCGGTTTTACTCGGATCTTTTTATTGGCTATGGCCGAACATGTGTTTTGGATAGCGAATAAAATCGAGCCGAATTTGCGGTAAAGTGGCGATAAGAACCGAGTAAAACCGAGTAAAACCGAACCCGCTCACCCCTACTTTAAACACACAAAAAAAAAACATTTTGAGGTATTTGAATATGAAAATATATATGGGCAATTGTTAGGGTAGTAAAATGAATTTGGTATTTGTATCTGTAAAGACCTCACAATCATAATCAAAAAGAGCAACTTGAAAAAAATAAAATAATCAAAATAACGCATCTACTTTGCAATTATACAATTGTGGCACATAGGCATGCGCAGTATGTAAAAATCATCCGGGTGCGAGCGAGCGCAGCTTAGCGATCAGGTCTGATGAGCTCCATGGTTTGATGAGTTTGATGTAGAAGAACTTGACTGGCCCACACAGAGCCCTGACCTCAACCCCATTGAGTACCTTTGGGATGAATTGGAACAACGATTGCGAGCCAGGCCTTCTCATCCACCATCATAATGCTCTACAGAATGAATGGGCACAAATTCCCACAGAAACACTCCAAAATCTTGTGGAAAGCCTTCCAAGAAGAGTGGAAGCTGTTATAGCTGCAAAAATTGGATCAACTCCATATTAAAGTATATATATTTGAATACCAATGAACCCCCATTACCGTACCTGTTGGTGTAATGGCCCCGTGTCCAAATACTTTTGTCCATATAGTGTACATAGCCACCCACTTAAACTTCAGTGTACTATTCTTTAATGCTATACAGTACATGCATAACTCAGTTTAAGGGGCCTATTCATCATTACATAATTATCACTAGTGATAATTATGTTTTAAACTCGCTACGAGTTTAAAAAACGTTTTGTAAGCATTAACAAAAGTATCACTTCTGAAAGTCAGCTTTTCGGAATTGTGACACTTTTCCCCATGCAGCTGAGGCATCCATAGGGATTTTTTCACACTGTGTCTGTCATCCCTCTCTCACCAACCACGCCGTGTCTGTAACCACCGACACAACCCCACGCCCGCTCAGAATTGCAACCTAACAGACACCCCGCCTTGTGGGTGGTTGTCTGAGTGACCCCTGCCAACCCCCATCCGTCTTTCCATCTATGTAACCACCTGTACATCCGAAACGCCGCTATTGTCTGTAACAGCCGCCCCTCCGCCCGCCTTCCAGCAGCCGGTGTGTGTGATCATCTGCACATTGGGAATGTTTGTCCTAGCGCCCCCCCCCGTGCACATGCACTATACAATAATTTAAGGAGCGTATGGCGAACCATCGTTCAGCCATACGTGCAGCTTTAGCCACTGGAAATAGCGGTCAACATGTGGCGAGACATTGTGCCTTAGCCAAACATAGTTTAGCAAGTATTCGCTTAAAAATCATAGACTTTGGGGCATATCCAATTAGCCGCAGGGTTTCACCCGCGGCTAATTGTCATGCAAAAGTCCCGCAACGCGGGGATTAGCTATTCAATCAAATAGCTATTTCCCCGCGTCATTAGAACGGGTCTCCTGCACGAGAACACCTGATTCCATGAGACCTGCGGAATCAGTGTGTAATACCCGCTCACGCGAGACCGTATAGGGCGGCTCACTCAGATTTTAACTCGCACCTACATGAGGTGCGAGGTGAAGTCCGTCAGCAGGGACTCACATGCGAGGTCTCGGGGACACCCGCGCGTGGAATCCCCGCTAAATTGAATCCCAACCTACGCGAGAATTACCCCGCGGCTAATTGGATATGCCCCCATGTATTACCAGACCCTAGGGGAGGCGACAGAGATAATAGGCTACTTAGGCTCGAGTGTAGTTGGATCTTTCAATTAAACACGCTGGCACCTAGAGGTTTAAATGAAAATCTAGGTTTACAATACTTCTTATAAAATCCTAATATTACATTGTTTGTGATTACCCAATTATGATGCATTATGTGTAACCAGCTAATTTATGCAATATGACTCTTTTTTGTTTTTAATAATTTTTAACGTACTTGGATTGTTTATTATTGTTTATGTGTTACCATGGTATCTATTTGTTGCACCTGATTGGACAGCTGCCGGGACGCAGTGGGATGAGATCACCGGCGCCGCCGATGCTGGATTTGCAGCGCGTGTCTCCGGTGTCCTTGGAAGATGTGACCCGCCAGCTGTCAATAATCAGGTAATGTTCTTAAAGTGTATAAATTTATGTGTTTGTCCATTTGCTCTGTTTCCCTGACGACGGGATGACCCCCGAAACGTTGGATAATAAAGGTCATTTTTACCTTTAATCTTAAGTCTACCAGTGCCTCCAAATAGCTGGATATAATTGGGTTACCGACCCGTGGATGGCACAGGAGAGTATTTATTTATTATGCTTTTGCAGCAAGTGCCGGATTATTGGTGATATTAGCTGCTGTGAAGAGACTCCTACTTGAAAAGGGTACATTTGATTTGTCTTTCATTGAGATAATATTAAAGCTCTTAGAACTGATCTTGACTAAAAACTTTTTCCTTTTTGATGGGGAGTAATTCCTTCAGACGAGGGGCTGTGCCATGGGATCTTCTGTGGCACCGACATATGCTAATATCTTTATGTTTGATATTGAAAATAATTTGTTTTTCACTGATAATATGATTTCATCTAGAATTCTGTTTTATAAGCGTTTCATAGATGATGTATAAAATGCACCAAGAAAGTATGGAATTTCTGGATGTTAAACTGCTTCTACAGGAATCAGTAATTAACACCACGGTCTAAAGGAAAAGTACTGAACGTAATACCTTTTTACACGCCAACAGCTGTCATCCCAAAAATTTAAAGTATGGGATCCCATACTCTCAAATGATTAGACTCAGAATAATTAATAATGTTAATTCTACAGCGGAAGAACAGATCAATTAATTAATTGATCGTTTTGTAGTAAGAGGATATGACCTTAACCTGTTGTTAGAACTTAAAGAAAAAGTGTTGGTGTTGAAACAAAAGGATCTATTAACGAGGAAAGTACAGGTTGATAGTACTAACACACTCACCTGGGTCACACAATATAATACAATGTCTCCACAAATTAATAATATTACTAAGAAATTGTGGAACCTTATTCAAATTTCAAACAGATAATGATCTGGAATTGCAAGATGTCTCTTTATGCCCTTAATACTCTAGAGGCAAGAACTTGAGGGATTTATTAGTTAAGAGTGACATCACTGGCCAGGGCAAGCCGTCCATGGTGAGTTTTTTACCTAAAAAACTCGGTTGTTTTAAATGTACTTGTGTCACCTGTAGGTTCTTACTGACAGGTGACACTTTTTATCATCCACATTCAGGTAAAGCTTTGAAGATTCGTCATCACTTAACATGGGAATCTGCCTATGTAAAATGTCAAATTTTATGCCCTTGTGGTTTAACTTACATAGGTAAGACCTCACGTAAGTTTAAGGAAAGAATGGGGGTTCACAAATCTACTATTAGGAAAGCATTGTCCAGTGGTACTAGTGACCAACCAGTGGCCCGCCATTTTGTTGAGGCGGGCCTTCGTTACAGAATGGTTGACCATATACCCCCCCCCCCCCCCCCCCGAGAAGAGTGGGCGATAGAAATAAGGCTCTCCTAAAACGGCAATCTTTCTGGATTCACTATCTGGATGTGATCACCCCTAAAGGATTAAATGAGGTACTCCCTCGCTCTTGTTTATTAGATTCCTGAGTACTGACAAATGTGGTTTTCCATATGCGGCTATATTTATGTGTTCTTCTTAGATCAATTATGATATTAGTGTGCCTTATTTATGCTTTAGGTCCATAGATTATATTTGGTTTCTAGATCATCTATGGATTGGATGCATTGCAATTTATCTATGCGTCCTTATGTGGATCTGTATGTTACTTACCCTTTGTCCTCATGTTTGTAATGCTTTCCTTACCTTTTCATATATCGTTCTATTTAATGACATTCAGTGATGTTTAATATTACTATCTAGTTTTAATAGCCATTTGTGGTTTGTTTATTGCTCACTCTGAATCGATCGATCATATACTCATATCCATTTGGTTTGTATTTTTTACAGTGTATCTCTGTGTTTGTATGTTTCCATGGTGTTGGGTGTTGTCACTGACGTGCGCTGCATTGATGTGCCGACGACGTCATCACCACGTGCCCCCGGCTCCCCGTGCGCGTTGCGGTTGTGTGCTGGGATGCAGTGGCTCACTTGCTGGGTGAGTGTCTATAAAGGTCAGATGTCTTTTAATGTACTGTGGGCCTGATTCAGAGCCGCTCGTAAGCGGCTGCTCGTTCGTTCCGAACGACCTTCGCACATCTGCGCATGCGTATGGGTTTTAGTACGCATGCGCGAACCAGTCAGTGCGGTCGAAAATCTTGTGCTCGCAATATAGCGAATGCCTGCTAATTTGAGCTACAGAGTGAGGCGTTTGTGGGTGGTAACAGGGGAAGGTGCTTGGAAACGGGGAGTGGAGATCCGAACGCAGGCGTGCCAAGCGGTCAAAATGGGCGTTTAATGGGTGTGCATAATTAACAAAGCAGCGTCATTGACCACGTCAGTTGGGTGTCTTTTAGCCAGAACTGCTCGCATGATTGCGGTAGGAAAATGCTACCACAAGAATAGCGAGCAGTTCATTCGCCTTTCGATGTACTCGATTAATCTAATAAATAGCGGAGATGACGTATGATGCGAGCGGCCAGGGGGCGTTTTTTACAAAAAAAGTCTGCATGTTTTGTTCGCTTGTTCAGACATAGAGGCGTCAACAGACCACAAAGAGCGAACGGTCAATTTAAATAGCCAGACCCTTTTTCTGGACGAGCGAACGCAAATAGCGTCTGGCTCTGAATCAGGCCCCGTATCTCCTGATGACAATCTACTTTGATTGAAACGTTGATTTCCACTTTACGTGTCTGAGTCGTCTGTTTTACTAACCCTGAGTGCTGCACCTTTGGACTTGATACTGTATGTAACCGTGCTGGCACCGGCTGAAGTTATTCATTATTATAGGAGTGCCGGACCAGTTTTGGCTATATATATATATATATATATATATATATTGGGGTGCCGCTCTTGACAGCAGCGCGGGACGGGGACTGGGCAGTAGCCGCCACTGCTGCTGCTTCTGTACTGTCACAGCCAGCCGCGACGCAGAAGGTAGGAGGTGGGCGAGCCACCGGCTCCCCAGGGACAGAACAGCAGCCGCGGCTGACAGGAGCCGCAGCTGCTGCTTCTGTAGATCTAATGTCACCGGCAGCAAGCGCCGGTAAAGGAAGGGACGGGAGAGCCGCCGGCTTCCCGGAAACAGCAGCAACCGCAGCTGACAAGCCGCCGTTGCTGCTTCTAAAAATCACAGCCACGCTTGGGGACAAGGGGGTGGGGGTCACATCGGCTGCCCAGAGCGGGGACACAGCAGGGCAGCCGCGCTGGGAGGGGGGGTCACGCCGGCTGACCAATCACTGCTGGCCACAGTGATTGGGGCACACAGGGAGAGTATCGACTGATGCAGAGGGACCTGCTGCGGGAAGAGTAGCTTCCCTCAGCCACCCAGTGGGCATTTCTGACTGGTCGTATCAGATACGTCCATGTCAGGTAAAGCCCAGTCTGGTATGGTCGTATCTGATACGACCATGCTAGGCAAGTTGTTAATACTGTAGCCTCTATATGTTGATTGCCTGTAGTTTTAGTGTCAGTTGGTTTTATAAAGTCACAACCTCGTGCTCCACATACTTTATTGCTCTTTGTACCTACCAAAGCACTATATTCACTAACCACATTTTCAGTAACAAGAAAGGCGCTGGAACCTTGCCGAATGCAATAAGTAGTTAGTTTGGCAACCGTTTAGCAATGTGTGGCAGCATAAAAGAGTACACTCAACGGCATTCCAACGTGTTTCGCGTCTGTCTGCTGTAAATATGCTGTTTTTTTTAAATAAGATAAAAGCGTGGGGTCCCTCCCCTCTAAGCTTAAATAGCCCTATCATTTGTGTCTAGGTTAGTATAGGAAAATTTGTGGGGTAAGAGTACATGGAGTCCCCCCGAATTTTCCTTTACTAGCACTAAGCTTTACCAGCCTGGTAAATGAAAAACCTGGGGGTCCCTGCACACCTTTCCCCCTCCAATGTTTCCTATACTAGCCTAGGTTTCAGCTTTTTTTCCCATGTAAATATTTATTATTAACTGTATTTAATCATATAGAGCACAGAGAGATACAGTAGCTGCATTAGAACCTACAGTATCTTGCTGCCCTCTGGGCCATCCTTTATTCAGCAAATTATTCTAGCATGATTCCAGCTATTCTACAACTCACACACTATTACATCCGGTGACATCTGGGGGGTGGGCTGAAAACGGTGAGGTCAAGGTTCTGACGAGTTAGACTGCACTTGCATTCTAGGAAAAGGGATTCTAATGGCGCTGTTGTTCCAATAATCAATTATAAGCAGTCAGATATATATATACTGTATATCAATATTCAATATATAGATGAACAATGTAAAAAATACAGATACATAAAATCACATATCCAAAAAGACACAAATTACAGCACAGTAAAGGAAGCCCGAATGGAGCCAGCCTCCAAGCATGTAAAGAATGAAGCTCACGTGTGGGTATCCTCAGTTCAGCTGTTTTAAAAAAGTTAGTAACAAAGCAAATATACAGTGTTATATCAATAATTCTAGGACCAACCAATACAAAATTCTGGGTGGTCTCAAACTGCACCAGCTTAAATATCCAGCTCAAAAAATCATTTATTCCGAAACACACGAAGGGCCAATCGTAATAGGGTGAGAGTTTAGACAGTGTGAGAGTTTAGCAGTAACTCTCACACTTTTTAGACTTGGCCAATCTAACAGTCCGAGAACATACAAACTCACATGTTTTTAGACTCAAAAAACTCTCACGATTTACGCTCTCATCCAGATTTTTTCCCATCCTGAAGATAAACCTCGTCCAATGAGTTTATTGCTAAACTCTCACATTTTCTATACTCTCACCCTATTACATTTGGCCCGATCTCTGTCATTGCAATTTGCTAATTAATGTCTCTCAATAGGAGTTTTTTTATGTTAATAAATCAGTACCGGTACATGGTGTACATTTCACACCATGAGGCCCTGAGACTGGTATATCTCTGTGGGGCACAAATTAAAAAAGAAGCCCTGTGAAAACGCTCAACCATCCATACAGCAGGAGCCGCAGTGGGAGCCAGATTGATGCGCTCAAGTGCTGTCCCGAAAGGAGCTGTAACAGACAGGAGACGTAGCTGTAGCAGTTTAGATCACACTCAGACAGCCAGTTTGTATTCCAAACAGCAGTATCTGTCCATATTCTCCATACGAGTTCCAGCTCCCGTCAGAATTTAGATATCAATGTAATGCTGGGTACAAGCTAGACGATATGTCGTCCGATCACACGGATTGGTTCTACATATCGGCTGTTTTGAAGGCAAAGGGTGGTCAGACCAAATATTGATTCGATTTAGATTTCTCTTCTGTTCATTCACTTTGCATTTTGTTAATTGATAAAAATAAATTATTAACACTTCTATTTTTTAAAGCATTCTTACTTTGCAGCATTTTTTCCACACCTGCCTAAAGCTTTTGCACAGTATTGTTATATTATATATATATATATATATATATATCCTTCCAAGGTGCGGCACTCACGGTACTCAAGAAAATCCAGACAAATAGAGTGGCAGCAATCAACGTTTCAGTTTATATTCCAAACTGTTTTCAAGACATATAAAAGACGAATGACATATCTTACCTTAATATACTATCACCAATCACCACGTGAATCATCCAGCAGCTTGGCGTCCTGTTCCTCGCATAGCGAGCAAGCTGTTATTATATATCTTTTAATAAAAGCTTGTTTGCCTAGCGCTAGAATATGCCTTTGGTTGCTTGGTGATGGGATTTTTGTTTATGGTCACATGGTGTGCGCGAAGCTTAGACCACGGGATGACGTCAGCACTATGCGCCGGATACGTTACACGTGGACACGAGGAACAGGACGCCAAGCTGCTGGATGATTCACGTGGTGATTGGTGATAGTATATTAAGGTAAGATATGTCATTCGTCTTTTATATGTCTTGAAAACAATTTGGAATATAAACTGAAATGTTGATTGCTGCCACGCTATTTGTCTGGATTTTCTTGAGTACCGTGAGTGCCGCACCTTGGAAGGATATGTGAGTGTTGACTTGTGCGGGCACCAGGTCAGGATACTATTTATCATAGTGAGTGCCGGACCTTGGGAATATATATATATATATATATATATATATATATATATATCGTCCACTGTGTATGTACCAAACGACCAACAATGTGTGCTCCCGCGGGTCATTAATGATGTTTGCTGCCGTGCAAACATACAGGCTACTCTGACGATATCATTAAAAAGTGTCTGTTCAGGGATGTGGCAGGATGATGTCATTGAACAATATCGTTAACGATATTGTTCAGTGTGTCCACCCAATATCTTTCACCAATATCTTTCACTAATATCTTTCACAATATCTTTCACTAATATCTTTCAGCACATCATCTAGTGGAAGGGGAGGTTATGTTTGCGTGTATAGTAATGGCCAGTGCCTCTGCTACATGTATTAAGATTCGAGTGGCTCACCTCCCCCACTCTAGGGGGTAAATTTACTAAGGGTCGAGTTTGTGTGAGTTTGAGTGAGTTTGCAAACTCACATGAGTTTTTCATCTCGCAAATTTACTAAAGACAAACTCCAGTGAGTTTGAAGTGAGTTTGAATTGAGTTTTCTTTTTTCACTGTTAAAACTCATGTGAGTTTGCAAACTCGAAAAAACTCACCATCGGCCAAAATCGGAAGTACTTTAGATGAAAAAGATGAAACTCGCAAATTTACTTAGATTCGAGTTTCCAATCTCGTGTGAGATTGTGGCGCTACAGTACTAATGATAGCTTAAGGCCAGAGCTGTCATTAGCGATAGTGTAACAATATGCTGTAGCGTCTTGTTACAGTGTCTCCGGGGCCCTCTTTGGAATACTGCGGAGAACACCGTGGGACAAAAGGTGAGTATTGGTTCTTTTTTTACAGGTACAAGCATTGGATACTTTACGTTGAGAAGGGGACGTGAACATCTGGGAGCAGGTAAGTATGTGTGTGTATGTAAGTAATAAATATTTATTTTCACGGTGTGTGTTGTGTTTTTTTACACATTTCTTTACAGGTGAACTACAGATACCAGTGGCCCCTTAATGCCCCGCATGCTGATACTTGTGGTTCTCCAAGTACCAGCATGTGGGGGAGGCTTGCTGGGACCTGCAGTTCTACTGTAAAGACAATGTTGTTAATTCAGTTTTTAACACTACACCTACACTATCAACCCGCCACCCACCGCCCAGGGGTGGCGGGGATAACCCCAGGCTATCAGCCTAGGCCAGGATTGCCCTGGAGAGGGGGTCCCCTTTATTGGACTGACTAGTGGTCAGGGCTGATGCTGCGGCTGGGGGGCCCGGTGAAAGGGCACCCCTAGCTGTGGCATCAGCCCCCCGCTAGAAAGGGTCCAGTGCTGGTTTTAATTTTAGGGGTACCCCTATGCCAAATTTTTTACCCCTAAAATTAAAACCAGGACTGGCCCTGCAGCCTGGTGCTGGTACCTAATTTACGGGGGAATCCTACTCGTTTTGTTCCCCGTAATTTTAGGTACCAGGACAGGCTGGCAAGTCTGGGGCTGGTTAAGCTTTAGGGGGGGGGGACCCTACGTCATTTTATTTTTAATGCAAATTGTATTTTATTGAATTCAATAAAATAGTAATAATACATACATTCAAAAAGAAAAAAAAATAGTGGCAGAGCTATCATTACATAGAAGAAAAAGGAAAAATTCAATTTGTTTTTCAGAACCACTGAAAAACATCTAACATCATATTACCTATCATCAATAATTAATAAGACAAGCCAAAAAAAACAATATTACTTTCCAACATAATATGAAAATAAAAAAACAAAAATACATCAAGACGAAGGGAAGAAAGGGGGGACAGGTAAGAGGAGGGGAGGGGAAGAGAAGGAGGGAAAAATGTACTCACTTTCGATCCAAAAATGCGAACTCATTTTTGCAAAAACCACTTAAACCTAAAATAGATATAGAGTGAAATTACAGAGCAGCCAAAATAGCAAGTAACAGAAGCCATAGTTTGACACACTGGGAAACAAACCCATAAAATCTAAGAGGGCGAACAGGAAAGAATAGCCTTAAAGGTATCAGAGTCCTTAAAATCCATCAAACAAAACCAGGTGTTTCTAAAAGACTCATAACCCCCATCAGCAGAAATCAGTATATCGTCCATATCCATATAAAAATCTATTCTGTTGAACCAGTCTATCACCGTTGGAGGGGAAGAGGAACGCCATCTTACTGGGATAACCGCTTTAGCTGCATTATTTAAATGGCATAGCAGAGATTTCTTATATTTTGAGAGGGGTCTGGACGATAAATGGAACAGCCAAAACAGACGGTCTGTAGGGACTGCTTCGACTAAAATTTTTGCAGATAGGGTAAGAACTTCCCTCCAAAAAGATTGGAGGGTAGGGCATTGCCACCAAATATGGAGAGGGTTGCCCAGGGCATTAGAACATCGCCAACAAATATTTGGCACACCTATCCCCATTTTAGAGAGAGTATCTGGACATCTGAACCAACGGGAAAGAAGCTTGTATTGGGTCTCTACAACATTAACATATGAAGAGCATGCATGGGCTAATTTAAATATTTTCCCCACTTAACGTCGCCTAGATCTTCCCCAATCTCTCGGTCCCAGACTTTTGAGAAACTAGGTAGGGGCAAGCTAGAATCTGCCAACAACAAATTATAAATTAGAGAAATAGTATGTGTTGGGGGGCTGAGCCAGCACAAAGTTGTTCAAAGGGAGTAAGAGGTAGGCGAAAAACTGAAAAAGGAGCAAGCGAGCGTATAAAATGGCGCACCTGAAGATAGCGCCAATGTTCCCATGATGGGAGTTTCCATTTCTCCCGTACTTCGTCAAAGGGAATAAAACTGCCTCCACTCATCAGCTGTCCGATTCTAAAAAGTCCTACTTTGAGCCAGGGTTGAAAAGCTTTACCGTCCATACCCGGGGGGAATTGTTCGTTAAAAAGAAATGACATAAATGAAGAATGAAATTATGAAATCGAGGGAGACCGTCTCAGAGTTTTCCAACAATTTAAAACGGGTCCAATAGTGGGATGGGAAGAACGGGGGAGGGAGGGGAGCCATGGTGCTATTGATATGGGAATCCCTAGTGCCTGGTTTTCAATTTGCACCCATTATTTAGTGGAGTCTGCTCTGGACCATTCTAAAATTCTATGGAGGAGACAGGCCCGGTAGTAACCTAGAATATTAGGGAGACGTAGTCCCCCTCTGTCTTTGTGATGAAACAAAATATCTAATTGCAAACAAGGTCTACTACCTCCCCAAACAAATTCCCTAATCAACTTTTGGACCTCTAGAAACCAATTAGACTGTAGCTTAATAGGTATGGTCTGCAACAGGTACAGAATCTTGGGAAGAGAATTCATTTTTAAAATCCCTAACCTCCCGAACCACGAGAAAGGCCTGGACTTCCACAGATGTAGGTCAGAACGTATTTTATTTAAAAGGGGAGGAAAATTGATCTCAAATATACGAGAGAGGTCCCTAGTAATGATGACACCCAGATATTTCAGTTGAGAAGCATGCCAGGTAAATGGAAATGCCGATTTGAGGCCTGCTGCTATCTGAGGCGGTGCCGTAATATTCAAGGCCACCGATTTAGAATATTTGACCTTAAAATTAGAGAGGTCTCCAAAGATCTTAAATTCATCAACTAGGTTCGGTAACGAGATAACAGGATTCATGATCATGGCCAATATATCATCGGTGAAGAGAGCTAATATAAATTCACCATTACTCAGCCGAAAACCTGATATATCTGGGTTCAGCCTAATTGACCGTGCCAGAGCCTCCATACAGAGAATAAAAATTAGGGGGGATAGAGGACAACCCTGTCTAGTCCCATTATTAATAGAGAATCAGAAAGGGAGCCATTGACTCTAACACGAGCAGAGGGAGAGCGGTAGAGGGCAAAGATATGCTGAATGCAGACAGGACCCAGTCCCAAATGACCCAACACCCCTGACATAAAGCTCCAGTCTATTTTGTTGAACGCCTTCTCAGCATCTGTAGACAACAAAATAGCTGGGGCATCCGTATTTGAGATATGGTGGATGAGTGCTATAATTTTGGGGGTATCGTCCCTGGCTTCACGTCCTGGAAAAAAACCTACTTGGTCATTATGAATAAGAGAAGGTAGGAGGTGTTGCAATCTATTGGCAAGAAGCTTGGCAAATAATTTAACATCAACGTTAAGCAGGGAGATTGGGCGGTAGCTGGGATATAGGGAGGGGTCCTTGTCATCTTTGGGAATAACCGTTATATGCGCCTCTAGGGATTGGCGAGAAAAGGGGGTTTCAGTCAAGACAGTATTGAAGGCCTGCAGAAGTATAGGGGCTATTTTCTCTCTAAAGGCCTTATAATAGTTGATGGTAAAGCCATCAGGGCCCAGACTTTTCCCCGACGGGGTGGATTTAATTGCCTCCTCCAGTTCAAGTAGAGTGAAAGGCTTTTCTAGTTCCTCCCTATCAAAGTCAGCAAGTTTAGGGAACCCGATTCTAGAAAGATATACCTCGATAGCTCGTTGTTTCTCATTAATGTCAGGGTAGGTCAGAGGGGGAGGGAGATTATACAGTGAGGAATAATAAGAGCAAAAAGCTCTGGCAATCTGTCCAGTATCGTGGAAAACCCGACCCCTCTCATCCTTAATAGAGGAGATAAAAGAACGAGCTCTTTGAGTCCTCAGGGCTCTAGCCAGCATTTTACCAGGTTTATTACCCCACCTATAATACAGACTACGGCACTTCCTAAATGAGTGTTTAACTTTGTCCAGAAGGAGCTTATTTAGTGCCGTTCGAGTTTTGACTAGATCAACATAGACAGCAGAGGAAAGGGAAGATTTGTGTGCCATCTCCAAGGTCTGTATCTGTTGCAGTAATCCTTCTATTTGGTTCACCCTTTGTTTATTTTAGGAGCCCAATTGAATGCATTTACCCCTTATAACGCACTTATGAGCTTCCCAAACAGTTTTGAGACATCAGAAGTAATATTACAGTCTAAATAAACATCAATAGCCTACGCCACCTGAGATATACAGTAAGGGTCAGATAGTAGGGATTCAATAAAACGCCATGTTCTATAGGTAGGATCATAAGGTCCAAGTGACAGGTCTATAGTAACAGGAGCATGATCTGACCAAGTTGTTAATCCTATAGAAGATGCCTGGACTAGGTGGATGTGTCTATGTCTTAGTAATATATAGTCTATTCTGGAATAAGACTCATGGGGACTGGCATAATAGGTACAATCCCTCTCTGTGGGATGAAATATGCGCCAGATATCAGACAGCTGATGAGTATGGAGCAAACGTCTCACCCGTCTTGACGTGCGGAAAGGGGTCATTGAGGAACCTGAGGAAGTGTCCTGGAGGTGGTCCAAGGTCCAGTTAAAGTCCCCACCTACTATCAGGGCTCCCTGTTGAAGCAAGTCAACTTTGTCCAGAATCCTCTCAAAAAAAGCCGGTTGACCTTGATTAGGGGCATATATATTTACAATTGTGAAAAAATGGTTAAAAATGGAGCATTTAATAAGCAGACATCTCCCCTCCTCCAGGCTATGGACCTCAGGGTTCAAAACAGACAAACGTTTAGCAAATGAAATAGCAACACCCTTGGATTTCGATTGGGAATAATTACAATAGTAAACAGTGGGATAAAATTGGTTACTTAATCGTGGGGCAGAGGTAGAACGTCATTTTATTTTTAAAATGATTTATCTCGTTTTTTACAGGTATTAAAACACACAAGCAGCTTACACATATTTCACTGATATGTGCAGGCTTCTTGCTCGTGTGAGTTTTGCAGAGAGAAAAACACTGCAATGTCCAGTAAGTAATCTCATCTAAACTCTCCTTAAACTCTCATCTAAACTCTCCTTAAACTCACCTTAAACTCACCTCTAAACTCGCAATTTGGAAGAAAAAACTCACTTTGCTTCACCATCGAAAAACTCACTTTCAGCTAAACTCACTTCTTAGTAAATTTGTGAGTTTGATAAGGAAAAACTCACCCGAGTTTTGGTGAAACAAAGTGAGTTTAAAAACTGAAAAACTCGACCAAACTAACTTCTAGGAGTACTATGGCTATGGTATCTAAATGTGCAACAGCCAGTGCCTCCACTACATGCACCAGCAACATGATAAGCACGTCCAAATTGCACGCAAAGGGTGGTAGGCGGGCCTACTATGAGCCATATTCAATTTGAGCGGACCCGCAATACTTTTCCGCCTTCCGGACTTTTCGCCTGTTTTGCAGGCGGAAAAGTATCTTGCACGTGCACGCGTATCCCCGTATTCAATTTGAAAGTGCGCGAAAACGGGACCCGGCGAAACTTAAACAAGCGGAAAGTCATGTCAGATTTGGGGAAATCAGCCTGACACCCCCCAAAAGATGCTCTGACATGGGGGTTAGCTATGGTTACCCCCAATTTGGCTTGCTGAAGATATTTGGTGTTTGTAAACGGGCTCAATAGCTGCTAAATAGCGTTTTTGTATAAGTGGTGTAGAATAGTATTCAGGAGTTTTTTTTGCAGAAAATAACTTATCCCAGCAAATTTGGGGTACTTGAAAATGAGGGCCAGCATATTTTAAAGTTGCTAAAGTGAAGTTTAAAAAATCATGAAAAATCCACCTGCTGCAAGCACCTGCAATGAAAAAAACACATGAGGCATACTTGGGGACACCCCTAGAGTCTAGTTCGCTAGTTTTTAACTTTGTCCCCCAACATTTTTTTTTTTGCCCCCAAATTGAAAGTGATTTTTTTTGGGGTGTTCTTAAGTGTTTTTTTAAAAACATTTTTTTACGCAGTTTACCTTTGGGGACTGTGTGAAGGCTGCACGGGGGTTCCCGCAACTTTGCACCCCAAAACCCCAATTCTGCACTTTTTTCCGCCTCCTATTCAACTTTTTCGCCTATTACATTGTCGTTCAAATTGAATACGGCGATACTTTTCCGCCTGGCGAAATGACATCATCAGCGAAACTTTTTCGCTGATTCCGACTTTTCGCTCCAAATTGAATATGGGCCTATGAGTCATTGGGCTCTAGGCAACCGCCTCTTCCATCTTGTGGATGATACAGCCTTGCACAAGACGGCCCATCACCAGCCAGCATCATTTTCAGTGGTTTTGCCTGTAGGATTTAAAACAGTAATATTATTGACTTCAACACTATTATAGGTAATAGGGAAGCGCTGTGTGTTTAACGTAAACATATAATAGTATGTTGCAAAATGGTTGAAAAAATTAGTGAAAGGATGTATATATGTGGTAAAATATTTAATTTCATGCGTGTGAAAAGATGTGTGTGAGAAATTTTGTAATGAGTGAAATGGCAGTCATCAAAAATACAATATGAAAAAAAAATATATATACAGGGTGGAGTGGTGGCAATGCACTGCCCAGGGTGTCTGCTCTGGGTGCAGGGGCATTGGGTCCCTCTTGACTCATGGTTCCACATGGGCCTCCCTTGACCCAGGGACCCGTGTGCAGTGCACACACTGTTTCCATTATAGATATGCCCCTGTGCACTGATTAGATACTATTCTTGAACCATCCTAGTGGTGGTAATATAAAGAGAGGGTTGGCACCAGAGGGAACCACTATTCTTAACATATCCATAAAAATAAATTTGTGGACACACGTATGGGCATTGTTAAGGCTATCAGGCGTTACTAAATACTCTGATTATGCTACCACAGTGCATTAGTAGAGGTAAACAGGTTATAGGATTTTGTTTTGTGACAGTGCTAAGATATATAAGCAGGGCTGTGACATTCAATCACTGAGACACATAGCAAAATTGGTACAGTAGCTTAGTGATCCACTACTAGAGTCCCAGCTCTGCTCTTCTTAGCATGCATGGAGGCTGGCCGCATTTAGGCTTTCAGTTCTGAAGAGCAGAGTTGGGACTTACTTATAGCTACTTTTACTTCAGGGCCCTACAGCAGACTCATGGGCTGACCTAACGATAGTTCTCTCATTGAAAGAGAGGGTACAGATACCAATTACCTGGGCCCTAGCCGCTATAGGAGCCCGTAAGTGCAGAGAAGGCATAACCATGCCCCTTGACCCCGTTGTGCATGCTGCCACTTTGAGGTGGTCCCCCCCCCCACAGAATGTACACCCCATCTGGGTGTAGCAGCACCCACTCTAGGAACCACACCCCCCAACTAGTACCTGGGCCCATCCAATGTCTTTGAGGCCCTGAGTATTAGAAGAGGGGCAATTTATACTTTCCAAGATCTGCAATCTGGATATAATTTGCAACATTATCATTTGCGAACATACTGTATGCCGACTGGGCAAAAAATGCAGATACACTTGGAGGAATCGCATTATTGGGACAGATGTAAACAGCGGATGATCATAATGGTCTCCAGCACTAGAGAACTGCTTGTGATTGGCTATTTGCAAATTCTCTGCTGATATTGACTGGTGCTCTCTTCATCGTTTGGGCATATATTTTCCTTTTATGTGTTTCATTTTTTTTCTTGCTTAGGGGGAGATGTATTAACAGGCAAAATGCGGTAAAACCCCCGAAAATGCAGTTTTCGGGGGTTTTACCGCATCCCCCGTATGTATTAAGCAGCAGAATGCACTGCATTCTGCTGCTTCGCGCCGCTAGGTAACGCCACCTTCAGGTGGCGTTACCCAATAGAAGCCTATGGGCTTCTTAGCGCGACGCTCGGGGCTGGGAGGGATCCGATCGGATCCCTCCCATGAGCCCCCGCGGCTGTTCAACCCGGAAGTCCCTCTGCCCGGCAGCATCGCAAAGGACAGCTCTCATCATTGTCGCCGTTAATACATCTCCCCCTTATTCTGCTATATTAAAGGTTTTTTTGTAGTTTAATTGATGCCTAATAGCCAATGGGTGCAAGCGGGATGTATAAGCAGGATGTATAAGTCTGTGATGTGTGCCTGGTGTAAAGCAGATGCATATGCTACTGTTGTGGTAGAAATACATTATTTTTGCAAGCAACTTTTTCAGTTGTACATTGCACTCATTTTGCGGCCAACTCTGCATCAGCCCCACGGAGAGTTCTGTGAACCCTGCTAGTAGGATATCCTAATTATATATTTTCCATAAAATACATTTTACTCCACTGACTTCATATAATGTCCAAATTGTGAGATTTCATAATGTACTAAATATGAATAAGTAAAGATACTCTTATACATGTATTTTGAAAATACTCAACATTATGATCTTATTGTCAAGAGGTGTTCAATATTGTGAAAAGAACATATTAACAATTTTGGCAAAACACGTGATCTACAGTATATATGGGTATGGGTCTACAAATTAGCCAGTGACAAGTATATGATTAAGGTGGCACAAAAGCTGATTTCTTGATGGGAAGTGTATTACTTTCAAATGGAACTTAAGTGAAGGTTTTTGGGTACCTCCAACAAGAAAATAATGTACGAGTACAAACCGTGCCCAAAAGTTTGGAGAATGACACAAGTATTGGTTTTCACTAAGTTTGCTGCTTCAGTGTTTTTAGACCTTTTTGACAGATGTTACTATGGTATACTGAAGCAAAATTACAAGCATTTCATAAGTGTCAAAGGCTTTTATTGACAATTACATTAAGTTTATGCAAAGAGTCAATATTTGCAGTGTTGACCCTTCTTTTTCAAGACCTCTGCTCTGGCATGCTGTCAATCAACTTCTGGGCCACATACTGACTGATGGCCGCCTATTCTGTCTAATCAATGCTTGGAGTATGTCAGAATTTGTGGGTGTTTGTTTGTCCACCCGCCTCTTGAGGATTGACCACAAGTTCTCAATGGGATTAAGGTCTGGGGAGTTTCATGGCCATGGACCCAAAATTTAAATGTTTTGATCCCTGAGCCACTTAGTTATCACTTTTGCCTTATGGCAAGGTGCTCCATCATGACAGACAAACTCCAAGCATTGATTAGACAGAATAGGCGGCCATCAGTCAGTTTGTGGCCCAGAAGTTGATTGACAGCATGCCAGGGCAAATTGCAGTGGTCTTGAAAAATAAGGGTCAACACGGCAAATATTGACTCTTTGCATAAACTTAATGTACAGTAATTGTCAATAAAAGCCTTTGACACTTATGAAATGCTTGTAATTTTACTTCAGTATATCATAGTAACATCTGACAAAAGGGTCTAAAAACACTGAAGCAGCAAACTTTGTGAAAACCAATACTTGTTTCATTCTCAAAACTTTTGGCCACTGCTGTACATTTAAAAGTATTTGTGAAAATATCTGGATACATATGTACTATGTACATATGTACTAGCACTTAACTGTAGTGTTAATAATTTAAACAAATTATCTCTTGTAGTCAGTTGGTCTCTGAATTAGCTGGATACTTCACTGAAGGGGTGAAAGATACCTGTGCACTTGTCATGTCCTCTACCCCGCACTTACAGAATGTACATGACATGCCTAAAATGTTAGTAGAGACAATGAAGACATGGGGCCTGATTCAGCTGGGGAAGCTAATGTGATCACCGCTGCAATTTCACACGGAACACAGATGTGAAAATATGTAAATGCTTGCCGAAGCTCAGCCATCATAAAGACGCCCACTGCTGCTTTCTCATATACGTCCAATGTCACTGTTCTGCGTAAACATCAGTACCATCGACACACATCGGTCAGTCACGCCGCATTAACAACAAGTCTGACCAGCTGCAGACACTACAAGTCTGCTCGCACTCAGAGAGCTCTCATGCTGCGTATGCAATCACAGTGGCTAATTTATGCACGTCCATGAAACGGCAATCAAACGCACAGACATAACTGCATTTTTCTTACAACCCCTGTCACTACCCCCAAACGCTGACAGCCTGTCACTCGCTTTGTGATCGATTCCTCCATTGCATCAGTAACCGCAATGCGATTGCTGTGCACAAGCAGTGCGGCTTATATGCATGCGCAATGTCAAACAATCACTGAATCTGCATCCATAATCGCATACGCTACTGAATCAGGCCCATTGTTGATACTCTGTGGATTATAAAAAGAATCTGCTTATCTAAACTAATATTATAATAACGTTGTGCAAAAAATACTGAACTGATTTTCATGAAAACTGCATCATTGTGTGGTGGAAACTCTTAGAAATAACCTGCTCATCCTGGGGGTCATTCAGACCCGGTCGTTAGCGCCGATGCACTCGGACTGGGTCGATGGCCCCCCACAGAGCATGCGCACGACGGCGCTGGCGCCGTCGTGCGCATGCGTGAGACCCGCTACGACCGACAGCGCCGGTCGTAGCGGGTCTCGATCCAAAGGGGGCGAGCTGTCGATGTTGATTGACAGCTCGCCCCGTTTGGAAGGCGGGCCGGGGGGTGGCAGGCCAAACGGGGGCGTTCCCATGGGAACGCCTACCGTTTGGGGGCGGCCCCACTGACATAGCTTCCGGCTCAGACAGAGCCGAAAGCTCTCCGGGGCTTACGACAAGGGAGACCCTACCCTAGGGTCTCGTCGTAAGCCCCGATGGTCGCGATGGTCTTGACCATCGCGACCATCACCTTAGGCGGTCGTAAGGCTGTGGGTGTTAACCCACAGCCTTACCACCGCAAAGGAGGACGTCTTGAAAATTCAAGACGTCCTCCCCTCATTCAGACCGACCGCACGCTCTGTGCGACCGGCTCTGAATGAGGTCCTCTATCTCAAAGTTAAAACTGAGCAATTAAAAAATTAAATATATTATTGACATCAATTCAGGAGATGGGTGTGGCACCATGCGCGCAGCCGGTAAGGGGTGGGGGGAGAGGTGCTTTCAATTTCGACAGAAGCAGATGTCGTTGCCTCACCACACAGCACTGTCCCTGGCAGTTGAAACCGACAGCCATTGTGCATACAAAAAAGTGGATACAAAAAAAGTTTGTGTTTTGTTTTTTTAACAAATTCCAGGGGCCGCTGGGTGAAAATGTCTGACGCATGCGCAGAAAGGACGCAAGCACCGGCCACACAGCCAGAAGAGGGAGAGCGCAATTCGCCGGACAGATAATTTAACACTCTCCTTTTTCGGCAAAATAAATTTTAATACATGCGGGTGGTGTCTGGACCTGCTTCCCCTGTATAATGGGCGAAACAGGCCCAGACTTTACCGCCCCCTTCATACATCCCCCTCACTGTGACGCTAGTGTGATTGTTGGGTGAAGACGCTGCTGTCTGCTTGCAACAGTCTGTATCACACTGCTGGTCACATGTGCCTCTCGGTATGTGGTTTGGAAGCCGACGGGAGACTTAGGTTTAGGCTGCGGGGAACGGGGGGTTAGGTTTAGGCACTTAGAGGGGGGATTAGGGTTAGGCACTTGGGGGGAGGTTAGGGCTAGACACACCTAAGGGAGGGTTAGGGGGGAATTAGGTTAGCGATACTTACCTTAGGGACGATCTGGATTTTCCCCCTTGCCGGGCTGCCGCTGTCGGGATTTGAACTGCCGGCCCTGCGTCCGAGGGTAATACCTACTACACCCGTGCCACTCCCGTGTCAGGGCCCCTATGCAAAGCAATACAACAAGAACACCTAAAAAAAAATGTTGGCAGAAGCAATTTCAGGCAACAGCTAGTTAGTTATATTTGGCAAGCCTGACTTTAAAGAATTTATAGTTATGTGAATAAAATTTATAACATCCGTAAAATTGTTATATCAGTCTGAGCTTGTAAATTATTTTTTTTCAAGAATGTTTTTATTGAAAGTACAATAAACAAAGTACAATGAATGACAAAAAGAATTTTCGCATTTTTATATATATAAACAACCGAATAGAATTCAGTATATAGAAATATATAAAACAGCAAAAATGTCAGATAGAACAGTACAAAACTGTTAAGATATATATGGAACAAAGTAGGAACAAAGTAGAATTTATTTGAATCGGTAAACACAATACAATCTTGATATAAATCGTGAATCATTGTATACCAGTAGCTAAAATACATATATATCTATATCTAGTGTCAAAAAGCAATTCGTATATGCTAATTATATTGCTGTCTATTAAAATTACAGAGAGAAAAAGGAAAAAGAGGGTAAATAATAAGTCACGTCCAGATCAAGATCTCATCCCCTTCATCCAGTAAAAGTAATGGGGGGGATCTTGGAGAAACAATTTTGTCTCATACCATAATGTTGACTTAAAGCAGTATTGTATTTGCTTTTTCAGGTCATCATTTAGAGCAGGGGTGGCCAAACCACGGCTCTCAAGCTGCATGCGACTCTTTTGTTTTTGCGAAGCGGCTCGCAACTAGGCAGACCCGCACTGGAACGGTGAATGCTGGCCTCTGAAGCGATCAGAGGCTAAAGAAGCATTTGATCGCTTCAGAGGCCAACTTTCCCAGTGATGCAGTGCACGGGTGACGTCATGACGTCACCCACGATGTGAGGAGCCGGTGCGCCTGCTGGATCCAGTTAGATCCAGCAGACAGCGGAAGCAGCAGCAGCGACAGCGGGACTTGAGAGCCCTAATGGCGTGGAGCGGGGCCAGCATGAAGACAGGGGTGTGGGCGGGGAGGGGGAGCTAGTCCTGGGAAAACTACTTTAGGGGGTACGACTACAGGGAGCATTGCAGAAGGGGCACAGCTACTGGGGGCATTGCATATGGTGTACAACTACAGGAGTTGCTGCATAAGGGACACAACTACAGGGGGCACTGCATAAGGGACACAACTACAGAGGACACTGCATAAGGAACACAACTACAGGGGGCACTGCATAAGGGACACAACTACAGAGGGCACTGCATAAGGGACACAACTACAGAGGGCACAGCAAAATGGGCACTACTGCCTGAGAGCCAGTGGAGGGGCATGATGCCTGCTTTCATGCTTATGGGGGTAGAGTGGGGCTGTTGAGAGAACTCCGGAGGGTGGTGGTGGATGGAGTGACACATATGAGGGGCGGCTGCAGTGGCACATGAATGTGGGCTGGAATGGCAAGGGAGAGGGCTGGACTAAAAACCGGGGTGTGACACAAGGTCATGCACCTGCAAATGTCATACCAAAGGTGTGCACACAAAAATGAGGGGTGGTCTTGTGACAGCGCGCATGCTATCGGCTCTTTAACTTGACTACATCTATTTTTTGTCTCTTTGCCGCTGACTGGTTAGCCACCCCAGATTTAGAGTATCCTGAGTTTGTAAATTAATAAAATAGTAGCAGTTTATTGCCTTTCTGTTTTTAAGAGAAAAAAAAAGACAAAACATTGGGCAAGATGCAGAAAGGGGAGAAATGCTGTCAAACCCCGAAAATGCGGGTTTGACAACATTTCTCATATGCACTAAGCCCCGGAGTGCAATACATTCTGGGACTTAGTTGCGGTGGGTAACGCCATCTTCCAGATGGCGTTACCCATAGAAGCCTATGGGCTTCTTTCCGCAGAGTGCTAATAGAGGGATCCAATCGGCAGTGGCGTCACAAGGGGGTGCGGGGGTGCAGGCCGCACCCGGGTGTCACCCACCGAGGGGTGACACCAAGGTGCAGGCTCCCCCTCAGTGACAGGAGGTGGGTGCTGCACTGTAACATCACGTGCAGCATTCGGCTCCTGTCACAGAGATTGAGCCTGCACTGCCCGCACCTCCGGCACCCCCATTGATAATGAAGTACCGGCGGTCTCGAGACGCGAAGCCACGTCCCCTTCCCAAGGCCACACCTCATCTGATGAGTCCACGCCCCTTTTAGGCGGAGCGAAGGAATCCCTCTCTGCAACGGGTTTCACCGCAGGGAGGGAAGCCACTGCCAATCAGATCCCTCCCAGCACCCCCCGCAGCATAGAAGGATGCCGGAGGGGCTTCTGGTCATTGACCTGGAAGTCCCTCCATTGCAAAGGGCCGCTCTTGCCGACAGAGCGGTCGTTTGCGGGGATCTTCATGCATACCGACGTAACGATGCATGCGATGTGTCATGCATCCCACCCATTGTTTTAACTGCACAGAAAATGACAGTACAAGAAGTGGTCTATATATGTATATACATATACAGTATATGTATATACGTATACAGTATATATATATATATATATATATACAGTGCTCGAAGTGTGCCGGTATGCAACGGTATAGCATACCGGCACTTCCTGCACTTAACTTTTTCTTTATTGCAAGGAGGGCGGAAGCGTAGCTTCAGCAGTGAGGGAAATCAACCTGCCTCCGTCTGCTACACTGACACTGCTCACAGGCTGTCAGTGTAAGTGGAAGACAGCCCCAGCCCAGTGTCAGTGGATAACAGCAGTGAGCCGCCTCCCGCCAGTCCACTGTGTGCCAAGCAGGCTTGGCCGCGGGGTATCTGCCAACCAGACGGCAGTGGCTGGCTGGGCCGGGGGGCAGGGTGCCCCTGTACAATTTGATCCTCCACGGCTGCCCCCGCATGTATTTATTTGGCTGCGGGAGGGAGGCAGAGAGAATGCTCCCTGGCCGCTCTGTGTGTGTGCTGTAACTGTCGGAACAGCCGGGTAGCTCTGCCTCCCTCAGCCCTCAGGTGCGCATACACGATCATGACATATGTCATGACAGGACAGGCTGGTCTGCGGCCGTGCCACTGCAGGGGTGTCAGTCTCCAAAGAAGGTGGGGCTGCTGAGAGGTCAAAATTGGTCCCATGCTCCCCAGTCCCATTAAAAAGGCCTGCCGGGCTGACACTGCATCTCTGCAAGGGCCGGCTGCCGCACTTCCAGGAAGCTTCCTCCAAGCTCCTGTGTCCCCTCCCTCATCCTCCGCTGCCTGCCTACCCTCTGTCTCTGTGAGATGGGTAAGGCCATCTGTTCCCGTCCCTGAGGCTGCTGGAGGTGTGCAGAGTTGTGCGCGCTGCAGCTCTGTAGTTTGGAGAAGGAGTCGGTTTGCAGTGACAGTGGCACAGTGCTGTAGTCCACGGAGGGCGGAATGCCAGCCGGGACCAGAGAGCTCTGCGGAGATTACTTCTTCATGGTGAGTTCCTTCCACTCCTTTTCTTTCTGCTTCTTTCCACTACTTCTATCCTACCCCTTGCTTCCCACTACTACTCCCATCCTGCCCCTAACTACTACTCCCATCCTGCCCCTCCTAACTACTACTCCCACCCTGCCCCTCCTAACTACTACTCCCATCCTGACCCTCCTAACTACTACTCCCATCCTGCCCCTGCTTCCCACTACTACTCCCATTTTGCCCCTAACTACTACTCCCACCCTGCCCCTCCTAACTACTACTCCCATCCTGCCCCTCCTAACTACTACTCCCATCCTGCCCCTGCTTCCCACTACTACTCCCATCCTGCCCCTACTTCCCATTACTACTCATATCCTGTCCCCTGCTTCCCACTACTACTCCCATCCTGCCCCTCCTAACTTCTACTCCCATCCTGCCCTCTTCTTCCCACTACTACTCCATCCTGCCCTCTGCTTCCCACTACTACTCCCATCCTGCCCTCCTGCCAGCTAGTGGAATCCAGTTTGATATTTAAGTACACAATTGCCCACAGTCCAAGGACTCATCTCCAAGAGATGCCAAGCAGTTGTTATCCGCTGTGATCACACAGCAGAGAAAAAGCTGGTTAGTGGTCACCCTGCACAGACCGGTAACAGGTGAACCCACTCTTCAAGTAGATTCCTTCTAGTAGTCCATTTTGACAGATATTTTATTGCTGAGTATATTGATCTTGTGTGTTTTTGTGCTTATATTATATTTTAAGCTCCTTCTGTTACCAGAGACCACGATGCTGTTAGCAGTGGCGTAACTTCATCCCAGGTGCCTGGAGGCAAGATAAATGTTGGTGCCCCCCCCCCAAACTAAAATGTACCACCCCCCCAGCACCTATGCCCGCCCCAGCTGCCGCCGCCCCCCTTATGCAGTTCCTTTTATATAATGCCCCCAGTAGTGGTCCGCCTATGTAGTGCTCCCCAGTAATGGTCCCCCTATGCAGTACATCCAGTAGTGAGCCCCCGGTAGTTGCCCCCAGTAGTGAGGCCCCTTGTAGTTGCCCCCAGTAGTGAGCCCCCGGTAGTTGCCCCCAGTAGTGAGGCCCCTTGTAGTTGCCCCCAGTAGTGAGGCCTCTGTAGTTGCCCCCAGTAGTGAGGCCCCTGTAGTTTCCCACAGTAGTGAGGCCCCTGTAGTTGCCCCAGTAGTGAGCACCCTGTAGTTGCCCCCAGTAGTGAGCCCCTGTAGTTGCCCCCAGTAGTGAGGCCCCTGTAGTTACCCCCTGTAGTGAGGCCCCTGTAGTTGCCCCCAGTAGTGAGTCCCCTTTAGTTACCCCCAGTAGTGAGGCCCCTGTAGTTGCCTCCAGTAGTGAGCCCCTGTAGTTGCCCCCAGTAGTAGGCCCCTGTAGTTGCCCCCAGTAGTGAGCCCCTGTAGTTGCCCCCAGTAGTAGGCCCCTGTAGTTGCCCCCAGTAGTGATGGCCCCCACCGCGCGCGCACACACAAAAAAAACTAAATAGACAAACACTTACCTTTATCCCCGCTCCAGTGCTGCTGCCATCCATCCCCGGCGTCCGCTCCTCGGCACTATGGGAGTGACGTCATTACGTCACTCCCATAGTGCACTGCAGGACCCGGAAGACGGAGCTCACTCCTGAGCTCCGTCCCCGGCGTCCGCTCCTCGGCACTATGGGAGTGACGTTATGACGTCACTCCCATAGTACACTGCGGGACCCGGAAGACGGAGGGAGCTCCGTCCTCCGGCTGCCGCCAGGAGGATAGGAGCCGGGCGCCCACTGGTAACATACTCAGCGGGCGCCCGGCAAATGGAGGGTGCAGGGGTGCGACCGCACCCCTTGCACCCTCCGTAGTTACACCAATGGAGGTGGAGCGCCGATCAGCGGCGCTCCTTCTCCATGCAGCTCCCGGGGACAATGGAGCCAGGTGCCCCCTTCAGGGCTGACGCCCGGTGGCAAATGACTCCATTGTCTCCGGGAGTTCCGCCACTGGCTGTTAGTGTAGCAATGTCACGTTTCCCTAATGATCCCAACTTATATCTCGGAAGACTTTGATAGCAAATGGGGGCATTATGTGCTATGACGAAGGGAGGAAATCAGATTTGGGGTATAATTTTAATAAAAAGGCGGTGTCAATTTTGGAGTACTAATTTAATGTGGAAGAGGAGACAGATTTAAGTATGTTTTATTTAATGGAAGTGATTCAGATCTGGGGTATTATTTTTAATGAAGTAGGCGTGTGTGTGTAGTTAGGGGGGATTGGATATTTTTAATAAAGTAGGTGGGAGTTGATGAAAACTGGGGTCTAATTTAAAAGGGTGGGCAGATCTGGCATCTGATTGATTGTTAATGAGCAAGGAGAGGCAGACAGATTGTGGATCTGATTTTAAGTCTAATTATTGTATAGATGTCACTGTTATGGTCTCTGTATTGATCAGAGGCCCTGATTCAGAGCCGGACGCTCTGAAAGAGCGCTCGTTCTGAATGAGGGCGTTTTTTTTTTTTTTTTTGTGCGGCCTCCTGGTCGCTCGCATAGCTGTGGGTGACCACCCACAGCTATAGCGGGCGGCCATGATGATGGTCGCGATGGTCAAGGCCATCGCGACCATCGGGCTTGCGACAAGACCCTTGTGGTAGGGTCTTGTGGCCGCAAGCCCCAGAGAGATTTTGGCTCTAACAGAGCCAGAATCTCTCCGCTGACATCGTGATGTCAGTGGGGCTGCCCCCAAACGGCAGGCGTTCTCATGGGAACGCCTCCATTTGGGCAGCCATCCCCCCGGCCCGCCCACCAAAGGGGGCGAACTGTCAATCAAGATCGACAGCTCGCCCCCTTTTGTGCGAGACCCGGAATGACGGATTGCCCATCGCTAGCCCGACCCGGTTGCAAGCACTCAGCGCTTGCGACCGGGTCTGAATCGGGCCCAGAGGACATTAGTATAGTTTCTTTGTCAGATAGGGCTGGTAAGTTATGTTTTTGTTTTGAGCTTTTTGATTACAGTTATTTAGTAGAAAATTGAGGGCCACATGCTTGTTTTTGCCCCCTAGGCTTAAAGTTAAAGTTCCTTGCTCGCAAAGAAGGCATCTGTTAGCAGCAGCGCATGTGGGAAGTTGCACCAGCACTCAACTTCTAGTTATAAAGGGGGGTCCGCTCTGACTGTTGGTTGACTTCTGCCTCGGCAGTCGGAGTATGAAGTTGTGTGCAGCAGTGACTTCTTACATGAGGAGACATGGACGGCGAGGCGCTGCATATCACATCTGACATCTAAGGCAGTGCTACAGGATCACGGAGCTCAGGGTCAGGCTGTAGTGCAGGAGGGAGTGATTAGAGGGTTTCCTCCCCTTGTGTTGGACTGGCAACAGGGGCAACCAATGACAGAATCCAGGAGATGTGAGTCATAAAATGGGGACAGACAAGGTGGCACTGGATAGGGAGGTAAGGTGCTGCATTAAAGCCTACAGACTGTGAATAGCAGCAGCATCCAGTAACAGAAAATGCATACACCTCAGTCAGGGATTTTGTCAAAGGGATGCAAAGGGATGCTGAATCATATTAATAAAAACAAAAACCTAAAAAGTATCATATGTTGGTGCTCTGTCAGTCAGCATTTATTTCTACTCATTAACTGTCATTATTTAAGAGCTGAAAGTAATGCTGGGTACACACTGGCAAATATATATGAGCCGGTCAATTAAATGGCTGATATATCGTGTGTGCGTTGGTCAGTGTGTACAGACGATATGTCTGTGAATGATGTCATTCATAGACATATCGCATCGGCTGTGCAGAACAGCAGATATGTATACATTATAAGTTGTCCACCCGTACACTTGCTGCAGAGGCCACCAGTGACTGACAGCTCAACTGGCCGGGCACATGTAAATGCCCGCCGAGTTGTAATGTCAGTCACGGCACATTGTGTCAATGATCGGTAAGTTCATAGACACTTACCTATCGTCAGATAGGATGGCGGATCGCCGGACGGCTGATCTGTCATCTTAAGGGGGGTATCCACTTAGCGATATACAAACGAGAGCACAATTGTGACATTGCAATCGTGCTCTCGTTTGTATAGCTAGTGATGTGCCTAGACTGAACGTTCACTCGTGCAGTCCTGGCACATCCCTCATCCCCGCACATGCTGAACCTGACGAGATCGTCAGGTTGACCTGCATGTACGGGCGATGTCGGAAGCGACCCGCGGGCACGCGCATTGCGGGTTGCTTCCGTCCACAACATGCTTGATGCATGCACGATCGTTATCGTGCAATCGCTTGTTTAAATCGCTTAGTGTATACCCCCCATTAGTGTGTATACAGCTTGAGAGGTACAGGGGATGAGAAAAGTCAGCAAATAATTAGAGATGCAGGAGTTACAAAAAGAGGGGAGAGAGTGAGAGGTGTAGAGCTGAGAAAGTGAAGGAGGTACTGTAGTGGGAGGTCCAAAGGGTGAGAAATGGAAGAAGGGAGGGAGAAGTTCAAACGGTGAGAGATATCATAAAGGGATGAGAAATGGATGCATGACACGCCCGTTTTCAGTGGCCACACCCCTCCTGACATGTCGCCACACCTCTTGTGACATTTGGTCACGCCCATTTTTCCAAAGTGCGTCTTTGGCGTGAACAGTGTATCTCCATACCCCCACTTCATAATTCTCACTTCGACACGTGTGTGTGTATAGGTATAGGTATAGATATATATAGATAGATATATATAGATGAGATCAAGTACAAATCACTCAAAAAGATATACCACGTGGTCGTGGATCTTGTACAATCAGATGGGAGGAGGGGGTGTGGCCGTGTCTACTTCTTGTCATATGTAATTGCACTTCCTAAACACAATACTTTAAAGTCCACATATGTTGCAATGGAGATTACAGGTAGATGTTTCTCGGTCTGTTACATAACGTGGATTTCTCCAACAGTACTCTGTAACTTGTGATCAAACTAATCCACAATGAATGATCTGGCTTTATCTGATCTGTCAGTACGGGACGGTTAGTTGATCCTGTACAGCAAGGAGGGGTTTGATGATGATGATGATCCCTCTTTAACAGCAGCTGATCCTGGGAGATAAAGGGGAGGAGGCGGCAGATGACTGGCTGCCGTGCTGAGTGCGTGTCCAGCTGGGTGGGTCTGGCATGGTGTATGTGGCTGGGGCTTACCATCTGCGCAGTAATACCTTACAGGCAGGAAAGCAGGGTTCCCAGTCAGACGCCGGCAGCAGTATGTGGACAGTCTTGGTGTTCGGGATTCTGACAGCTATCTTCACCTGGGTCTGGTTTGGGGGAAGAGGAAAGAGAAGAGAACCAGATGCAGGTGTGCAGCAGGAAGGGAGAGCAGAGGACACGGCTGCTGCAGCGAATGCCTCGGTGACTGAGCCATGCACCGCAAGCGCCAGTGAGAAGTCCGGTGCAGGCACTGTAGGAAACAGGCACAGCCGGGTAACTGCTCATATAACTTCGGGAGAGAGCGGGCTTACTGCACCCGCTGCAACAACAGGTCATGTGCAGGAAGTGCAATATGTCCAGGAGATCGCAGAGGATGAGGTGCCCCATGCAAGTACAGGTGACTACGTGCATACACATGGGAAACTGGGGTCTCCTGCACACAACGGAGATGCAATGCAGCCCAAAGGGGGGCGATACGGTGAGAATGTCCCAGAGCAAGAGCAGGTGCTGACATATGTGGAGGAAGGCTATCATACAGATGTCCCAGATAGAGATGGGGCTCAAAGCAATGTAGAGCATATGCAGTCCCCAGAAAAGTATGGGGTGCACAACATTGTAAAAGATATGCAGTCCCCTTATGTTCCAGATAAAGATGGGGTGCAAAGCAATCTAGAGCCTATGTACCTGCCAGGTGTATCAGAGAAAGATGGTGTGCAGACCAATGTGGAGAACACGCCAACAGATGTCACTGATACAGATCAAATACAAAGTAATGTAGAGTACTTGCCAGATGTTCCAGGGAAGGAGGCTTTGCAGATCACAGAAGGTGAGGTGCACCTTGCAGGCATCCTTTCAGATGAGTGTGTTCAGTCCAATGAAAAACTGGTGCATCCTCTAGATTTGCATGAGGAAGATGGAATGCAGCCCAAAGGAGAGTGTTACCCTGAAAATGGCCAACAGAAGGAGGGGGAGCAGAGAAATGTGGAGAACTCCCCCATAGATGCCTCAGAGAGAGGGTGGGTGCAGAGCAATGGAGAGGAGCCCTGCCACGCAACTAGGTCTGTTCACGAGAAGGTGCACCCTTTAAATACCCAAAAGGTTGTGCATATTGATGGTGAGGAGGAGGTTCAAGAAAATAATGCAACAGGTAGGCTGCAATGTAGCCTAACTTGAAGGCTTATATGTCAGTTATTGTAGCTATCTGCATGCTAACCTTGCCTATCTCTGTTTATCTTAGTGTAGAGGACTATTTGGGCAGCATTCAATTGTTTTAGCGCACCCGATCTCCCGTCTAAAGTGACAGGAGACTGCAGGGCGCTATTCAATTGATGCCTGTTATTGCGCTGATCGTGCCCATAGAGGGTGGGTTTAGCCATGTAAAACAGCTACTCCTGACCAAAGTGCTGGGCGCAATCGCGAAAAGTGCCGTTTGGGTGCCCAAACAGGTAACTTTTTGTCCTTTTCAACTTGCACCCCCCCAGAAGGTGCAAGCTGTAATGGTGCGCCGACGGCTGATCGCGCCCGACAGGAGCAACACTTGAATAGCTCATCAGGCACATTAGGGGGGGGGGGGGGGGGGGTGTAACAATTGAATTCTGCCCTTAGGCAGGGTACACACCTAAAGATTTTCTGTCCAACCAGCCAAGTAGTTGATTGGTTGGAATGAAAATCTGGTAAGGTATGAAAGCAAATGACAATCAGCAATTTGCTCCAAAATGCCGGAAAATGGACAAAAACTGTTTGAACAAATTGTTTAGATCAAACATTTAACAAACTTGTCTGACGACCTTTTGCGTCTGTTTTCTGGCATTTAGGAGCAAATTGCTGATCATCAGTTACTCCCATATGTTACCAGATTTTCATTCCAACCAATCAACTAGTGGGCTGGTTGGACAGAAAATCTTTAGGTGTGTACCCAGCTTTTATTCTGAGTAGTTGCCCAATTTGCTATTAATGAATGCACTCAGCTTCTCTGAAGCTGAGTCCAGTAACTGGCAGACTGATAAATTTCATTATATACAAGTGATATGATAGGCTGTACACTTGAATTTCATTCTGCATTTTGGATATATTAAAATCACAGCCGCTAACAAAAAAAAAAAAAAAAATTCCATGCCAAAAGGTTTCTTTTTTTAAAATTGAGAAATGTAGCAATTTTGAAATGGTCTTACTTGGGTTCAGTAATGTGATGTTGGACATGGTTGCACTTTTTTTTTTTGTTCATATATTTTATCATTGGCACTGGATTTGCCGATCACATTGACCATAAATGATTTGATTTGACTCTGGACCACAACCTATGTCACCCGGTTCTGGAACCACTGGCTTAAGTCATAACTCTTTCCTAACCTTTGCCCTCCCTTAAACCATTCTGCCTACTCTGCTGCCGTACAACTTGTCAGTAGGCCGCTGGATCACTCCTGCTGCGCTAAGACTTTAGCTACTATCTACGATGCCAACCCTGTTCTCTCACCACTTATCAGTGTTGACAATGCAGATATGTGAATTTAGTACAGGGTTACTGAGCAGTAGAGAAAGGTGTTATGTTCAGAAAATTTGTTTTTGGCAAATGAATGTTTGACGCCATCGGTTCAAGTTCAGACCATGGTGCCCCATCTCCAGCATAGTCCACGCTTCTGCTGGAGAGGAGATATGTCTGCACAGGACGTGGTCTGCAGACATGCTCCCATGGTAATGCTTGTAACCGGTGATGCTGGGTACTCTGCAGACATGTCTCCTCTCCAGAAATGGCGTGGACTATGCGGGAGGTGGTGGCGGCGACTGTCCAGAATTTGGCTGTATATGGCTCAGCAGGGGCATGTAGGGAAACTGACAGCAGCTAACTGAAGCAAGCTGGTGCTGGGGACTGTGCAGGAGGCTCAGCAGTCTCATTCTGTGCATCAGATGCTGTGTTCTGCTGTGTAATTACATCCTTTAAACCTGGACTGTAATGGGAGTTCTGGAGCACAGAGTTTTCTATGATGCATTTTGTATTGTGACATGCTTACATGTTCAGTTGTGATTGGACAGATTATTGTAGAGTTTGGTTACAAGCCAGTGAAAGGAATTCAGAAATGTTTGACTATGTTGCTTAATGTTGAAACTTTTGAGTTATGACCTTATCTGGAGCTGGCTGACGGCCAATGCTGGTTAATGGTGAACACTTACTGGTGAACTAAGTTGAATCTCCTAAGTTAGACATGTCCTGTCAGTCTGTTATCAGCAAGATGAAAGAAACAGATGTACAGGTTGAGTCTCCCATATCCAAATATTCCAAAATAAGGAATATTTCATAATACATTTATTATTTTTGCATGCTTGAGATGGTGAATCCTTTTTGATGCTTTAAGGTACACAATTATCATATACACAGGCTCTGTGTATATGAAACATACATGAAATTAATTTCATGTACACAAACTTTTGTTTGAGTCACAACACTTTTGAAAATATAGTATAAAATTACCTGCAGGCTGTGTGTATAAGGTGTATATAATACATAAATGCTTTCTGTGTTTTAGATTTGGGTCCCATTCCCAAGATATTTAATTATGGTATGCAAATATTCCAAAATACAGAATATTTTCCGATATCCAGAATGCCCCTGGTCCCAAGCATTTTGGATATGGGAGAATCAACCTGTATAGCAAAAGTAGGATTGTGGTCCATACATACAATTTATTAAAAACAAACAGTATCCATGTCTTTGTCCAGTGGGTACAGTACAGGTAGGACTTCCCTGCATGCGCTGAAGGCGAGCGTCTCCTAAAAGGGATATGGCTGACTGGGGGGGGGAGGTTCTTGTGACTTATCCCCAATTCGTCACTCTTGGGGGCATGCTCGGCACTTGGAGGTGCTGGGCTTCCCCCAAGCTCTCCCTTCACTGTGAATAGATGGCGTGTGACTGTGCACAGCATCTATTGACCTGGTGGCGACCGGAAACCGCAACTTTTGCCACCCGCCGCACTGTGACCCGCAGGAGGGGATGGCACAGGGCAGGCTGCTTTAGGGGGGCGCTGCTATGAGGGCAGGGCACATTTTTCCACTTTAAAATTGGCCAGGACGAAGTGCCCCGCTAAAACAGCTTAGTGGGGACACTGTTAAAGCTATAATATTGAGAGTGCTTCAGACATAATGTTGAGCATTTAGAAGTGCTGTTACTGTTGCCAAAGCTATTTCAATCCACTAGAAAGTCCTGAGGGTGATGTCAGTCTCCAGCAAAAGCAACTTTGACTTCAGTAATGGCGTTTTAGAACAGTCATGTATCTGGTAATGCTTAAGTGGCTGATGCAGAGTTGGTTGCAGATCAGCCATAACTGCATTGTGTGCACAAAACTAAATGACCGCATGCAAAGTTGTCTATTTCTCTCAATTGGACCATACACTTGGTTTTCTAGCAGTCTCCCCTACCAATGGGCACTTGCAGTAGCTCTATACCTGATCAAACTATCAGCCTGAAAACAGATGTCTATGCATGTACAATACTCCATAGCATAAGATTCTATTGACACACGCTTACTAAACTTAAGCCCGGTACACCCTACACAGTATTGGGCAGATCACTGGACCGCATGCATGCAGAAACTTTAGCCGATAAACTGCTTCAATGGTGAGGTCTGAATCTGGTGTGCTGTAGACCTGTCAGAGTGCTGATGCTGCTTAAAGTGCCCACAATGGGCACGTGAGCATCAGAACTGGACCATGGAAAAATGTAAGAAGGTGGTCTGCAGTGATCGTGCTGAGCAACAAAATATGTGGGTCCCAGGGACCTGCCATTTCTGGGTCCCATCATAATTTATGCTTTAGAGCTCCCCACATGCCCCTCAGACCACCACACTTCTCCCCCCCCCCCCCCCCCCCCCCACACCCCTAAGTTTTGTACATGGATGTCAGACTTCAGAGACCATTGACAATAATGGGGACTGCAGTCTGCTCCGGTAGTTAGTCTTCTGCAGGAGATTGCTGTGAACTTGTCTGCATTAGACTGTTCTTGATTAGCAGTAATACATAAAATTATGCAGAAACTGTGGTTTCTGCATCATTTTATGAAAAAACGACAAACCAATAAAATTTAAATACATTTTAAAAATATACCAAAAATTTTTCTTTTTACCTTTGAACAAAAATGCTGAACAAATTCTCTGTTTGTAGCTGTGCACTGTTCTGTAGCTTTCTGTGAGAGCTGGATGGGGCAGTCACTCTCATGCTGCAGGTCCTTATGGCTCCTCGTCTTATTGATGTGTGGGAGGTTGGGAGCTGGGGACAGGATGGATCAGGGAGTCAGATTATGGGTGGAGGGGGAGCTGGGGACAGCCGGTATAAGCAGGGACAGAAGAAGGGATTGGGTGCTAGGTATTAGATGTGGAGGGAGCCAACGTAGAGCTGGAGGGGGAGCTAGGGAACACAGGAGTAAGCGGGGACAGGAGAAGGGGCTGGGTGCCACTGAGTATTTAGATGTGGAGCGGAGGCAGGGATTAGAAGCAGAAAGCCGGGTACTGCTGGGGCCAGGTGCGCTGCAGTACTCTCCATCCTCATTCACAGCACTATTGTCACTGTGCCCCCCTGTCCAGCCTGCTGCGGGCTTCTGCTATTCCATGTGAGCCTGATCTCTGCCTCCAAACAGCAGGAGGGCTGTTGGCAAGTGACTTTAACTTCAGAACCCCCAGACCCTGTTTGAAATATTAGCAACACCGCCAATGCTGCGCATTGTTGCCACATCCTCACCGCACCTAACTAGCCCGCTGCCACACTACCGTGGCACTATCCGCTGTCCCAGGGAGTGCAGACACACGCGCCGTGTCTTGCCTAGTCCGCGGCTCCTTCTGTTTACCGTCCGCAGCCTCTACTCTGGGGGGCCGGGCCACAGTGATAGTCTATGTGCCGGGGCACACCAGTCCTCGCGTATGAGCTGCTGCCAGCTCCACCCTGATCTAGTTCTCCCTGCTGCTGGGCCAGCAGATAAATAAATCATCTAGCTAGTTCCCAGGGGATTGGTAGGCAGCTGAGCAATTTGTATTTGCTCCAATACATTACCATGTTTTCCTTCCCACTAGACAGATATAACTATAGGTGAGCCTTGATTCCTGGCATTCATATGGATCTTTCTTTGAAACCAGGGACGTGCAGTCCCTATCAGACTCCCTGTCATGCTCCAGAGGTTTGTTTATAAAAACTGTTTTTATACATGTGTGCCTCACCAGCCATTGACGTCACAATTTGACACATACCACCTACCTAAACATTATTGCAGACCGCCTACGCCACTTCATTGCAAGAGTATTCCCTGATGGCAGTGGCCTCTATCAGCAGGATAATGTGCCCTGCTACACTGCAAACATTGTTCGATCATCTGTGGGATGTGCTGAAAAAAACAAGTTCAAGCTGTGAAGTTCCACACCTCACAATTTATGCGACTTAAAGGATCTGCTACTAACGTCTCAGTGCCAAATACCACAGGACACCATCAGAGGTTTTGTGAAGTCCATGCCCTGACTGGTCGGAGCGGTTTTGGTGTTGTGCTAGGGACCTACACAATGTTATGCAGGTGATCTTAATGTTATGGCTGACGGCTGTAACTTTGACACTTTTTTTTTTCTTTCGTATTCTAAAGGGATTCACAGCATGAAAATCATGTGTACTTTATTGCACCTTGATATCTGACCCAGCACCCACATTTTATTTGGTCAAACAGTAACAGTCCTAAGAAACCTCCTGGTAACAGTGGTATACCTGCTTTATTTGGGTGCTCCTGGAGTTAACTCTTGAATTTAAAAATCATCATGGATTGTGTTACAAGTCAGACATTGAAACGGGACTTTCCTACACAGGAAGCTGTTATCCGCTTTTAAAATGGGTACATACTGGAGTGATGTGTATCCGGACAATATGGAGGCCTATCGTATCCGCTGTACACATCAGAACGATGTAATGAAGGATGGAACAATCCCTTGTTCCATCCTTCGTTACCTTGCGTTGCGCTGTATACGATATAGTCTGATGTTTGTTGTGGCCCCAGCATTACATTTTGCAGTTATCTGCAGCAATGTTGCACACTGGTACAATGCATGTCACAGTACATTGTGATCGCCCAGAGTTTGACGACCACTGCGGTGTCCTACACTGGAGGTCTTCCCTGATGTGTAATCGTAGGGGTACCCTTGAAATTGTTGCGTGTGAAAATCCAAGTTTCGTGTTTATTTTGGAGACTGAGTGGCCCATCTCTGTGGCACTTGCTATCAAGCTTCAGTCAAAGGGCCCCATTTATTAATGAACCTAAATACCAGCGGCATATTTTGTTTAGTATCACAGTGATGCAATCAAATATGCCACTGGTATTCCTCAATACTTACCTCGCCAACGATGTTGTCATTGGCGGGGTCCTCCACTCAGCTGCTGGTAGCCTATCACTGCAAGTGGCAGACTTCTATGCCATGTGCGATAGTCAGTCTGCGCATGACTGTTTAACATGGGGGCCCCGCAGTCCCTGGAAGGCTTCGCTGAAGCTGTAAAGTTTGCTGTGGGGTCGCATTGCTCTTGGCATCTAAAAATGGCGAGAGGGATGCGGTGATGAGCAACGGCAATCTTAGCTTACTGCTGTTTAATATTGAAAGGATGGTGTTTCCGCTCGGCTGTTTTAGCAGGACGCCACGTCCTGCACAAATGTAAAACTGCAAAATGCGCCCTGCCCTTATAGCAGCAGTGTCCCATGGAAGGGGGGGGGGGGGGGGAGTTGCGGTGCGTGCGGCATGTGTTCAGCGGCGGTGAGCGATGTACCACAATTGTATTTATCTTTTTTCCCAACTCTAGACCATGCGGCCCTGCTAAAACAGCCTAGCTGGCTGTAGTTCATGCAGCCATACTACATACTAGTCGCCATTAGAGCACATTATAGGTAGGTGGGAAGTGTGAAAGACTACAGGCATTTTTGTCAATATGTTTGTCAATCACCAGTGTGGTCTATAGTTTTGATAAGTAGCAATTCATGAACATTTACCTGTTTACCGAAGCAAATCGGTGTATCTGGGTTTGGTTGTCTCTTCTGTGTTTTCAGAGTTTTCTCTATTTTGTGCACATGTGCTGGCATCTGGGTGGATGCGGGTTATTGTGATGGCGGCAGGGGAGGAAGTGCAGGGGCAGCAGGCAGTTAGGATGGAGGTGACCTGGCATATGCCGGGTCACCTTACTACACTGGCAGCAGGGGTCAGAACAGGGGGGCACTGGGTCAGCTTGGGCAGTCAGCAGGAGGTGACCCGGGATGTCCATATACCCTGGGCTCCTCTGGCTGCTGGCAAACAAGGGAACGGAGATAACTGGAGAAGGCAGGAACCCGATGTGCCAAGAATGGCTGTGTGGCGCAACTGCAGCAAGTGTGTGTGTGGTGGTTTTTGGGGAGGTGTCATAGTCCTGCTTTGACTTTTTCCAAGTCTAGAGCCTCTTTTAGATTGCAGCAGATATCTCTGCAAGATTTGCCTGTCACTCCATTCATGTACTATAAAGGTGCATACACACACAACGATTTTTTGAACGATTATCAATATCTTAATCGTTGAAAAAATCGTTCCCATTCTGAGTTAAAATGATCGATTATCGTTCATGAGCGTTCACGTTTGTAGTTGACAGACTGACCAACTGAACGATTTTCATTAAGGGAATATGCAAAAATCTTTTGTAGTTCAAAAAAATCGTTCATTACACTCTAAAAAATCTGACAGAAAATCGTGTGTGTATGCAGCTTTGCTCTTTACTTTGACAAGTCTTTGTGAAAGGGTGACTTGAATTCATCCCTAGGTATTCTATTGTATAACATATTTAAAAATGATTTACTGCTTTAAATGTGTGATTCAAAATGATTCATAGTTGGGAGTGCCACCGTCTCTTTGCACCTTGTATGGGTCAGGCTCTAGACCTTTATCTTACGGAGGGCACCCGGCAAGCACAGCTGATCGGAGACCTGGTCGAGTGCCGGACCAGCTTATTAACTTTTTCTATTCTTTTTCTCCTTTCTCTCCTGTGGACTTCTGTCTCTGGTTATAATGCTCGGTCTGCATGCCTGCTCCATAGTCCTTTAAATTGTCTATCAGGAGGTCTGGGCAGTTTTATTGTTGGCAGCTGTGTGTGTTTATCTTCGTTCAGTCTTCTGTATAGAAAGGTTCCACTCTATACAGAATGTAGAGGTGTGCACATTGGTGGGTTTTTTTTATTTTTTTTATGGGTGGATAAATAATTTTCAGTGCCTGTATTTTACTAGTAACTTGATAAGCTATGTAGTTTATCATCCTTTATTTGTTTGTCATGGATTTAATTATTTCACTAAATGACTTTACTGCTTCTAGATAATGGGTACACTATTTTATAGAAAATTTAACTTGTCTGTTTTTAAATGTTGCAGTGATAGGAAATTAATTTCTACTTTACAGCTATAATTTATTTATTTATTTTTTTTCTCTCCAACTAGGGTTACTCAGCGAGATTTCTGTGGCTCTCACAGACCAACATACTTCTGTGAATATACTGGAGGCTACGCAGGAAAGCAGATTAAAAGAATATGATTTATTTGACAATCATGATGAGTCTCTTAAAGACATTATGGTATCAAATTATCACCTTAAATATTCTTCTGGTCAAATGGACCTTGTAATTGTTCCAAAGACTTTACAAACTGACATTGCCCTTGATAACCATTCATCAACTAACCACAGTGACACTGTAGAGCTGATCACTGGATTACAAGATAATACAGATGTTGCTGTCAACAGTATATCCAATGAAACTACTTATCAAACATTAACAAGCAGCCATATATTGGAAGAATTTACTCTGCAAGGCAGTCAGTCTAGTCCAGTTCTGGACAAATCCTCTCTCCTAATACCTGTATCCCATCAGGATGAAGAAAGTCCTGGTCTGAAAGGGTCCGCATTGGATGAAAAGGCCATGACTGTCAATGACGTAGACAATCCAAAGGCAAAAAGGGTTGCTGCTATTCAGCCAATGCCACAGAATGTGAATTTACATCTCAAAGTGCATTACATCACCCACTCAGATACCCAAATTATTGCAGTCACTGGGGACCATAAGAAACTTGGAGAGTGGGAGGCCTTTGTGCCGCTGACATATGTAAAAGATGGCATCTGGTCAAATTTAATCACCCTGCCTGCAGACACCAGCGTGGAGTGGAAATTTGTACTGGTTGAAAATGGAAAGATAAATCGCTGGGAAGAATGCAGCAACAGATGTTTAACTGCTGCACATGAAGATTCTGAGACCCAACAATGGTGGGGCTATCCGTAATACAAACGTCTCTAGGCATCGGAGTCTTGCGCTTTAGAATTCAGTCCTCCAATACAGTAGTTTTTGTAATATTTAGTGCTATCGCTTCTTACTATATTAAGCTGTTGTGACTCTTTGCCGTATCAATACAGTTTAATGATTACCTGGCAGTGATTTGAAACTGTGACATACTAAGCAACCTAACTTTAGTCCACATTTTAGAAGTTACATTTTAGCATGCAAGCAACTTCGTCTCTAAAAGTGAAAGCCTGCAACCTGAGGCAAAACTCTCAATTTTTTTTTTAAATAAACTATTATGATGTTTGTTAAACCCAACACACACATTTTTGCAAAATGACTAATGAATTGTCTTCTGCAATTTTCCTATTATCTTACATCTTTTTAATAAACTAGAATTTTTGAATTAATGCAATAAGTCCTTTTATTGTTTGCATTTTGTAATGATAAACTATGCAATTAAAAGGTTGTCTTGTGAGGTGGCTGTAACTTAACTTGTAGAAATTTCCATAATTTTCCATCTTTTAATCTTAATTTGAACACCGTTACTTGTTCTTAGGCTAGTCTGAGAATTGTCATAGTCTCTTAAGGTGGCCATACATCGTGCAACAATTAGCCTGCTCAACTGATAATTGCAGTGTTTGGTCACAGCCGAGCACCAATTATCCATCAGTCGGGTAGGAAAAATCTTTCGGCATGCCTGACAGATGCAATATTTATACAACGGCACCAGCATAGTACTGACTAAATACTGACTTTATCCGGCGGTTTTTTTTTTTCTTCTCTACCGTAAGTAGTAGTGTACTCTCCAGCTCCCACACCTCCCGTCAATGTAGTTCCCAGGCATTTGGATTTACGGCATGGTGTAGCCCTCCTCTACTCGCTTGTAGTGAGATCGCCGCTTCCTTCTGCTTCATACACGTAGTGAGCATGTCGCGATGGATGCCATGGGTAGTCGGGCTGGACGCATGGGAGATCAATGCTGGCTCTTTCCAAGGAGTGTGCGGTATGAGCGAGCTTAACGCTCCTGGTACTCCGGATAGTACTGTTGGGCACAAGGTAGCTGTCAATGCGTTTCATCTCAAACAGACTTTTTGAAGACTGGGATGCCAGCACAGAACCTTATTCATCTTCAGAAGGTATTGACAATTCATTATTTGCGATATATGAACTTTCATGTTAACTTTGCACTTTTTACATTCCGGATGACTAATTAAATGTACATAAGAGAACTGGCACGCTAATTTAGCCGGTACATTTAACAACCGATCTTCTAAATAATTACTAATTGTTTTTTTTTCTTTATTTGTTTTTATGGTTATTTGAATGTCAGTTTTGTATCTGTGAATATGTCTACTGATTGAGGTAAAGTGTAACTATTTTTTTATACTTGCTGCAGTTGTATGTTTCAATAATTTTAGATATTATATCAAGGGAGTTTTCCCTAAGCATGACATGTGGTGCAACCTGAAGTCCATGAAGACTATAACAGTTTATACATATGGGCTGATACCTAGTGCAGTATAATTTTTTTTTTTATTAAGTTAGCACTAAACTGCCTATACTTGCGGCTGGTTTTCTTAAAGCCGATTTTTTAGATTGAATTTGCTGGTAACTCATTCTACCTTTTTGGGGTGTTGAAACTGTTACGATCACCAAAAAAATGGTCTGTTTGCATCTTCACTTTAGAGGTTCAGCAGAAGTATGTATTGAGGCTACTGTAACCCAGCCACCTGAGAATGGGCTAAGTATTTAGAGATGGCATTATTGGGTATTTTTTTTTTTTCTCAATCTAATTAAAGGCATATATGTAGCCCCCAGTTTCTCTGTGGGGTGGTGTAGGGGCATATTTTCCTATACATGCTATTTTTTTTATTTTTAACCTTTGGTAAAATAACTTCTTATTCTTGCACTATATCAAAGGGAAAGTCAACAGAACTGTGCTGTTGGTGAACTGCCAGCTAGTAATGAAATAGTTCAGTGGTTCTCAAACTCTGTCCTCAGGATCCCACACAGTTCATATTTTGTAGGTCTCCTAGCAGGTGCACAGGTGTAGTCATTACTCACGGACACATTTTAAAAGATCCCCAGGTGGAGCTAATTATTTCACTTGATTCTGTGAGGAGACCTGGAAAACGTGCTGTTGGGGATCCTGAGGACAGAGTTTGAGAACCTGTGAAATAGTTGCATCTTTTCTAGATTTAGTTAGGATGGACCAAGATTAAAGCTAGGTACACACTTCGACAACATCCCGTCCGTAACTGGTTTGCTCCTACATATACACTATAGTACAGATTCTCAAACTCTGTCCTCAGGACCCCAAACAGTGCAAGTGTTCCAGGTTTCCTCTCAGAATCCTAATTCACTCCACCTGTGGATCTTTTAATATGTCAGTGAGTAATGGGTGCACCTGCTAGGAGACTTGGGGGAAAATGTGAACTGTGTGGGGTTCTGAGGATTGAGGTTGAGAACCACTGCACCATACAAATATTGGGCCGAACAGCTTAAGAACTCTGGAATAAACCACAGCATATACAGATGTGTCCACATACATCTATCCTCCATGCGCTGCAAGTCGCGACACACAACACGGTAGCTCAGTGTGCCTCTGTAGCGCTGAGTGTTTCATGCATCTTTTTACCTTCCAATGCGTCTTATTCACAGTGACGTGAATAGGATGCACATGCAGCTTCTGCTATGTCCCGTGCGACAGCGGGTGTATCTGCATATGAAATGCTACGTTAGTGTCTGCGACTGTAACGCAGCGTTTCACATGCAGATACACCTGCTGTCGCACAGGACATAGGCATGCCGAATATCATTTTAATCGGCCGAAGCTGCATGTGCTATCTATTCACATCACTTTGTGGATAAGACTCATTTGGAGGTAATGAGTTAATAAGGTAATAAGTTGCACATAGATGCTTGGCGCTACCGAGTTACGGTGCGATTAGAAGGGCTGTTTAATGCGCAAGGAGGCTAATTGTATGAGGACACCTATGTATGTAAGAATCAATGGGATAGATTCTGCGCACCCTACTAATGGAATCACAGTACGAGGCCTATCTGAAAGAGCGCTCGCTCCGAATCAGGGCTTTTTTTATTTTTGGAGCGGCCTCCTGGCCGCTCGCGTAGCTGTGGGTGACCACCCACAGCTATTGCGAGCGGCCAGGATGATGGTCGCGATGGTCAAGACCATCGCGACAATCTGGCTTGTGACTAGACCCTTGTGGTAGGGTCTAGTGGCCGCAAGCCCCAGAGAGCTTCTGGCTCTAATAGAGCCGGAAGCTCTCCCACTGACATCACTGGTGATGTCAGTGGGGCCGCCCACAAACACAGACGTTCGCATGGGAACGCCTCCGTTTGTGAAGCCACGCCTCAAACGGTGCGAGCTGTCGATCAAAATCGACAGCCACCCCCTTTTTTGGTGCGAGACATGGAGTGGCCGTCGCTAGCCGGGTCTCGCACATGCGCACGTATCGCGCATGCGCAGTGGCCTAACATCGACCGCTCGCGAGCGGGTCTGAATCAGGCCCTGAGTGTTAAACTGCACAACTGTACTTGAAAGCTGGTGAAATTAGTTTAGCTCTAATAAAAAAGGTTAATTTGGGGCATTAGCCATTCTTAATGGAGTCAACATTCCCTAATAAACAGTTGAGTACAATTTTCTACTTCAGGGTCCATAGGGTATCCACAGAATACCTTGGGGTATAGGTGTGACGTCAGTCATCGGGCACCATAGAGTTAAGCTTTCAGCCTCCCAGAATGCACTAGGGTCCCCCTCCTATACCCCGCCCCCGAGCCAAGGCACCTCAGTTTAGTTTGGTGCCCGGCCGGAGTCGGGTGCACCTGTTGGAGTGGGGGCTAGAAGAGCCCCTGAAGCTTTTTCTTCATGCAGCTGTGGCTGCACATCTGGATGAACAGCATGGACAGTCAGTCCTGACGTCCATGCTGTCTTCCCTACACCCCCGCCGGTACCAGAACGCCGGTACCGATCCGGGGATGCTGGTGAGCATCTGGGGTCACAGCTAGCGGTGACCCCAGATGTTCCGGACCATGGCCGGATTCAAGGGGGACAGCAGGTAAGCAGCGGGGTCCCGCGGTGGGTCCCTGCTGTCACATGGTCCAGAGTCCCCAGGCAGGGGGCTCCCTGGGAACTGGCAGCAGCGTGGAGCCAGGTACTAACCTGCGCTTCCACTACCCCCTGGGACAGCGGACCGCAGCAGAGCGGTAGCGCTGCGGCGTCCCGGGTGTTAAATGCATGCCAGGGGAGCGCGCCTTCCCTGTCTCACAGCCAGCGCCTCCCCCGCTGCACACAGCCCTCTCTGCACACTGCCGACTGGTCCTGTAGCAGCGCTCCTCCCCCAGGCCAGCCTCCCCTCTGCTCCTCGGCGGCCATCTTTCCAACGCAGGGTGAACGCTGCTGGAAGCGCTGGACGGAAGCATCGTGATCTGGGTCCCCCCGCATACCTCTCCTCCGATTTGGGTCAGGTCTGTGTATGCTGCGCTGTGTCCTACCAGGCCCTGTGTCTGCGTAGTTGAGTGATCAGCGCTGTTAGTGCGGGAATTGATTTTTCTTTGCATTGTATGTGATTGTGCTAGCGCTGCTGCCTGTAACTTTTCTTCTAACTGTCAGCTTTATTACTGTCCCTGTCCTTTCTGCTAAGCCCTTGCGGTGCTGCAGGGTGGTCTCTCGCCTATTTAATAGATAATTGGTGAGAGGGGTCACATACTTGGTGCCATCATGTCTGAAAGTGATTTTCCTCTCCGACTACAGTGTGCTACGTGTAAAATACCGTTAGCGGAGGGGGAGGGTAGCGCGAAGGGCCTCTGCCGGCAGTGTTTGTCGTATTACGGTTACAGCACCGGTACAGGAGCTGCCCTGGGCTTGTTTCGCTCAGGCGCTTACAACCTTAGTGGGCCAATTAGCTCCGCAGCCCGCGTTTCTGCCGATGGGTTTGTCCCAGCAGTCAGTGGTGTCGTCACCCATGCAGGGTTTCCCACGACAATTGGTGGTACCCCACAGTCTCCCTATTTCCCCGCTCCCGGTTTCTCAGGAGCCGGCGTGGGTTAACTCCCTGACGAGTTCTGTATAGCACTTGTCGGATGTGTTGCAAGGGGAGTCTGTGATGCGGCCACATAAACGGCCGGTGGCGTCTGTCAGCTCCTTATGAGGATGACGAAGGGACGTCTGATGATGGAGAGATTCTGGATCCTTACGATCAGGAACCTCTCCATACTAAGGATTCTTATTCGGGCAGTCCGCACAGTCTTGGTGATTGAGGACGAAGTTCCCCCAGTGGTTAATCCAAGTATGCCTTTTTTAAAGATGTGAAGGGCGATGCCACAGTCTTTCCTCTTTCGGGTCAGTTAGTGGACCATTTAGAGGAGGCGTGGAAACAGCCTGGCAAAAGATACCAGCCGCAGAGGCGCCTGGCAGTGGCTTATACGTTCGCGGATAATTATTTTGCTAAGTGGGAATCCCCTCCACAGGTGGATTCTCACGTGACCCGTCTTGTCCGTAGTGCCACATTGCCGATGCCATCCATATCCTCCCTTAAGGATGCTACGGACCGCAAGGTGGAGATCTGCCTGAAGTCCGCTTATTCCCTTGCGGGGGGGGCAGCACGGCCGGCTATGGCCATTTGCTGGGTTGCCAGAGCGATGGAGCGCTGGGCGGATCCATTAGAGGAGTCTTTTGATTCCGACTGTCCGGCCGAACAGGCGGAGTTGATCGGTAATCTCCGTGATTCGGCCACTTATATCAACGAATTTCCTCAGCAGCGGTGGCTGCTCGTCGCACCTTGTGGCTGCGATCCTGGAAGGCGGACGCAGATTCCAAAAAGGGTTTGGAGGCGTTGCCATTTACCGGAGAAGTTCTCTTCGGTCCGGATCTGGACAAGATTGTGGCCACGCTGGCGGCAGCCAAATCGTCTTGTCTCCTGTCGGCCGCTGCTCCTTCTGGTTCTGGACCATCGTCCTTTCGGTCTTATAGGGCCCAGGGCAGGCCCAAACAACAGTCTTTTCCTCGACAGGTTGGCCCTAAGAAATCGGCCAAGCCTCGGAAGCAGGCATGGAGTACCAGACGTCCGGCCCCTAAGCCAGATGACAAGCCTGCGGCCTGACGGTCCGGGCCTCCCTTTGGGGGATCCCAAAGTGGGAGGCCGCCTGCTGCAGTTCGCCCAGTGTTGGTCGGTCACTATGACAGACACTTGGGTTCTCGAGGTGGTCTCCCACGGGTACGCCCTCTCTTTCCGGCACAGACCTCCGGCTCGATTCTTCACCACGGGTCTATCATCAGACCGGAACAAGGCTACGGAGCTGTGGAAGGTATTGCACACTATGCTCCAGGCTGGAGTTATAGTGCCTGTTCCATTCTCCCAGAGGGGCCAGGGTTTCTATTCAAATCCTTTTTTTGATACAGAAACCCAATGGGTCGTATCGTCCGATTCTCAACCTCAAAGCTCTCAACAGGTCTTTGCGGGTACCGAAGTTTCGGATGGAGACCCTACGGTCCATCATTCTGGCGCTGGAACCTGGGGACTACATGGTGTCATTGGACATACAGGACGCTTACCTGCATGTCCCTATTCTTTTGCGCCATCAACAGTTCCTCAGGTTTGCAATCCGCAGCGACCACTTCCAGTTTCGGGCGTTACCTTTTGGCCTGGCGACAGTACCACGTGTGTTCACCAAGGTGATGGCGGTCGTCATGGCGGCTTCTCCGGCTGCAGGGAGTCTGCATGTTGCCGTACTTGGACGACCTTTTATTGGTGGCAGGATCTCCAGAGCTCCTTCTACGCCACTTGGACCTGACCATTGCGCTACTGCAACGGCACGGCTGGCTAATCAACTGGCAGAAGTCCACTCTAATCCCGTCTCGGAGGATTCTGCACCTCGGAGCCTTATTGGACTCTGAACAGCAAAGGATCTTCATGACGGGGGAAAAGATCTCTGCTTTACAGTCGAGGGTGTGCAGTTGTCTGCACAGCCGCCGGGTGTCTCTACACTCGGCGATGAGGTTACTGGGCTCCATGGTGTCGGTGTTCCACATGGTGGAATATGCCCAGTTTCACTCCAGACCTCTGCAGCACTTGATCCTGTCCAAGTGGAACGGGCTGCCTCAGTCTCTGAAGTCCCAGACGATTGTGCTCACCCCGGAGGTTGGCCTGTCCCTTGTCTGGTGGTTACAGACGACCCATCTCAGCAAGGGACGTCTGTTCTGGGTTCCAAATTGGGTCCTGTTGACAACGGACGCCAGTCTTCGGGGCTGGGGAGCAGTTTCGGGTCCACACTTGTTCCAGGGCAGGTGGACGCTGACAGAAGCGGAGCTTCCAATCAATATCTTGGAACTCCGGGCGGTCTTCAATGCTCTCCAGCAGGCACATCGGGTTCTCCAGGGTCGTCCGGTACAGGTCCAGTCGGACAACGCTACCACCGTGGCCTACATAAACAGGCAAGGAGGAACCCGAAGTCGGGCGGCTCTCGTGGAGGTCTCTCGGATCCTGGTATGGGCGGAGTGCAATCTTCCGGCCATATCAGCGGTCTTCATCCCGTGAGTGCTACATTGGGAGGCGGACTTTCTAAGTCACCAGGACGTTCATCCGGGGGAATGGTCCGTGCACCCGGACGTTTTTCAACTGCTGGTGGACAGATGGGGTCTTCCAGAGATCTACCTCATGGCGTCCCGGCACAACAACAAGTTGCCGGTGTACGGGTCTCGCACAAGAGACGAAGGGGCGTCTCTGGTGGATGCTCTGTCCGTCCGGTGGATGTGTCGGTTCGCATACCTGTTCCCTCCGGTCTCCCTTCTTCCACGGGTAATCCGGAAATTCAAACAGGAAGGAGGGACGCTCCTGTTGATAGCTCCCGCGTGGCCCAGACGGCACTGGTTCTCAGACATTCAGGGTCTGTCCGTGGACAGTCCTTTGCGGTTGCCGCTACGACCGGACCTTCTGTCACAGGGTCCTTGTCTTCACCCGGACCTGACTCGGCTGTCTTTGACGGCGTGGCTGTTGAGACAGCCATGCTGAGGTCCAGGGGGTTTTCCAGCTCTGGTGCGTACCATGTTACGAGCTCGGAAGCCGTCTTCCGCGAGGATATACCATCGCGTGTGGCATACGTTCTTCCAGTGGTGTCGACCGAGAGGTTATGCACCGCGGGAATTTCGTCTGTCTCGGATACTCGCCTTCCTACAAGCGGGACTAGATCATGGGCTTCGCCTTGCTTCTTTGAAGGTACAGGTTTCGGCCCTGTCTGTCTGGTTTCACCGTAGGATTGCTACAATCCCGGATGTGCGCACCTTTATGCAAGATGTTCTCCGCATTCAGCCGCCCTTTGTTCCACCTGTGGCGCCTTGGGATTTGGCTGTGGTCCTGAGGGCTCTCCAGGGACCGCCGTTTGAACCACTGGGCTCAGTGGATCTTAAATGGCTGACAGCTAAGACTGTTTTCCTTCTGGCTATTGCTTCGGCCAGACGTGTTTCTGATTTAGGGGCTCTTTCTTATAAACCCCCTTTCTTGGTTTTTCATGGAAACAGGGCAGTGCTCCGCACTCTGCCCGAGTTTCTTCCCAAAGTTGTTTCCCAGTTTCATGTTAACAAGGAAATCGTTGTTCCGGCCTTTAACTCACCTGGTCTTTCAGTGGGTGAGGCCTCTTTGGATGTCGTGCGGGCCTTACGGACTTATGTTGACCGCGCTTCTTCGTTTAGGAAGTCGGACGCCTTGTTTGTCCTCTATGGCTTCCGTAAAAAGGGTTGGCCTGCTTCAAAGCAAACTTTGGCAGCCTGGATCCGTATGGCTATTTCTGAAGCTTATCTTCATGAAGGCCTACCGGTTCCTCCTTCTCTGAAGGCTCATTCCACTAGGTCTGTGGGTCCTTCGTGGGCAGCTCGACGTGGTGCCTCGGCAGTTCAGATCTGCAAGGCTGCTACGTGGTCCTCTGTCCATACCTTCGTGAGGTATTACAGGTTTGACACCTTCGCCTCTCAGGATGCTTCCTTCGGGCGGCGGATTCTCCTTTCTGCACAGGAGCGTCCCCACCCTTAAAGGATACTGCTTTGCGACATCCCCAAGGTATCCTGTGGATACCCTATGGACCCTGAAGCTGAAAATGAGATATGGTAAGAACTTACCCTTGTTATCTCTATTTCTACGAATTCCATAGGGTTCCACAGGACTCCTGCCCTGTTGCACCTGTGCTGCAGATGGGCTTTGCTCTGGTCAGCGGTTTTTCCGTCTCCCTCTGGTGAGAATGTGATTCTTGTATGTGTCCAGATCTTTGTTCTCTCTCTTCCTTCTCCTCCTCCGGCCTATGGCTTGGTAACTAACTGAGGTGCCTTGGCTCGGGGGTGGGGTATAGGAGGGGGACCCTAGTGCATCCTGGGAGGCTGAAAGCTTAACTCTATGGTGCCCGATGACTGACGTCACACCTATACCCCAAGGTATCCTGTGGAACCCTATGGACTTCGTAGAAATAGAGATAACAAGGGTAAGTTCTTACCATATCTCATATTATTGCTCTAAGCCTCTAATACACTGGTCGGGGAACAGGAGCAAATTACCCAAATGGGGTAAAAACTAAATATCTGGGGTAATGGACGGACAGCCGGGCATGCATTGCATGGACACTGTCCATGTCCATCCATTACCCCCAGGAATGGAGGTCACTGGTGCCGGGTGCGGCGCCAGTGTCCTCCAGCCCGGCGCCTCAGGGAGGCTCTAAGCCGGACGCCCGGCGCCTTCCATGCAGTGCCGCGTTAGCCGGAGTTCTCTTCTGAACTCCAGCTTGCAGCTCTCCCCATGCGCACTATGGGAGAGACGTCATGACGTTTCTCCCATAGTTCCGAGGAGCAGCTGGGCGGACAGGATGGCGACGGATTAAGGTAATTTTTTATTTTTTTTTGTCTTTGTTACAGGGGTCCTAATATGGGGGCACTACATGATTTTTTTTTTCCCTTCAAATCAAGGGGGTAACGTTGGCATATCTAAATTTATTTTGGGGTAAAAGGTAACGTTCCCTGACCCCTGCTCTAATAGTAATATTTATGTGCTGTAGAGAACACTGACAATAGTTTAATAGCATTCGTTTATAATATATATTTATTAATGGCTGAGTAATTTTGATCTGTGTATTTTGAAGTGACATATTCTAAATAAATTCTACTGTAATATTTGATTTTTGACTTGATAGCTGGATTTATTTATATAAAACATGAGCCAGTAAATTTTGCCCAAAGTAAAAATAAGTACTAAGTGGCAGGTTCTAAACCCCGGCGGTTTGATGGCGGGTTCTATTCTGTTCTAAACCCTGGGGATTTGGTGGCGGTTTTACAGTGGTTTCCAAATGATAACCCTGTTCTAAAATGTGTTTTGACAGCAGTTTTGGCCTTAGTAAATCTGCAGATGGCAAAACCGCCGCCAAACCACAGTCAAACACATTTTAGAATAGAACAGGGCTGTCATTTAGAAACTGCTGTAAAACCGCCACCAAACCCCCGGGATTTAGAACAGAATAGAACCCTCCGTCAAACCGCTGGGGTTTAGAACCCGCCGCTTAGTAAATTTTCCCCTTTTGAGTCAAAGGTGACAGTAAGATGGTGGGCTTGGGAGCTTGGTGAAGTTATGTTTAAGAGAACTGAGTGAAGGTGGTGAATAGGAGGGAAAATCTGTTCCGCTTTGGTCTTTCTGAGTGATCTCATTGCGACAGTTGTGTATAGGTGGCAGGGACCCAATTGGTTGCATATGATAGAGCAGTGGAGGGGAGGTAGGTTTGGGTGTTAAGACTGCAATTTTCCACTAGTCTGAGCTAAATTTGCTATGTCTGTTTTCAGTGTTAATGAGTTCACAGAAAAGTGAATTTTAATACAGGAAGCTGTATCAGTCTGTTATCTTTCTGTTTAACTCCAGTATAACAGGGGTCTCTTGGAAAAAGTTTGCTTTAACATATATATATATTATATAGATAGTTCGGGTTGGTCCACACTCACGTCCTCATAGTTAAATTGCTGGGGTAGCTTACCCAAAAGGAAGTCCAAAAACCACCCATAAAGAACAAAAATATGCAAAAAATGGGGTGCACTCACCAGTCTTCCAATAAAATCCTTTATTTAAATGTTACATAGCAGCAGGTATCATAGTATGTCGACGTTTCGGTCCCAAGTGTGGACCTTTGACAAAGGTCCACACTTGGGACCGAAACGTCGACATACTATGATACCTGCTGCTATGTAACATTTAAATAAAGGATTTTATTGGAAGACTGGTGAGTGCACCCCATTTTTTGCATATATATATATTTATTTCAACTTATTACAAAAGCTCCCACACTGATATAGATTTTGAAAATTTGATACATTGTGTCTTAAGGCGCATAGCCACATGCCGATATTCATGAACGAAATCGTTCAGTCGTTCATTGATTGGGCAGTAAAATGTCAAACGACCAACGATGCATGCGCCTGCTTGTCATTTCTGACATCACTCATCGCCTGAACACGCCGATCAATCTGCCGATAACAACAGATTGGCCATGTTTGGGGATAAGGGAGGGAGCCTCCACTAAACTACATATCGTTCAGTGTAGGCACTTGTTGGGGATGAGGGGTAATGACAGTATGATTACAACATTGTAATCGTAAAGTTGTTCCGTCACCTAATGGATACGCACCGTTATACTGACCAGTGCTCTGATATTTAATATTATTGTAGTCATTTAAGTTTTTAATAATAAAAAAAACACTTTCCATTGTTAGGGAGAACTCTAGTCTTTTGACATCTATCTCTGGAACACCGTTTGTAAAGAGATGTGTCCTCTCACGCATCTAGCCTTAAAATGCCATATGTTGTGAGATGCCTGGCGCGAATTAACCTCCATGTCCTGTGCAGCTCTGCTAGTCCCTGGTGTCTTAGTTGCAATATGGTGCCACTAGAATGCACCAGGAGACTGATTATTAATTTGATATGCGAATATCTGGAGCTCCTGCAAACTTTTGAAGACTCATGGACCAAAGGGTGGGGTACATGGATTGCTAATATGGCAGCATATCTTAATGATGTTGGTATACCAACAACTTTAATGACAAAAGTGAAGTGCTAATACCATAAATGTGTAAATACATCAACATTGTGTCACTATGTGTATTAAAATGAGCTGAATAGTAATCGCCATAATATGGGGAATCGTCCATTTTATCACAAAGAGCAGATAGTCCAGATAGATCATTTCCACAATGGAAAGAACTTTCATTGGAGCAAAATCAATCTGAAATAGGCATGTATCACCTACCTTCCAAACTTCGGGTAGGGAAGATACAGCAAAACAAAGTGCTAGTATAGAGACCTTTTGATTTAAAGGTTATTTTAATAGAATTGCCCCTGTTCAAAGTCCACACATTAAAGCGTAACGTGTTTCAGACAAAAGTATGTCCTTTGTGTGTCTATTAGGCAGCATCTACCATTTTATTGTGCAAATTTTACAGAATTTTTTTTATATATGCCAACAAGCTTATTTGAGACATGGCCTCCTGTACAGTGAAACAACCAGCAAATCAAAAGTTATTTAAAGACAGTTGGTCCTTTCTAGGAAATGTTAAGACATTTACATAGTTTCCCAAACGTGGTCTTTAAGGATCCCCAACAGTTCAGCTGTGGGAGCAGGGGTTCCCAACCACTGTCCTCAAGGCACACTAACAGTCCAGGTTTTAGGGATAGCTTTACTTGATCGCAAGTGACTTAATTAGTACCTCAGTTATATTGATTTAACCATCTGTGCACAATTATGGATATCACTAAAACCACGACTGTTAGTGTGCCTTGAGGACTGAGGTTGGGAATCACTGTATTGGAGAGATCCATGGCACAGCACAGGTGACATAATTAGTACCTCAGTCAATTTGTTAACCACCTGTGCTCAACCATGGCTATCTCGGTACTTCCTCATCTTTGCGGCTCCCTGCTGGAGGTGCTGGTTACGCTACTTACATAAGTAGCGTAAAGATCAGCCAGTGTCCAACGTCATTCCCTACCATCCAAGTGGGCATGGAGGGGGAATATAGCCTTATGGCGAACAAAGCGAGCCCGCAAGGGGCTGAATGGTATTTCCTCATGTTTACGCATCTTCACTGACTAGTGAAGATACGTAAGTAGCGTAACCAGCGGGGGCTGAAAAGATGAGGAAGTGCCAATATCTCTAATACCTGAACTGTTGGTAATCATGCACAGGTGTGTTCATCTATTTTGCTGGGTCACTACATCTCACCTGCTTCCACAGACAAATCATCAACACATGTTGGAAAAACTTGAGGGTAGAGGTTGAGAACCACTGCTCTACAATACAATCATGCACATTTTGGAGTAATCAAGACTTTGTGAAATTCTACTGGCCTATGATGGCGCAAGAAGTCATACTTGATCCAAGGAGAAAGTAACCATGAAGCAGGGACCTTGTGCATGCTTACAATTGTTCAAGGATTGAATCCACAGGCTTCTCCCCCCTGCTTCTTGCTGTTTGACAGAGCCTAGACCAGGGGTGGCCGAGCCGCATGTAACTCTTTTGAGTTTCTGATGTGGCTCCTGGCTCGGCAGACAACCCACTAGTACTGGGAACGCTGGTCTCTGAAGCGATCAGAGATTACAGAAGCACGCGGGTGACATCGCCCACGATGTGAGGAGTCAGCGTGCCTGTCAGCAAGTAGCTGAAACGGCAGCAGCGATGCCGAGACTCAGGAGCCCTGATGGCGTGGAGCGGTGCCAGCATGAAGACAGGTAAGGTTCTTCATAGGGGTTTTGGTGGGGAGGAGGAGCTAGCACTACCTTAGAGGCATGACTACAGGGAACATTGCAGAAGGGGCAAAATTACTGGGGGCATTGCTTAATGGACACAGCTACAGGGGGCATTGCTTAATGGGTACAATTACAGGGGGCATTGCAGATGGGCCACAACTACTGGGGGCACAGCATAAAGGGCACTGGCTTTCTCATTGTATTTTATGTGGTTCTGAATTTAATATGTATTTGATGTGAATGTGTATTTTAAATGTATTCTGTGGATCTGGCCTATTTTATGTGAACGTGTTTTCTACAGTATATTGTATATTTTATGTGAATGTTTATTGTATTTTTGGTGTGTTTTATGCGAATTGCATTATTAGTATATGCTAATTAACTGTATTAATTGACCACCTTGAATACTTGTATTTTTAGTTTTTTATATTGCTCTGGCTTTTTCTTTCACTTGCAGGGGTATTCAATATGGGAGCGAAAACTCAGTTTTTGCGTTAATATCGTACCTATGATGTCATTATCTCAGGTTTTAGTTTTACACCGTATTCAATTTCAAAGACTTTTTCGCAGGTTCGAAAAGTCTTTGATAAAAAACGGGGATAACTTTTCACCATTGAATAGGTGTCGAAAAAAATTGCAGAATTGGGGTTTAGGGGTGCAGGCTATTTTTTTTAAGCCTGCACCCCTAAACCCCAATTCTGACATTTAAAAAAGAACTGTGTCAAAAAAGATAAAAAAAAAAAAAATAGGGACACTCCAAAAAATTAATGAAAAAATTGGGGTGAAAAAAAAAAAATGGGAAAAAATTGTTTAACAATAGGGAAATAGGTTCAGGGCTATTCTGCAAGTATATGGCAGGTGTTTTCTAGAATAGATTTATAGCGGCAGGTGCACATTGCAGAATTTTTAAAAACTTACTTTAGGGACATCAAAATATGCTAGTACCCATTTTCATGTACCCCAAATTTGATGGGGCCACTTAAATGAAAAAAATAACAAGTGCTCTTCTGCAACACTTCTTCAATGTCAGGAAAAAACACCTGCTGCCGCTATTTAAATCCCCAACTTTCATTTAAAGGCTAAAACGGGGGTACCCATAGTGATCCATGTTTTTACAACTTTAGGGGGTCGTACAATTTTTTAAAGAAATTTTGTAACTTTACGCAAATCCCACTTCGCAGGCTCCCGTTTTCGTTCGTTTCATATTGAATACGGGGATAAGCGGGCGCGCGCCCGCCCGATACTTTAACGCAGGTAAAAGCTCCGATATGAAACGTAAACTTCGACAGCGAAGTTTACGTTTCATATTGAATACCCCTCTTAAACAGTGAAAAAATTATATTGGGAAACTTATGTAAAATGTGTGTTCAATGTGCTGGGCTCACCCCCAGCATGACTAAAAACACAAGGTCATGCTCCTGCGAATGTTATACCAAAGGCGTGTGCACAAAAATGGGGTGTGACCTTGTGACTGCTAGGCCATGCCCCATTTTTTTTTGCATGCAATCGGATCTTTAACTTGACCATAGATATTTTTTGGGACTTTGCCTCTGACTGGTTGGCCATCCCTGGCCTAGACTCCCAGTTTTAATATAGGGTGTATCCATTACCTGCAATATATTGATAGATTAAAGCATACAGTGTCTGTCTAAAACTATTTATGTGAAGCCTTCGCAAAAGAGTGTGTGAAATCCTGAATTATAGCCTGTTGTCCTGATCCGATATTGATGGGTGTCCTGCAAGCACAAAGTTCTATATAATCGGTGACATCACCTACGCAAAGTGGTGGAAAAGATTAAGAAAGTTTCCCTAAATATGTAATTCAGTTATTAATGAGAAAACCAGCTAATCTGCATTCCATCTGCTTCCAGTACTGTACAAGCCCAATGTAGATGTTGTCATATTGCTTATGGCACTCAGCACTCCTAAAGGATACTACGTGGACTTGCTATGTTCTCTGTCGCATTGAAGGTGGGACAGAGTAGAATGTGGGACACTGAAAGCTATTTATTCCATTTTTGTCCTACTGAAGTGAGTTCTCCTGAGATGTCACTTGCTTGATTTGAGTATGAACATCTGATGGAGAAGGTTTGGCTGAGTATGTAGTTCCTTCTTTTCCACAGACAGTGCTTACCCCTTTTGAGGGCAGCCTAGGTAGTGGCACCTCCTAGCATTATCTAGTTAGCGTGATGAGGTTTCTTGCTGCCACACTGAAGTGCCAAGGCATAGTGTGGTGGGATGTGTAAAGAAAGGGGGGGGGGGGGGTCATTAGCAAATTAGGTGGGTAATGAAGCAGCCAAATCTTATTTTGTAGCGTGAGCTGCTAAAACGGACTGTTGGCCCATCTGTACAATAATCTGTTGAATATATACATATGGAAAGCCTATTTAATGAATTTCTTCTAATTCTTCCCCAGACTTTCATGTATTTGTTGGTTTGTTCCATGGACTATATACAGTCAGGTGCATAAATATTGGGACATTGACAGAATGTTCATATTTTGGCCTCTATTCACCACCATAATGGCTTTGAAATGAAACAAACAAGATGTGCTTTAACTGCAGACTTTCAGATTTAATTTGAGGGTAATTACATCCAAATCAGGTGAACGGTGTAGGAATTATAATGGTTTCTATATGTGCTGCCCACTTTTTAATTTATATGCAATATACCACTGTGCCACATTCCCATATCTTGTAGTTTGCTTAGAGTCTCAAAATTTACAAACTGTTTTAGTAGAGACTTCTTTGGGTAGAGTGTCCAATTGTTCGTTGAGAAAGGGAATTATTTAGCCAGGGCATTCAGCGCCCTTGATATCATAAACAAATAAAGTTGGAACTTTGCGATTTAGCATATGTTGCAGTTTTAGCAGTCTACAAGGAATATGAACACTTTTTTTTTTTCCTTAAAAATTGTTTGCCAGAAGATTAATTGAAAGTTTGAATTTGAAATTCAACTCAAACAGAACCCTCAAAAGGTGCCTTCTTGATACTAAAACTGTGTTCCGTTAACCTAAAAATATGCAGATAAAAAAAATTATACGAGATCTTTGGTCGGTTTGGACTATTCAGCACTTTGCCTCAGTATTTGATTGTAACTTAGTAGAGCATTGACTGTAAATGTGTGAGGTTGTGTCACTGCACCACAGCATGTGCAATATTTTAAATGGGAAAATGTTTTTGTTTTTATTTTCCAACCAGCAAAAGAGCAAGCAGTTGCCTTTCTTGTGGATTTTCTGCCCATATTGGACTAATATACCTAAAATGTAAGTGCACACACTTTGACGCTTCTGTCAACAAAACAGTTATCCTAAGGGGTTTTTGAATTTAAAGTATATTGCAGTTATTCATAAAAACATGTTTCATAAATGTCTTCATTTTAATTCAAAACTTTTGAACATTTGCTGCCATCTGAAAAGCCACCATTAACTTTGAATTAGACATGCAACCAATCGTACAAGGAAAACAAGTCAGTCTATTTTTATTCTCTGTTCTTGAAAACACATGGAGGGGGTTCAGCTTAGAGCCTTGCACATGGATGGCTTAATCCTTCTCGCCGTGCGTTATCCCTTAAGTGTGCACAGATGAGAAGTTTTTTTTTTTTTTAATCATAACATTTTATTGCATGTTCAAAAGAGAAGTTACAAAGGTGACATGGAAGTAAGAGCAAAAAATAGCAGCATTGACAACAGCTGTCTCATGTATACACAATAAAACAAACACTGACATAAGACATTTATGTGGTGATGAATGTTGTAGAAAAAAAGACGAAGAGGGAGGGCTACATATGAGGTGGGACTCCTAGGGGAGACAATTTGAAACAATTAGCAGAAAAATAATTAGCCAGAGCATCTGCGGATAATCTATTGTAAATACTCCCGGAGAGTCCAGGGGGATAGAAGGGACACAATGGCAGACAGGGGCAGAAAGGAGGGTAGGGATTGACCAGGCGTGAGAAGTTAGGGTGGTAGAAAATAAAAAGTTGGAGAAAGGAGAGGTGAAATGACCTGGGATTAAAATAAAGGAATAAAGAGCAAGTATTAAAACAAACAAACAAAAAAAAGAAAGGGAGGGAGAGGAGGATTAACAGTGGGAGAAGATGTTTAGAAATCAGGAGAGTAAAAGATGAGTGGTTAGGTAACAAAGTTTTTCAAGCCAGTCAAAATGTTGATGATGAACTGAAACATAATTTCCCTTTAAGGGTAATTTCTTGAGAGAAATTTACTTTCCTTCTACTAGCCTTGATGTATTGTGATGTCAGGATTAAACTCAGAGGCTCACACATGCGTGTACCTTACTACTGAGAATCGCTTAATAAAACAAGACTTGACAATCGCAGATGCAAGAAAAAGCCATGACCGCTGCATCATAGCACTTCATATACAGATGCAGATTAATTCGCACACAGATATCTGGAGATGCTCTGACATGTTTTGCCCCTACAAAAGGGGGGCTTTATCAAAGAGTCACTCTTTGATAAAACACCCATTTTGTAGGGGTGAAACGCGTCTGTCAGTCTTTGATAAAGCCCCCTTTTGTAGGGGTGAAACGTGTCAGTGCACCTCCGATTGTGAACTGCCTGAATTGGGATCTGATCCTGCCTGGCAGTATGCTGTAAGCTGCCTGGAGCCTGTGGGCTGATTAATTGAAGGCGGCCCTGATAATCAACAGCCGTCGGATGTACTCTGGGGGGAACCCCCTCGAGAGAGAGATTCTATTTACAAGACTGGTAAATATCTGGCGTATTTCCTGAACTTTGCAAATATATTCCATTTACTTATGTTGCCACACAGCGGTGCCTCCAGATTCCATGTGGATCAATCCATATAATTTATAAATTGATTGCACATGGACAGGATTTAAGCCATTGAACACTGTTACATGGGACTTTTAAAGCATCAGCTGCAGCTAAAGCATCTATGTTATGACAGAACAGCTTTGAGATATCATGTAGTGCTCACAATGGATAATATAAATGGTTGAACAGTTTTGGTTTACTAATGGATCCAATTACAGAAACGTATTGAAAGATTGCCCCAATTTCTGGCAAGGGTTGTAAATGGTTATAATGTTTATGATCATCATTTGACACACTTTTGTATGTACTACAGTACCTTATTACTTCTGAATACTAAAAGTTGTAAATTAAGTGTTGTTACGGGCCTGATTTATCAGAGTTTTATCATTCACAGAGAGTGATCAAACTTGTTGCCTATGAGAATGGTGCTCCAGGCAATCAGCTCCCAACTGTCATCTGTTTGAAAAATGACAGTTGGGAGCTGATTGGCTGGAGCATCATTTATCATACTGTTAAATTTGTAAATAAACCTTTTAATATATTCCTTCCTATAAACCTCTAAGACAAAACCCTGCCTATACCTTCTAAAACCACAAGATGTCGCTATTTTGATTATACCATTAATGAAATACCGAGACAGTTGAATAGCGGTCCGAAGCGCTAAAGATTATTATTAAGGTAAAAGTACAGATGTTACAACGCTATGATCTAATAATGAGCGCAAATAAATTGTACAAACATTAGGTCATAAGGTACAGTTAAAATACATGAAACTGTTATTAAAGATCAAAATACAATGAGCAATATGAGAAAGAGAGAGAGAGAGAGAGACATATTAAAATACAATGAGAGATATATCAATGTCTGCTGAGAGCACATGTTCAAGATGGCTGGTGATTGTGTGCGTGTTTGTGCGTGAGGGGGGTTGGGAATGCTTCCTGCCCTATTGTCCAAACCGCATGGTCTCTGAACCTACAACAGACCTCATCCAGTAGTCACTAGACCGTGGGGAGGGGGAAGGGCCGAAGCACATGTTTTTCCTTCGTTTGCAAGCCTCATGATCCCTAGGCAAACTCCATCCTGCACCAAGCTGCAACTCCGCAAATCATCCATCAATGACCACAACCACAACAAAGACAATATACCTATCTGACCCACACAACACCACAACTGGGCAGAATCACAATTTCCCTTGTTCACCCCACATGGAGGCAAGCCATCTCCAACAAACCGCAGACAACATACCCATCTGACTCACACAACACCACACGGCAACCACCCACGACCATTCAAAGCTGCCATCAATTCAACCTCCACGATACAACACGTGACACCACCCTATGATCACATTCATGAGTATACAGCACACACAAAGCCCATCTCTCCCAAGCAGAGATACCGTTCAAGCACACGGCAAGGCCCAAACACAGAACACATGGCAGGGCCCAAACACAGAACACATCAGAGGATCTCAATCAACCAGCATCAATCATTCACAAATATCACAACAATTCCACAATCAATCCCTTTCCTGCATGCTGACAACAGACCACTGTACCCTACAGTGCAGATGAAAAGCACAGACCAGACAACACATCATCCACTGCATGCCAACACAGACCCATGAATATCCTTAGAAAACTACAAACCACACACCATGCTAAGCTAATAACAGACTAACACCAAAAAGCCACAGACACCCAAATAGGCTAAATATTGCACAATTTATACTTAGCTACAACAACCCAGGGGAACTGAGATCCATATTCTTCCGTTGTCTGGTCAGGGAGTGTACCTCTCTCTTCCTCTAAAATTTGCAAGTGTGTCCCAGTCTGTTTCTCCAAGTGTGTGCCTGCTATGTTCCCGCCCCCTTTTATCTGTGAGGTCATCAGAAAGGGAGTATCCTTTTGGTTACCTGAATTAGATTCTACTCCCAGCTAGCTAGCTCTATTGTTTAGACTGGAATAACCAGTCCTTTGGAGAAAAATGTAAATAGGCCTACACCATGTTATTGTCTTTTGGTAAAGGTTAGAATTCTGTTACAGGGCATACAAATGGATACAAAAGGTCTCCAACCTCCTTTTGTATCCCCCAACATGCAAATCTAAGCTGCTATGGAAAACAACATTTCAAATAGATATTCTCTCTAACATTCATATTTCATAGCCGCATGTTCTGATCTTCATATTGATGTCACCGGAATGCTGTGGAAATAAGGTAGATCAGAACGGTTCCAAACACAGTTCAATTATCATTTACTAAGCCATAGTTACAGAAAACATCTCTTTACACAGTATACTGACATCGCGTTTAAACCAAGTAATAATTATCCTTTTTGCGTTACGGGACCATTGCTTTTAAATGTATGTATGCGGGGAAAACAGCACTGAATTGCATTGTGCGTCTGATTGCAAACAGATTCTGTCTTCGCCAATTATCCGGTTTTGACAATACGCAACAAGTTTTATCACTCTCTGTGATTGATAGGGCCTCATTATCAATGATTTTTAAGTCTTTTGCATTTCCTGATGTTCTGCAAATGGTACCTTTTATCTTCTGAGTTAGTTGTTGAGTATGATATTTCCAATGTACAATAAGCTACATAAACGGAGAAAAGAAAATTGTATCAGTGCCTCATTAGGAGCGAAATTACTTAAGGGTGTTTTATCAAAACTGCCATTTGTTTTGGTCTTTTTTTTTTTTTTTCTGGAAGGTTTGAAGCCACTGAATTTATTAAAGACGCTACAAAGCAATTTTTCAAACAGCACACAACACATCTCCATCCCATTTTCCAACTGTGAAGAATAGACACCACCATATGTATTAAGCGCCATAAAAACCATCAGAAAAAAGAGAGAGCTCAAGAATTATGCTGTTTTAGTGATCTGGCCAACTTAAAAATGACACCAGCCTGAGTAAGTGGATGGATGTGAAACGCGTAGCTTTTTATGGTGATTTTATGTATACTCTCATTTGAGCTCTTTTTAAACTGCTAGTACTAGTGTGCATTGTCTTGTATATATTTTTTTCATTTTTAATTAAATACTTTTCAAGCAGCATTCATGCAATAGTTTTACATCCTTTTCCAAAATTGTCTGCTTGGATCTATATTTGGTATTAAGTACCGACGGTCATCGGTTACTTGAAATGTCCAGAGAGATATATGAAGAGGGTGAGTATAATAACCCAACTGTTTCTAAATAACATCTTTATAACTGAGGTGTTCGATGTCTGGCAATCTGTCATTCCATTTGAGTTATCTAACATTGAAAGAATACTGCCGAACGAAGATCCAAAACATCCCTAACTGAACAGATGAGACTCTTCAGGAACGTGTGCCTGCATCTTGAATGATCTTCACCTGTTGCTTTTGCAACCACCGAAGGACATTGGTTTAAACACTGTCCAATGCCTGTATGTAATCCCAAAATTGTGAGTGTTCACCTTTATTTAAAAAGTGCCATATTACAAGACAGTGTCCCCTATATATTTTATCTTTTCTATATATATATATCAAATGATACCAATATACATGGCTATTTAAGAAGCGCCAGAACCAGATGAGAAAGCACAAAACATTCTGTATTGAATGAGATGGAAAATAACTTTAAATTAATAATGCCCCCATAAGATGATTTTTAATTAATAGAATACTTTTTTTTTTAATTAAATTTTGAAAAAAAAAAAAAACCTTTACACGTTGTCATTATGGGGTATTGTGTGTAGAATTTTGAGGACAAAAATTCATTTATTCCATTTTGGAATAAGGCTGTAAAATAACAAAATGTGGAAAAAGTGAAGCGTTGTGAATACTTTCCGGATGCACTGTAGGTGTAGCACCATGTATGTGGCTGGTAAGGGGTGGGGTGAGAGCTGCTTTGGGCCCGCGTTCAATTGGATAGGATAGGCTACATAGCAGTCTGTGCACAGGGTACACAGTGACATTGGTGTGAGTGGTGGGTGAAGGAACTGCTGCCACTAGTCTGTATAGCACTGCTGTTCATGTGGGCCACTCTCGTGACAGATCCCCTATGTAAAGCAATACAACTAGATTTCATCGTGGGTGAGGCCACAGGCAACAGCTAGCATTATTTATAAATCATATTAAGTTGCCAATAATAAATTATTGTTATTAGTGCCAATAAAAATATGATGGGGAAAGCGATTATTTTATGCCCTATAAACTGCGCGCACATCATAAAATAATATTGTTAAATCTTGTAACAAATCCTCGCATTAGTGAGCGGATACTAAAACAAAGTAACAGACACTTCCAATTATGCTAGCTCTGTCTAAGGATTCAAAACTAGGAGTTTGTGTCAATATAGTCCATTATCTTTACTGATAAGAGAAGACTAAAATATCTAGGAAAAGGAAGGTAGAATATTAACATCCTTTCCATTTAAAGCCTAAAGTAAGCCTCCTGGCAACAGGATTACAGTACCATGGGAGGATAGCATTACAGTAGCTGAAAATATACTGTATACTGTAGGGTGTACTCTACAATAAAAATCAGAACACAAGTGCATAATAAGTTTTTTAAATTAAATACATAAGATAACATCATATGACACATTTTAACACAATATTTATTGTTTATTAATTTTCTATATATGTTTTTATTTATCTGATTTTATTATTCCACAGTATCCAAATTTTAATTTAAGTAAAAAAAATTTAAATGTAAATAAATTTTACTTACAATAAGAGTATAAGTGGTAACACCTCTCTATTATTAATAATAAACAACAGTTCACCTCTAAAACATAAGTTATATGTAACTATATTAAGCAAGATCTCAAATAACTAGTACAATTTTCTTTTCTCCTATTTGACCACCATGTCCAATAAACAGTCAGGTTGCATCCCACATTTGTCCCTGGTGGGTTCTGATACCCCACATATAAGCCCACCTTCCATAATTATGCACTTTCCTAAAATACAAATTATTATGGGGTCCCGTTTTATGACCTCTCAAAGTTTGTTGTCTCAAGTTAATTAAGTCCCCCAGGTAATCATTAATTTTTCCTAATCTCGCTAGTTCCAGTGTAGGAGCTTGTAGTGGATTCTGCCCCAAATTAAGCCTAACCATATAATTCACTAGCAGCACAATGTGGCATAACAGTATGCAAGTATATGACTCATAGTGGGAGCTAATATCATCTAGCATTAGGGACCTCCGGTACAGAAACGCCTTGACGTGGCCTGGATGGCTTAAACATCTTTGCAAATATATGCAACAAAGATCTCTGGATTTCTATCATCATGTAGTATTCAAATCTTATTGCTGGTCTTTTGCAGTGTGCTGGGGGGAACATTTTTTTTTCTTCTAATATAGATTATACCCCTCCCTTTTCAAGCACCTGTGAAGGACCATTAATTTGATTTGAGCAGTCACTATTTTATTTTACTGTCCTGAGAGGCATAGATGGGGGCCTGCATTGAGAGAGTATGCAGTTCCTGTAGTGCTATTTGGAGGATTCTGGGGTACTTCCAAGTGAGTTGGCTCTCAATTTAGATATATTAATGTATGTGCTGTTATCATGTGGCATAACACACTGCAAGTATATTACCCAAAGTGTGTGCTATTATCATGGAGCGTTTGGGACCTCCGGTACAGAAATGCATTGACGTGGCCTGGATGGCTTAAGCTAGGTACACACTGACCGATATATTGGCCGATCAATTGATCGGCCAATATATCTGGTGCCCGTCGGCCAGTGTGTACTAGTGATATAATATTTTTGGCAAATCCCTAGTGAATGGCGCAAACCTAAAAGCAGCCTATACAATGATTCAACATGTGAAATCTCACCAAATTTCAATACAAATAAGTGAACAAACAAAAATAGAAAATGTAACTCAAAAAGAAGGCGCTAGTGAAAAAAATATAAAAAAAAAAATTATATGGAATATTACGTTCCTCAAACAGCACGTATCCATGGTGAAAATCTAGAGAATTCTTCCTTCTTTATCCTCCAGTGTACATAAATATCATAAAAAACAGAGGTATGTGTAGTACAGTTTATATCAAGTTTATAGATTATTCGTTGTAGAGAAGATAATTCATTCAACAGGGTGCAGGCGTACCCCAACTCACACTCAATTGTGTATTTTCAAATATCAAAAGGTTTCTTTAAAATCACCCCTGTGTAAAAAGGGCTATATGACCCAAAGCCAGGAAACAGGTATAAGAAAGGTGGCATACCCCACTCACTATAAAGGTGTAGGGTTGAAACACATCAAGGTATCTTTTAAAAGCCTCTACGAATTATGGGCGTACCCCACTCACGGTAAGTATAGATGGCTTCAAACGCATAAAGGTTTCTTTATCATTTTTCTTAGTAGTTTATTTTCCATATACAGCCACTCTCTCCACGAAATGGTTAGTCCCCAGAAAAATTTATTAAATCCAAGTGAATAAAAAAACAACTTTATTTTAACAATCACCCATAGAATGGGATAACAACAACTGATCATATATAAAAGAGTAGACATGACCTGGGAAAATGGTCAATCATACATCTGGGATATACAGTCAGGTCCATAAATATTGGGACATTGACAGAATTTTCATATTTTGGCCTCTTTTCACCACCACAATGGCTTTGAAATGAAACAAACAAGATGAGATTTAACTGCAGACTTTCAGATTTAATTTGAGGGTAATTACATCCAAATCAGGTGAACTGTGTAGGAATTACAACGGTTTCTATATGTGCCTCCCATTTTTTAAGGGGCCAAAAGTAATGGGACAAACTTAATCCTAAATCTAACTTTCACTTTTTAATACTTTGTTGCAAATCCTTTGCAGGCAATTACAGCCTGAAGTCTGGAACGCACAGACATCACCAGACGCTGGGTTTCATCCCTGGTGATGCTCTGCCAGGCCTCTACTGCAAATGTCTTCAGTTCCGGCTGTTCTTGGGGCATTTTCCCTTCAGTTTTGTCTTCATCAAGTGAAATGCATGCTCAATCGGATTCAGGTCGGGATTGACTTGGCCATTGCATAATATTCCACTTTTTAGCCTTAAAAAACTCTTCGGTTGCTTTTGCAGTATGCTTCGGGTCATTGTCCATCTGCACTGTGAAGCGCCATCCAATGATTTCTGAAGCATTTGACTGAATATGAGCATATAATATTGCCCGAAACATTTCAGAATTCATTCTGCTGCTTTTGTCAGCAGTCACATCATCAATAAATACAAGGGAACCAGTTCCATTGGCAGCCATACATGCCCACGCCATGACACTACCACCACCATGCTTCACTGATGAGGTGGTATGTTTTGGATCATGAGCAGTTCCTTTCCTTCTGCATACTCTTCTCTTCTCATCACTCTGGTACAAGTTGATCTTTGTCTCATCTGTCCATAGGATGTTGTTCCAGAACTGTAATGACTTTTTTAGATTATGTTTGGCAAACTCTAATCTGGTCTTCCTGTTTTTGTGGCTCACCAATGGTTTGCATCTTGTGGTGAACCCTCTATATTCACTCTTGTGAAGTCTTCTCTTGATTGTTGACTTTGACACATATACATCTACCTCCTGGAGAGTGTTCTTGATTTGGCCAACTGTTGTGAAGGGGGTTTTCTTCACCAGGGAAATAATTCTTTTGTCATCCACCACAGTTGTTTTCCGTGGTCTTCCGGGTCTTTTGGTGTTGCTGAGCTCTCCGGTGCGTTCTTTGTTTTTAAGAATGTTCCAAACAGTTGATTTGGCCACACCTAATGTTTTTGCTATCTCTCTGATGGGTTTGTTTTGATTTTTCAGCCTAATGATGGCTTGCTTCACTGATAGTGACAGCTCTTTGGATCTCATATTGAGAGTTGACAGCAACTGATTCCAAATGCAAATGTCATACCTAGAATCAAGTCCAGACCTTTTACCTGCTTAATTGATAATGAAATAATGAGGGAATAGCCCACACCTGTCCATGAAATAGCTTTTGAGTTGATAGTCCCATTACTTTTGGCCCTTTAAAAAGTGGGAGGCACATATTGAAACTCCTACACCGTTCACCCCGATTTGGATGTAATTACCCTCAAATTAAATCTGAAAGTCTGCAGTTAAAGCACATCTTGTTTGTTTCATTTCAAAACCATTGTGGTGGTGAATAGAGGCCAAAATCTGAAAATTCTGTCAATGTCCCAATATTTATGGACCTGACTGTATCTATAGATGGTATAAGTCCATAAAAAATAAAAATACACCAATAAAAGCACAAAAAATTCCAAAAAAAAAAAAAAAAAAAATGTAGGATAAAAATGGATGCAAACCTGATATTACAGGAAAAAAAGCTATTCACACTCATGGTACTGTCAACGCGTTTCGGCCTGTGGTAGGCCACAGACATCAAGACATATCTGGAGTGTGAAAGGGAATGTGTCTCAAGGCCCCTCTTGATGTTTCGTATATGTTCCCCTAATCTAATTTTGAGGGGCCGAGAAGTTCTTCCGATAAAAACTTTATCACATATGCAACGTATTGCATATACCATGTTTTTGGTGTTACAAATGATAAATTCCCTGATTTTATCCCTTTCAGCTCATTTTAAACAGTGTCATAACAGTGCTATTTCAGGTATAGCATCTTTTTGTGCCCTAAAAGCGGTTAATGGGGAATCCACGACACAAAGACTGTTCTAATGTATTAGCCAGAACTGAAATTAATTTAATTTTTGATTGTAAAACTCTTATGCCAGGAGGTTTAAACAATGATTTCGAGATTAAATGGTTTTTGTGATTTTGAAGTGTTTACATAATTTTTTCCTGGTGTAGACTCACATATATAGTGTATAAGATTATCTTGTGGGGGTTGATATATTTTAACTCATGTTTTTCAGTCTCTCTAGATCTTTACTGCAATCCATGGATTTGAGAACAATTAGGATAATAGATCCCCCCACTACAGAAAGAAAGAAAATTATATATTGTCATTTACTAGTATATATGTTTGTTATGTATCATGTTTTCGATTCTGTATTTTTCTTATTTTTTTGGTATATTCAGACTGTCTAGTTGATTGAACTTTAGTGTAATAATGTATAAGGGCATTGTTCCAATAGTTATCATGGCCGCCAATATATTTCTGGTTTTGCCGGGGAGATTTACCCCTTGGATTTAACAAGTAGATTGTTTGTTTGTTTTTTTTTCCCCTTGGATCCGGAAGTGACGTTTGAGTTCCACTGAATGCTGCGGGGCTGAACAAGGTGGACCGCGGCATCACTTCCGGTCGCTGATCTCCGTAGTTAGTCCTTTAAGTGAGGGGATGATCGCGTTAGAGCGGCGTGATATACTGGGATGAAAACAAAAATAATTCCTTGTGTCCGGACTTTAATACCAGTGCTCCGATCTGGGGATTGCTGCCGCGACACCACTTTCGGTTATTAGAATTCCGGAGTGTATCACCATTATGCGTCCCCCATGAACATATTTCTTATAATCGGTAGATATAAATATCCACTAACAATGATATTCATTGAAATCATTCGTTTTTCATATTGATCTAAAATTTATATATGGTTCTAATCATCAGCTATCCAGGGGAGAGCTAGAATACTTCCTGCAACACAAGTGGTTGCCATGGTAACACATGGAATTGGGATATTGCTTTTGGTCTGCGTATATTATTTATATGTATTGTAACCATTTATGATTCTTTGTCTCTCTGTCTTGTATCTGTATCTATTCATGGATGAATTTTGATATATTTTTGCTTGTTTATTACTAATTGGGGTTAATGACTGATGTCACTTCCCGGATGCTTAGGATTGGCTGTTCAGGGTTTAAATATTGGGCTACTTCACACTCCAGATATGTCTTGATAAAGGCCTACCACAGGCCGAAACGTGTTGACAGTACCACGAGTGTGAACAGCTTTTTTTCCTGTAATATCAGGTTTGCATCCATTTTTATCCTATATTTTTTAGTATTTTTCTTTTTGGAATTTTTTGTGTTTTTATTGGTGTATTTTTATTTTTTATGGACTTACACCATCTATAGATATATCCTAGATGTATGATTGACCATTTTCCCAGGTCATGTCTACTCTTTTATATGTGATCAGTTGTTATCCCATTCTATGGGTGATTGTTAAAATAAAGTCGTTTTTTTATTCACTTGGATTTAATTAATTTTTCTGGGGATTAACCATTTCGTGGAGAGAGTGGCTGTATATGGAAAATAAACTACTAAGAAAAATGATAAAGAAACCTTTATGCGTTTGAAGCCATCTATACTTACCGTGAGTGGGGTACGCCCATAATTCGTAGAGGCTTTTAAAAGATACCTTGATGTGTTTCAACCCTACACCTTTATAGTGAGTGGGGTACGCCACCTTTCTTATTCCCGTTTCCTGGCTTTGGGTCATATAGCCCTTTTTACACAGGGGTGATTTTAAAGTAACCTTTTGATATTTGAAAATACACAATTGAGTGTGAGTTGGGGTACGCCTGCACCAGTGCCAGATTAATGTCCACATGGGCCTGGAGCTGAAATTTATGAAGGGCCTAATGTGTGTCGCCAGGGCGGTGTGACCAGTGTTGTGTGGGTGTGGTCTACACAGGTGGTCTGGCCTGTGCTCCTGAGTGCCGCCTTCGTTTGCCTCATGTATGTATATCTTTATATAATGTATATATACACACACAGTATATACTCACACATGGTGGAAGCTAGGCTTTCTGTCACCTGAGGCAAAGACTCAGCTTGGCATCCCCACCCATTGGATAGTAGTCACTTCACTGCTTGAATACAGACGTCAGCATTGTAATTGTAATCTAATACCTCTTTTCCACTGCCCAAAATACCTGGGTTATTGCCGTGTCAACACGGCAGCGGCTCAGAGGAAAAGGGTCCTAGGAGGCTGTAATCTCTCTCTGCCCGGTGACAGCTGTCACAGACAGCCTCCCAAATGACTGCCCCCACTAGGAAGGACCCCCTCCCCTGGTGCCCGGTTTGCTCCGGTCCGGCATTCAGGGTGGAGTTTCCGGGACTTAGTGATGCCGTCATCGCCAAGCGCCAGCACAGCACCCGGGTGCAGTGTGAACGGAATCGACCGGGTCAACGCCATAATGGAGAAGGGGTAAATCCCGCATCTGACCCCGGCTTGGAACCATGTTCCAAATCCCGTGTCAGACCCAGGATTTTTGTTGGGGTATAAGTTCCTAGTGCATAACCAGAACTACTTCTGCTAATAGAGTATAAATTTAGAGGGATATGCTTTAAAAATAAACTAATATAACACTAAGGGGTCTATTTACTAAGCTGTGTTAGGAGATAAAGTGAAGTGTGATAAGGTACCAGCCAATCAGCTCCTAACTGCCATGTCACAGGTTGTGTTTGAAAAATGGCAGGTAGGAGCTGGTTGTCTGGTACCTTATCACCGTTCACTTTATCTCTTAACACAGCTTAGTAAATAGACCCCTAAATAGGTAAATTATGAGTAGTTTATCTAATGATGTAGGGGCTTACTTTTCAAATAATATTTGGAGGATATTCCCCGAATACACTAGTTTTTGGGAACTACCCCAAAATATTAAGGATCCCTTGAATGTATGAAGGTTCTTCCATTTCCGACAGCAGCTGCAGCCCCCATATGTTTCTATGGGGCTGTGAAGCTGTCAGATGAACCTTTCACATTTCGGAGCTTTCCCCGATAGGATAACGGCATCTCCAGATGGCGTTATCCTATAGTAGCCTATGGCCAAAAATTACAGGGAGAGGCCACCTCAGAAATGGCCTCCGCACATGCGTGGTCTGCTGACAGTGCATGCGCAGGACGGCCCCGGATATAGAAGAGAAATGATTCATTTTGTGATCATTTCCCTTCTTTACACATCGCAGGGACGAGCTCCTTTTGGAGTCCCTGTTCCTGCAGTTGATTTTTTTGTACATTTGGGGGAAAGTTAATTTCTTATTGCCGCAAATAGTGGCGATAAGAAATTCTAATTATTGGGTCTGAAACCTGATATGCCCCATAGAAATAATTGTAGATCTTATAGTTAAATAAAAATTAGAAATGTATGTTGTGATGGCCTGATACTGGTATACAAATTACACACTTACGACACAACATATAAGATTCATACAAAATAGTCAAATTAAAAAAATTTAAATATAGTTAAAAAAAGGAAAAGTCCACTCAGCCACTCAATAGGATTAGGCAGTGTAGACAGTGCTTAGAAGCTCCTGTAGAACCCTGTTAGTGAATTATACCCTTCTCACAGGTCCCTAATGTATATGTAAAGTGCTCTGTAACTCTGGGCCTGATTCAGAGCTGCTCGTAAGCGGCCGCTCGTTCGTTCCGAGCGATGTTCGCACATCTGCGCATGCGTATGGGTTGTAATACGCATGCGCGAACCAGTCAGTGCTGTCGGAAATCATGTGCTCGCAAAATAGCGAATGCCTGCTAATTTGAGTGACAGGGTGAGGCGTATGTGGGTGGTAACAGGGGAAGGTGCTTGAAAACGGGGAGTGGAATTCCGAACGCAGGTGTGCCAAAAGGTCAAAACGGGCGTTTTAAGGGTGTGCATAATTAACAAAGCAGCGTCATCGACCACGTCAGTTGGTTGTCTTTTAGTCTGAACTGCTCGCATGATTGCGGTAGGAAAATGCAACCACAAGAATAGCGAGCAGTTCATACGCCTTTCGATGTACTCGATTAATCTTATAAATAGCGGAGATGACGTATGATGCGAGCGGCCAGGGGGCGTTTTTAACAAAATAACGACCGCATGTTTTGTTCGCTCGTTCAGACATGGAGGCGTCAACAGACCGCAAAGAGCGAATGGTCACTTTAAATAGCGTCCGGCTCTGAATCAGGCCCTCTGGCCCTGATTCAGAGCCGGACGCTCTGACAGAACGCTCGCTCTGAATCAGGGCCGGCCTTCTTGTTTTTTAGAGCGGCCTCCTGGCTGCTCGCATAGCTGTGGGTGACCACCCACAGCTATAGCGAGCGGCCAGGAAGATGGTCGCGATGGTCAAGACCATTTCGACCATCGGGCTTGCGACGAGACCCTTGTGGTAAGGTCTCATTCATCGCAAGCCCCAGAGAGCTTTTGGCTCTAACAGAGCCGGAAGCTCTCCACTGACATCACTCGTGATGTCAGTGGGGCCGCCCCCAAATGGCAAGCATTCCCTCGGGAACGCCTCCGTTTGGGCAGCCACCCCCCACAGCCCGCCCACCAAACGGGGGAGTATTCACTCAACATCGACAGCTCGCCCCCTTTGGTGCGAGACCTGGAGTGACGGATTACCCATCACTAGCCAGGTCTCGCGCATGCGCACGACGGAGCCAGCTCCGTCATGCGCATGCGCTGTGGGCCACCATCGACCCGCTGCAGCCATTTTCCCGGTGACCAGCGCATCCTCTATAGACTCTGGGCGCACTCTAGTGCCCAGAGTCTATAACTCCGGCACTGGCCGCGCACAGCTCAGTGCGCTGCCGGACAGAGAGGAGGGGACCCATGTCGGAGACTGCACACGGGCCCCCTCCTCTCTAGAAACGCCCCTGGGTCCAGGTCACCACCCCCACTCGGTCTCCCAAACGCCACAGTATGGGACTGTGAGTGACCACGCAGGACTCGCATGCACACACCCACAAACATCCTAGATGTACATAAACCAATGGGACTCTGTATATCTCTGAATGTTCTTAAAACACAATATGCTGCCTGCATTACAGACAACTACAAGGAATACAACGAAGTACAGTAAGTAAAAATCGGTTGTACCACTGACTCACCCCTCCTGGGTTGCAGAGTTACTGTACAATGCTGTACTTGGTCCAGGGTCCAGGAACTGCTGCTCCCCAGAAAAAAACCAGGGGACCAGGGGGCTCCCACACTAGTGGCACATTTTCCAGGAGACCAGGGGAGGAGCTTAGCGAGACCAAGGCATAGCAGCACACTGAGGACACAGTGTCGTATGCCGGGGGCGGAGCTTACTGTGGCCAGGGGGCGGAGCTTACCTCGATAAGTGGGCGGAGCTTAAAGTGACAAGGTGGCTCCCCCGCTGTGGGAAAGGACTTCGGAAAGGCCAGGGACAGATCTTAGGGCAACCAGGAGGCAGCGTTTACCGCGACCAGGTGGCTCCTACACTAATGACACAAGTTTGGGGGCGGGGCTTTGGTGGTCAATGCTGGGGGGGGGTATGGAGTGGACGATTCCTTTGCCGGTCTGGAGGATAATGTGCTGGGCTGCTGGTGGTGACAGGAAAAACTGTTTCTGTCACCACTGTTACTGTGCACTGCAGGGGATCCTGTGTGGGCCTATTTTCATGGGAGGCTTGGAGCTGAAGCTCCACCCGCCCCATTGTTAATCCGGCCCTGGCCTGCACCCTGTTGAATGAATTATCTTCTCTACAACTAATAATCTATAAACTTGGTATAAAACTGTACTACACATACCTCTGTTTTTTATGATATTTATGTACACTGGAGGATAAAGAAGGAAGAATTCTCCAGATTTTTACCATGGACACGTGCTGTTTGAGGAACGTAATATTCCATATAAAATTTTTTTTTATTTTTTTCACTAGCGCGTCCTTTTTGTTTCACATTTTCAATTTTTGTTTGTACTAGTGATATGTCTGTGAACGACCCAACAAAAAAATTCAAATGAATGGCATAATTCACGGCTGAGTGACATAATGAATTTGTGCCACAGCTGTGTGGTATATTATGAATTGGTAGCAATGTGATGAGGTACATTATGATTTTGGTGCTCTGCTATGTGGCATATTCTATATAGTATATTATGAATTTGGGACACTACTGTGTGGCATATTATAAACTGGGGAGACTTATGCGTGGCATATTATGAAATGGAAGGAGCAGGGGCGGTTGGTGAAATCTTGTCTAGGGCGCTCAGAAACCTTGCACCGGCCCTGCCTACTCAGTCATAAGGAGACACAAGTGCCAGATATGCAGAAGCCTGCAATGTCACACATGTATGTGTTCTCCTTGTGGGCATACACACTTATTATTTGCACAATTGATGCTACACTAACTGTTGTAAGTCCAACTCAGTAGCAGGCCCAATGTCTTAAGCTCTAATAAAGGTTGAGTCTCTGATATCCAAACATACCGAAATACGGAATATTCCGAAATAGATTTTTTTTTTTTTTTTTTTTTTTGTTAGCATGATGAGATAGTGAAACCTTTTGCTTTTTGATGGTTCAATGTACACAAACTTTGTTTAAGGCACCAAATTATTAAAAATAATGTACAAAATTACCTTCATGCTCTTTGTATAAGGTGTATATGAAACATACATTAATGTCATGTGTGTACACAAACTTTGAGCCACCAAATTATTGAAAATATTGTGTAAAATTAACTGCAGGCTTTATGTATAACGGGTGTATAAAACATAAATGCATTCTGTGTTTAGATGTGGGTCCCTTTCCCAAGATATTTCATTATGGTATGCAAATATTCCAAAATACGGATTATTCCGATAACAAAAATACCCCTGGTCCCAAGCATTTTGGATATGGGAGACTCAAACTGTACTGCGCTACATCCTCATTTTTCTGACACACCTCTGTTGCACCTATGATTGAAACCATTTTTGTATGTGCAACAAACATTTGATATTAGGCACCAATTAAACTTCGAAAACCTGTGTAATGTAGCATTAACTCCCCATGGTACATGTGTAGTTCCACAGCAGCTGGAGTGCCACAAGTTGTCTACCCCTGCGCATTCATTATGTATTTTTCCACCCCCAATGTTGTGTGCAGGTGCTGATATTGCAGAGTTATGTAGACACACACACCGGCATATGACTCCAACTATGAACAGTCCAGTTACTTAATTAGTAGTAATGGTTTATTGAAAGATAACTGGTACTGCTGTACTCACTGTTTTACATAGTGGTAGATGTCGTGAAGCAGGGTCCTATATAGCTCATCAGCTGATGACTGTATGCTGCTAACTAGTAGAGATGCACGGCTGGAACAGCTGTATGCAGGTATACACTGGGGTCACTCACATAGAGCTAAGTAGAAGGCTTCTGTCTCCCACCATGCCATTCTGCACACCGTACTAAGATGGCTGTAGTCACATGTGCAGAAGCACCTCAGGTTAGAGAACAGACCTCCCTGCTGACTGCCCAGCATGTACACACAGAGGGGAGAAAGTGCGGACTGCTTTCTACCAAAAAGTACAAAGTATATGAGCACTCTGAATGAAAAGAGCTATCCTAGGTTTAAAAAAATAGATTTATTTCTAATACAGGGAAAAGATATATCCTACTGTACTGCAGACAAATGCAGTTACTGTACATGTTATTTGAACTCTCAAAATTATAAGTACATAAGTCAATGGGTCTAGTATAGACAGTATGGATTTGCTTCTTGGATATGATACTAGGTTGTCATAATAATAGCTTAATTAGGAAAATAAAATATTAATATTGTCGTTGTCTATACAAAGATTTGTAGCTAAAAAATGGTTTCAGCAAATTACTGTGTGTAAGCAAACAATAAGCTAATCTATTTTGATTAAGGAAATAGACTTTCTTTGGGGTCTTGAATGTATATTCAGAGATGATTACTTTCTGTGACAACAGTACAACTACTTTAATTGCCCTATTATGATTCCCAGGTGCTATCAAAGCTTGGCTAAAATACATTTGTGTAGAATACCACAAAGTAGTTCCCAAATTAATTTTATGCCAAACAGAATATGTCCCTAGGCAGTGTTATTTTAAATAGTACATGTTACACTCACTGCACTGCTTTGTCTTCTGGGGGTGGGCAAAAACATAGCACCCAACATTAGGGTGTCCCTGGGAGCAGGGGTGGTTTAAGAGAAGAGTGGACTTGTGTGTAGCGTCCGTGCGGGCCCCCTCCTCTCCGGCAGCATGGTAAACACTGACCCTGTTACGATCTCACACGATGAGATGAGACCGCAGGACTGCTGACTAGGACAAGACAGGATGGTGATGCGTCAGTCCTTCCACAACTGGCTAACTGGAGTGAGGCTGCAGGTAATCATACTAAAATAGGTGTAATGGACAGGGTACACCAGCAGCGACAGATGATGGGTCTCAGGAAGTCTAGGGACTATGGTGCAGCTAGGACACCAGATAAGGAGTGACTGGACAATAATAACTAGCTGCTAAGCAGGAGAGACCTGTCACGGCTGCCGACACTTAAGACTCCAGGAGGGAGGCAGGCGTACTATGCACAATAACCTGGGGTGATCTTAGGAATGACCTTTCCATAAAACTCAGTAGCACAGGATAAAAGTAAAATAGAATTTATTCACATATGATTATAAACAGCAAGGTCTCAAATAAAGTCTCAAACAGCACAGAGGTTCACATATGCAATAATATGTATAGTAGAGAATCCCCAAATATATATAAGCAGTCTTTAGCATATAGGAAATAACGTGGTAGGGAACCCCGAGTCCAGAATGAGGCTAACACCTCAGGATGACATTAAGGACCTTTGCCAGGGTAGAACCCTGTAGTAATGGAAATCCGAAGCAGAGCAGGACCTGCAGAATAATATAGTTCCGGGACAGGACCGAGCCCTGCGGTGCAGTGAGAGATGAAGCAAACTTGAGCCTTGTGGAGTAGTGAAGTCGGAGCAGGGTTAAGCCCTGTAAGATGATGAGATTCCAGGACAGGGTTGAGCCCTGCGGCGTGGCTACAGTTCGGAGCGGGGTTGCGCCCCATGATGCAGAGGATTGTAGCTGGGTTGAGCCCCATGATGCGGTGAAGATTGTAGCAGGGTTGAGCCCCGTGACGCAGACAAGATTGTAGCGGGGTTGAGCCCCGTGACGTGGAGAAGATTGTAGCGGGGTTGAGCCGTGTGATGCAGAGAAGATTGTAACGGGGTTGAGCCGTGTGATGCAGAGAAGATTGTAGCGGGGTTGAGCCCCGTGATGCGGAGAAGACTGTAGCAGGGTTGGGCCCTGTAGTGTGGCTAGGGTTCGGAGCGGGGTTGAGCCCCGTGATGCAGAGATTACACTGTAACGTTGCAGTTGACAACTGTAACAAGGATGAGTTCAATATCCACAGGAACGGAAAGACAACAGTCAAAGTAAATAGTGCAGCAAAATGGTGAAAGTGCAGTGATGGAGCAATCAGCAATACTTAGGCAATAGGAATGCTGGGCCCTGTAGTGCAGCGGGTGACTGACATCAGAAGTTCATCTGGAATACAACAAAGTCCACAGCAATCCACAGGCACAGCGCGAATCTGGCAGGAGTCCAAGAAAAGACCTGAAAGCAACGTTGCACGGACACTGAGAGACAGTTAGTAACAGGCTATATACTAGAGGTCTGTAATCCATAGGAAGTTTCAGAACATGTGACCCAAATGGAATCAGGTTTGAAATAATGAGCAATCTAGGAATCCCACAACGACACCTGGGAAACAGATGATCACTTTAACACTCTATCCCCTGAATGAGAAGCATGCCAGCAAGCAGGATAGCACCTCCAACGACCACAATGGAACTTTGGCAAAAGTAGTCTATCTTTATGTACTGAAATAGTCGCAGTCCTGACAAGACCAGAACTGTGGTATTGCAGGATTACAGACTGGACTAGACAAGACAGGACTGGCAAGGTACAGACAAGGACAAGAACTGGACAAACAAGACACAGACAAGATACAATGATAAGGCAAGAACACTGGCAGTGGTACAGACACCGTTCAAGGTGTAGCTAAAATGCTGAGATGGTTGCAGACTATGATGTTGCCTAGTTGTCAGAGACGAGACTTGAACAAAGTGGCCTTGAGGGCGTGTGACTGTAACAACTGAGATGCGGCTACTGAGCCGCCAAGGTACGGACAGAGTTCGGTGCAGCCTTGCGCGCCAAGATGCGGCTTAACTGAGGTGCGGCTACTGAGCCGCCAAGGTACGGACAGACTGATGCGGCTTAAACAGCTGGGATGCGGCTAGTGAGCCGTGATGATACAGGGTACGATGCGGCCTTGTGGGCCATGATGCAGCTTAGATAGCCGGGATGTGGCTACTGAGCGGTGAAGGTGCAGACAAAGAACAATGCGGCCTTGTGAGCCGTGATGCAGCTTAGACAGCAGGGATGCGGCTACTATGCTGTGATGGTACAGATAAAGTTCGATGTGGCCTTGCAGGCCGTGATGCAGCATAGACAGCCGGGGTGTGGCTACTGAGCCGTGATGGTACAAACAGAGTTTGATGCAGCCTTACAGGCCGAGGTGCAGGAACCAGTCGGCAGACAGGCACACTCAGGCGTGGCAGGCACACAAGCTGGAGGCAGCGAGGTGGAGAACACTGCAGAAGGATTAGCTAGAATTAAACAGACACAGCTTGATGCGGCATTGCAGGCAGAGGTGCAGGAACCAGATGGCAGGCAGGTGCACTCAGACATGGCTGGAGTCAGTGAGGTGGAGAATACTGTAGGTAGAATAGCTGGAACAAAACAGGCAAGGCTTGACAGGCTGTGGAATGGAAATGCTGCAGGGCTGGATACTGACAGGTTCAGGATACAAAACTGTAGAAATAGGTAGACCAGCTAGGACTACTGAGGACAGACCAACTAACATAGCATGTCAGACCATATTTTCGGCATGGAGTAAAGGGCTGGCTGTAACTTAAGGAATACAGGGTCCAATCAAAGCCATTTCCAGCAGAGCGCTAGTCCTAATCACAGGCTAGTGTGCACCTGAGCTGCACACAGACAGATGGTGATTAGTGAGAACCTGAGACAAACACACAGACAGGAATGACAGGCTATGTAGGAAACACAGACAAGACAGGAATCCGGCTTCCTGCAACAGCCGGAACATGGATCAGGACGAGATGCAGTGTCCCAGTGACAAGTCCTGTTCTGCCCTTGATACAGTTCTAGACTTTTTTGACACCTTTATATATTATTTTTGTGGAGGCTTAGACCACACCTGAGACCCCACTTGCACTTCATTGATATTGAGTGCCTGTATACTTTGTGCATCCTATATTTTCCCATCACATTCTTAATTTACAGCAGGCTAATAATTATATTAATTTCTTCCATAGGGGGTCCACAGGGATACCATGGGAAAATGTGGTTGGAGTGATCCAGGCACCAAACAGTTAAGCTTTCAGCTCCCAGGATGCCTCGGGTTCTCCTCCACATATACCCCACCCCTGGCCACATGCATTCAGTTTTTCGTTTGATGCGGCAGGATTCAGATGCACCTTTGTAACAGGGGAACTGCTCAGGCCTTGGCCGGCTCCAGAGCACCCTGTGCCAGCAATACAAATAGCTCTCTTACTAAGCCGCGTGCGAACAAAAATGGGGGCTTGGCCTTATTACCATAGGCCACACCCCATATGTGGCATCATTTGGAGGCGTGCCCGCATGGCATGCCTCCAAATGTCAGGCTGGGCTTCCCCCAGCCATCTCCCGTCACTGAATGGATGCCACGCGCATGCGCGCAGCATCCATTCAAACTCTGGGGTTCGGCCCACAGGTGGAACATCGGGATGTTGGGGAGGTGTGCGCCCTCTATGGGTGGTGCCCCTATTCGACCGCACTGGTCGAACACCCCTAGAGCCGGCCCTGGCTCAGGCAGTCCCAAGCTTTTTAGTTTAGGTTTTATTTTATTTATTTCACAGCAAGCAGCACTAGGCATCCTAAAGGATGCCTGTGCTGCTGCTACACCAATAACCAGACTGGTGATTTCGGCGGGCACCATCGGAGCTTGGCTAGCGGCGATGCTGGGACCCAGGGCTGCAGCTGGAAGCACGGGGATGCAGGTAAGGTGGTTCCCTGCTCGCGGGGAACCACGTGGAAGTCCGTACCTCTGGCAGTTGGAGACCTGCCGGTGGTTGCTGTAGTTGGGCGATCACTGCATCCGCTTCCCCACTAGACCACCGGGACAAGTCAGTCTAGCATTGGGGACAGTGGCGGCTGCCATGTTATAAGGCTAGCACACCCATGGGGTTAATACAGCATAGCGGACGTAGGCTCTCTCCGGCATCCCCTCCCCCAGCCCAGACGCCTATCCAGCTGAGTTTTTCCCGCGTCTGGGTTTTACCCTTCTCTGTATATGAGACGCCCAGCGACAACTATCAGTGCTCTGCTGTAGCTGCTGGTCTCAGGAGGTTTTGGGTCTAGTCTCCCTGTATACCTATCCCAAGAGGCCAGGTTATACAGTGCTCAAAATCCTACCAAACCTTGTTTTGGGTAGTTGATTCAGGACCCATTGCAAGTATATTGTATATGCATTGTATGTGACTTTTGCTACAGTAGCTCTGCTGTGTTATACCTGACAGTACAGAAAATAAAGGCAGTAACAACTATCACTACTATTTCTCCTCAACCCTTTTGCTACAGGTGTGTGGGGAATATTTTTTTGTTTTGTTTCTCAAAGCGTACTTCACATTTATTGTTGCTTGTGAAGGCAATCACATTTGCACCTATTTATTATGTCTAAGAATAAGGGGAAACAGGAAACTGAGGCACTGGGTTTTATATAAAAGTTGTTTGGTGGGCTTGTTCCCTCATGACTTTATAAAGGATGGTTTGTGTGCTATTCATTATACAGAACCACCTCACCAGTCCAGTCGATCAGCCCCTATACATGAGCCAACTTGGGTGTCCTCCTTGTATCAGGTTATGACACAGCTAGTGGACCATTTGGCGGCTCCCACAATGGGATACCCACAGCAGTTCCAGCCTACAATGTTGGCCCCCCCTATACATCCTTCCTAGATGGATGTTTATGCCCACTCAAGTCAGAGTACAGCTCAGTCAGCTGCTGTGTTACAACATATGTTGCAGGCAAACAGACCGGTAGCCATTAAAGCACCTAAGCGAACAATATAATTTTGTCTGTCTGCCCAGCATGTAGATTCAGACGCATCATTAGAGTCAGATAATATGCTGGGTTCTTCTCCAGGGTAGGAGAGGAGGACCATCCTTCTACAGTGGATGTCCCTTCTTTGGTGAGGGTGGTCAAATCAATCCTAAATATAAAGGATGATGAGCCAGCTCCTAGACCTAAGGCACCAGTGTTTAAACACCAGAGGGTGGTAAAAGCTGAGTTTCCTAAGTCTGACCAGCTTACTGAAATTATAGGAGAAGCATGGGGTACTCTGGTTAAACGGTTCCATGTTACAAAAAGATTAGCATCTTTGTATCCTTTTCCACCTACTGAATGTACTAAGTGGGAAGTCCCTCCTACTGTGGATGCTCATATGATGCATTTAGTCAGGAGTGCTACGTTGCCTATACCGTCCACATCTTCCCACAGATCGAAGACTCGAAACATGTCTTAAATTAGTGTTTTCATTGTCTGGAGCTGTTACCTGGCTGGCTATGGCTGTAGCCCGGGTATCCAAGGCGGTTGAAGAAGGGACAGGGGCATTGGAAAACACTCTACCAAATGCTACCAGAGAACAGCTGACATATCTCCCACATAGGGAAAGCAGCCTCATATTTGGGGGAAGCTGCAATAGATGCTGGACTCCTGACTTCTAACGCATCAGTTGTTGCTTGTAGAGCCCTTTGGTTAAGATACTGGAAAGCAGATGCTGGAATCCCTGCCTTTTTATGGAAACAAAATTATAAGATAGTGGTTATTCTGGCAGCCTCAAGATTTGCAGGTCTGCCATCAACAGCTACATCAAAGCCTAGGCAGTCCTCTTTTCGGTTCTTTTCACACTCAGGGAAGAGCAAAAGGACAGCCTTTCTGCAGACCGTCTAGTTCTCGCAGGACCACCGAGCCGCAAACTAAGAGGTATTGGCCGGTCAGACGTCCAGCTTCCAAGTCTGACAACAAACTCTTCGCCTGATGGGGTGAACCTCCTCCTGGGGGATCCCAGCGTGGGATGCCGATTTTTTCATTTTGCGGACTCCTGGCATCAAACAACAGATGCCTGGGTCCGAGAAATGGTCTCTCAGTGGTATTCCCTCACCTTCCCGGAGGCATCCTCCCTAGAAGTTATTTTTGGGTACAACTCCCCCATCAGATTCTATTAAGGCTTTGGCCCTCCAGGAGGCCATTTACTCCCTGTTTCGGGTACAGGTGATAATCCCGGTTCCTGTGGTTCAACAAGAAAAGGGTTATTTATTTCAATCTATTTTTGGTTCAGAAATCAAATGGGTCTCATCGCCCTATTCTGAATTTGAACTCTCTCAATAAATTTATCCGTGTACCCAAGTATGGATACTCTTCGGTCAATTATTCTGGCAATGTAACCTGGGGATGTTATGGCTTCCCTGTGCCTATTACGCCATCCCACCAACAATTTCTATGATTTGCTGTCCTGCAACAACATTACCAATTCCAGGCATTGCCCTTTGGTCTATCAACGGCCCCACAGGTCTTCACCAAAATAATGGCAGTTATGATGGCCCACCTCAGGCATCAAGGAGTCAGAATACTGCCATACTTGGACGACCTCCTGATATTGGCACAGTCTCCAGCTGTTTTACATCACCATCTCCAACTGACCATTGCCTGCCGACGCACGGCTGGATCATCAATTGGAAGAAGTCCTCCCTTTCTTCAATAGAGAGGATGCTACATCTGGGGGCATTTCTGGATTTGCAGGCACAATCTGCAAGGGGACAAGATTTCGGACCGATATTGCGAGTGTGCAAATTACTCCACAAGTGAAGGGTATCCATTCTATCAGCAATGCAGGTCCTGAGGTCAATGATATCCACTTTCGACATGGTGGAATATGTTCAGGTAGACTCTAGGCCTCTGCAACAATTAATCCTCCCCTGGTGGAATGGGCAGTATCATCTATTGCGGCTCCAGAGGATCCTTCTCACTCCAGAAGTTCGGCGCTCTCTCTTGTGGTGTCTACAAAAATCTCATCTGGACAAGGGTTGCCCATTTTGGATTCCATCTTGGGTGCTCCTCACCACGGACACTAGTCTTCACAGATGGGGGGTGGTGACAGGGTATCATATCAGGGAAAATGGACAAATCAGGAAAGTCACCTGCCCATAAATATCCTGGAGCTTCGTGCAGTATACAAAGCGTTCATCCTGGCACAGGACCTCCTTCAAGGCATGCCGGTCCAGATCCAGTCCAACAACACAACCACAGTAGCCAATCTCAATCATCAAGAAGGCACGCAAAGTCAGGCAGCCATGAGGGAAGTGACAAACATTCTGATCTGGGCAGAATGTCATCTTCCGGCTATCTCGGCTTTACTCATCCCGGGAGTCCTCAACTGGGAAGCGGACTTCCTAAGTCGTCAGGACATACACGCCGGAGAGTGGGCTCTCCACCTGGGAGTCTTTCAACTCCTTGTGAACAAATGGGTCCTACCAGACGTAAACCTCATGGCTTCATGTCACAACCACAAGGTCCCCCAGGTACAGGTCCAGGACGAGAGACCCCTCAGACGCCTTCGTGGGCGCGCTGGCAGTGAGGTGGGACTTTTAAGTTGGCATACCTCTTTTCTTTGATTTCCCTCCTCCCAAGGGTCCTCATGAAATGCAAGCAGGAAGGCAGCACAGTAGTACTGGTAGCTCCTGCTTGGCCCAGGCGCCAATGGTTCTCCGACATACGGAATCCATCCATAGACATTCAGTTTCCTCTTCCTCTATGGCCGGATCTGTTAGCGCAGGGTCCCTGCTTGTATCCGGACCTACCTCCTCTGTCTTTGACGGCGTGGCTTTTGAGTCTTCTCCAGCTCTGTGATTCAGAAGATGCTTAGGGAAAGAAAGCCTTCCTCTGTCCGCATCTATTAGTTTGGCACTCCTTTGGTCAATGGTGTTCCCAAAGAAAGTATGACCCTAAGGTTTTTAGGGTTTCCCGGATACTTGCTTTTCTCCAGGCTGGGTTAGATCTCAGTCTCCGCCTGGCCACCCTTAAAGTGCAGGTCTCTGCACTGTCAGTTTGGTTCCAGTGAAGGATCGCTTCTCTGACGGATGTTAGAACTTCGTTTCAGGGTAATCTCAGAGTTCAGCTACCTTTTGTCTCATCGGTGGCACAGTGGAATTTGTCTTTGGTTCTCAAGGGGCTACAGGCTCCCCCATTTGAACCTCTGGACTCAATAGATTTGAAGTGGTTGACAGCGGACATTTTTTCTCCTCGCTAACTCCTCTACCCGCAATGTCTCTGATTTGGCAGCACTCTCTTGTTGCTCCCCTTCTTTGATTTTCCATCAGGATAGAGCTGTCCTCCGTACACGGGTGAGTTACCCTCCTAAGGTAGTATCCTGTTTTCATGTGAAGAGATTGTGGTTCCAGCCTTCAGATCTTTCTTTAGGTGAAGCCTCCCTGGATGTGGTTCGTGTTCTCCTTATCTATGTGGATCGTACAAACTCTTTTAGAAAATTAGACACTCTTTTTATGTTGTTTGGTTTTCACAAGCGAGGTTGGCCAGCTAACAAACTCTGGCTCAATGGCTGCGCATGACTATCTCTCAGGCTTACGCGCAGGCAGATCTCACTGTTCTAAACACGGCGACAGCACATTCTACTCGGTTTATGGGACCATCGTCGGCGTTGCGACGTGGTGCCTCTGCTGAACAAATGTGCAAGGCGGCCACACGGTCTTCTGTCCACACTTTTCTTAGGTTCTACACCTTTGACATCTTTGCCTCTCAGGATACTTCCTTTTGGGTGGCTGATTTTCCTTTCTGCTCAGGAGCGTCCCCACCATTAAGGAAACTGCTTTTGGAAATCCCTGTGGGCCCCCTATGGACTCTGAAGAAGAAAATAAGAGTTAATGTAGACTTACCTTTGTTAACTCTTTTTCTTCATGGTCCATAGGGTCCACAGGGCACCCACCCTGACGTTCCTGGCTTCATTGGGTAATTTTTCTCTCTGTCACGGATTCCCTCATCTTCTGTGAGTGTTTCTGGTGTACATTGTCCTTCCTTCTCCTCTTCCCTTCTCCTGCAAGCGGCGGGGTATATGTGGAGGAGGACCCGAGGCATTATGGGAGCTGAAAGCTTAATTGTTTGGTGTCTGGATCACTCCAACCACATTTCCCCATGGTATCCCTGTGGACCCTATGGACCTCGAAGAAAAATAGTTAACAAAGGTACGTCTACCATAACTTTTATTTTTGTATTGTATGCATGCAATTTATTGTCTTTCTCAACTTGCATTCCAATAAAACTAAGAATGTAAAAAAAGACCTAAACACTGGAAGATTGCTCCATAATAAATAGTTTTCTTTTATTCTTTGCTATGATTAATAAAGGATCGTTCGGATTATTTAACATAGCATTTCAGGGGCATTGTTGCCATGCACATGGAAGCATGCAATAGAAAAAAAAATATACAACATAACATTATGTACCTATGCTTTTTGTTGTTCTTTGGAAAAATTTATATGACATGGACATTAAAGGGCATTATAAAACAACTACTAAAACAAATGTAAAAAGATTAAATATAAAAGTAATAAAAAAACAGTTTACTTTTGTGAGACTGCCCTAAATTTGGACTGTAAAGATGATGCTAACCATTCTTACTTATTACTCGTAGGCTACCCCCAACTACACAGATTACATAATTGTTCACATTTTCAATCGACAAGTAGAAATTTTTATTTACATTTTCTTAGTGCATGTAGATTTTATTTTAGTTTTCATACGGATAGTAAGTACAGATAGGTTGTGGAATTGTCCATTTCCTCCTCTGAGTGGTAGTACATATAAAATCCAGGAATTGCATTATAAAAAACAATATTCACATTCATTGATAGTGTTTGCTAAGAAGATTTCAGCCAGTCCTATTCTTTAAAATGTCACGCCCACGTGTCCTGCTTCACTTCAGTCGTATTTCAGGTTGTTTTTTTTTGGGGGGGGTTTACTTGAATATTTGTTGTTACCTTTTCCCAATCATTGATGACATTTCTGAGGTAGAAAAAAAAACACAAAATCTATAATCATTTTCCAAATAAAACCATGACCTTTCAATGTTATATTGATGCATATGCTAGATAAAACCTTTAACTGCATATAAGTCAATTAGATTAAGGATATAATTGACTTATTACTTAATGATTCTTAACTGACTTAATTAATGACTTACTCCTTGCCCCTATGCGAACTGTGGCTTATAAATTATACAGTTTCTAGGAAACGTGACTTAAACCTGATTATTGGATTTTTGTAAGTAAGACAATCACCTGCTTATAAAAAAAGAAAACTATTACGGTATTGTTTTTGCTTTTCCTCTTAGCGTAATGCCTACATCAAGTGTTTTATTCTTCAATTCAAAAAATATTACATATATTGACTAAAAAAGCATCAACTGTTATTTATTAAAAGGATGTGGAATAAAATACAATTTATCATGTAATGTTATTACCTGGTCAGTAACATGGGACAGCACAAAGCAGTATTTTAGAATGTAAATTGTGTGGTTATGTTGCAATGATTTCTGCTCAGGGGTGTAGTGTGAATACAGATGTGTCCTCACTCTTCTTTGCTGAAGTTGCACCAAACATCCCCTCCTGGCGCGCCTGGTCCTTTGAGACTCTGCAAGTGCCGGGAATCTTTTTATGCCGAAAATGTGTCTAAGGGCCGTATTCAATTAGAGGCAAAAAGTCCGAATCCGCGGAAAAGTATCGCAGGTGACGTCATTTCGCCAGGCGGAAACTTTTTGCTATGAATAGGAGGCGGAAAAAAGTGCAGAATTGCGGTGTTGGGGTACAAAGGTGGGGAAACCACCCTGCACCCTTGGGACAGTTCCCCAATGCTTAACCATGTCAATTTTTTTTTTTTTTAAAAAGTGAAGAACACACCAAAAAATGACTTTGAAAAATGGTGGAGAAAAAGTACAAAGTTGGGGTACAAACTTAAAAACTAGTGAAATAAGCTTTTGGTTGGGCTGCAAGTATGGGGAGGTGTTTTTTGATTGCAGATGCATGCTGAAGGTGCGTTTTTCAAGTTTTTTAAACTTCACTTTTGCGATTTTTAACCATGCTTGCACCCATTTTCATGTACCCCAAATTTGCTGGGACTAGTTATTTTTGCAAAAAAACCCTGCTAAATGCTATTCTTCACCACTTGTGCAAAGACGCTAATTAGCAGCTATTGAGAGCATTTAAGTACCCCAAATAGTTTCAGTAGAGCTGTTCGGGGCCAACTACATTGATCCCCAATGTTAGTGCATTTTTTGGGGGTGTCAGGCTGATTTCCCCAAAACTGACAGCACTTTTCGCCTGTTTGTGTTTCACCGGGTCCCATTTTTTGCATCCTTTGGAATTGCATTGGGTGAAAAGCAGGGGGGCGCCCGATAAGTTTCCGCTTCCAATACACGCGATGTAGGCGAAAAGTACAATTCGTCGACTGCAGCGAAATTATCATGGCTAATTGAATACGGCCCTAAGTCACAATACGATGCACCAGGAGACTGTGCTGATTAATTTGATATGTGACACTTGTATATCTATGTGCGACGTAGTCTCTCAATCAGTATGCGAAGCACAATAATGCAGCGGCCACAGCTTTTTTCCACACCAAGTTCCATTTACAGTCTCAGTCGCACACAGATATACAAGTGTCACATATCAAATTAATCAGCACAGTCTGCTGGTGCGTTCTAGTCACATTGCATCTTAAGACACATTTTCGTCCAAAAAAAACCCGGTGCTAGCATAGTGGCACGGGACCTTTCGGCTCACACATGCCAGGCATATCGCGCTGCATGATGTATTGAGGCTGTAACGACACATCTGTATGTCAGTAAATAACAAACAAGCAATGTCTTCATGTGCTTCTCTTGCCCCATGTGTTTTTCCTTCCCTTACTTTTACCTATGGCACCTAACCCTTGACTTCTGCCTCCGTAGTTCCTAATTTGAGGGATAAGACCGATGTTGCAGCAATGTTTATATACCATATCCTTGTCCTGCATTGACTTGTACTGTAAAGCAGCGTGTCCACTACGCGATGTTACAGGGCAAATGCACGATCACGACATCGTAATCGTGCAATCGCTCAGTAATCGTGCACAAATCGGGCACTATTATGTCGGAAATGACCAGCGATGCGCGCTCCCATTGTCATTTCCGACATCAATCATCTACTGAACATGCTGGTCAATCTGTCGATAACGACAGATTGACAAAAAATTAAAAATGGCAGCTGCTCAAATCAATCTGGCAGTACTCTTCAGGTGCATGAAAGGGAGGGGTCATACCAAGTAGAAAAAAGTGGGGGGTTTTAACCCCCTATTGTTCCTCAGCACACTGAATTGCACCTGCAACAATACATGAAGACTCTATGGTGATAGAAAATCAGAGATATTAGTTGCATGCATTTGCAAATCCATGGGAAGCTGCTAGACCATGTCACGGCTTCTCTGTTACTAGCAGTCCCTAACACTACGGGGTTCACGTCCGGGGCACAGGGCACACCAAAAAACGTCCAGCCCAGGACCCCCCAGGGCATCACACGAAAAATGAAGGGTGATGTTGAAGTGTAAAGTATAGATGTGTAAGACTAATTAAAAAAAAGTGTTGAAAAAGGGTTAAAAGTAGAGATGTGCGCAGACCCCCGTTTTGGTTCTGGATTGGTTTTACCAAAACCTCACCTCCGTGTTTTGTTTTCGTGTTTTGGTTCTGGATTTTTTCTCAAAAAAAAAAGCCAGCTAAAATCACATAAAATGGGCCTTTTTTTTGTTCCTACAGTATTAATAACCTCAATAACATTTACTTCCACTTGTTTCCAGTCAATTTTGACCACCTCACAATATTGTTTCTTTCATGTAGTTAAAGGGCCAAAAGGTTGCATCCAGCTTGCTGGCTCAAAACTGATTGATATAATTATTAATAGAGTTGAGAACTGTGCAAAGATCATGGTTGGGATACCCTTGAGGATTGAATAATTGATAGTTGATAGTTGTGCAGCCCCTGGCTGTAAAATTGATAAATTAATTAAAAAACAATTCATTGGGTGCAGCCCCTGGCTGAATAATTAATAAAAAGCAATTCATTGGGTGCAGCCCCTAGCTGTTTGATAGTAAATTAATTAAAAAAACAATTCATTGGGTGCAGCCCCTGGCTGTCTACATTGATAATAAATTAATTAAAAAACAATTCATTGGGTGCAGCCCCTGGCTGAATAATTAATAAAAAGAAATTAATTGGTACAGCCCGACTGTAAAATTGATAATAAATTAATTTAAAATAAATCTTTGGTTCCTAAACCAACCATAACATTAATTTAAAATGTCAGGCAGCAATGCCCCAACCAGCACATAATGGAAAGGAAAAAGGTGCAAGATGGAATAGTCCTTGGGCCCTCCCACCCACCCTTATGTTGTATACGAAACAGGACAGTTTAACAAACCAATCATTTCAGTGACAAGAACTGCCAATTGTAGCTGAAATGATTGGTTTTTTTGGACCCCCATAAAACAAGCTGTCAATGTGCATTGAACATGGAATGAAAATGATCCCATACACAAACTGGCTTTACATTACAAGTTGTGGTCGTCCTCCCCATCAGTGTGTACATCCTCTCCGTCACACAATATTAATTCGTCCCCGCTGGAATCCACCAAAGGCGCCTCTATAAGTTTTTGATGTAATTGTTGGTAGAGGTCTTCCTCATGGAATTTGTAATTAATTTTAATGAACATCATTTTTTCCACATTTTGAGGAAATAACCCCCTACACCGATCACTGACAAGGTTGCCAGCTGGACTGAAACGTCTTTCGGAGTACACACTGGAGGGTGGGCAACTTAAGCAATGCAAAGCCAGTTTGTGTATGGGACTCCAAATTGCCTCTTTTTCCTGCCAGAATTAAAAGGGACTGTCTGACATGCCTATTAGAATGTTATCTCTGAAATAGTCCTCCACCTTTCTGTGAATGGAGACCGTATCACACTTAGTCACGGTAGAAGACATGTCACTATTAGGCAGTTCTCTCAGGCCTGACCAGATGTCATTATTTGGTGAACGATCTGCATGACCAGCAGGCATTCTGTAAGGAAAATGTAGCTTTTTCCTGGCAGCTGCAGAAACTGAAGGAGGAAATTATGATGTTTCACATGCGGCTGCAGCTGACAATTTTTTTTACCAACAGCTCTTTGCACAGTTTTAGATTTGGGTCTGCTGGAAGAAAACTCACAAGGTAGGAATTAAACCTAGGATCCAGAATGGTCTCCAAAATATATTTTTCAGATTTCAATAGATTGACGACTCTTGGATCCTGGTGAAATAAATCAAGGGCTTGATCCACCAATCCGACATACTTTACGCAATCGCTCCGTTTCACCTCCTCCTTCAGTTTCTGAAGCTGTTTTTGCAAAAGTCTGATGAGAAGAATGACCTGACTCAAGCTGGCTGTGTCTGAACTAACTTCACGTGTGGCAAGTTCAAAGGGTTTGAAAACCTTGCACAACACACAAATTATTCTCCAATGCGCTTGAGTAAGGTGCATTCCCCCTCCACGGCCTGTCATAGGCCGTTGTACAGGCCTGGGTGGCCTTTTGCTGTTCCTCCATCCGCTGAAGCATATAGAGGGTAGAATTCCACCGAGTTACTACCTCTTGCTTCAGCTGATGGCAGGGAAAATTTAACAGTACTTGCTGGTCATGCAATCTTCGACAAGCGGTCGCTGAATGTCTAAAATGTCCAGAATATTTTGCTGGCCACCGAGAGCATCTCCTGCGCGACCGTGTCAGTTTCTAAAAAATGTTGCACCACCAAATTAATTGTGTAAGCAAAACATGGGACGTGTCCACATGTAATGCTCTCACAATATTGGTGGCATTGTCCAAAATCACAAATCCCAAGGAGAGTCCAAGTGGGGTAAGCCATTTAGCAAAGATTTCCCCTCATTTTTCTAAGAGGTTCTCAGCGGTATGCCTCTCAAGGTGCCCATACACGGGACAATTTTTAACACGATTTTGGCAGTTTCTACAGGTTGGACAGACCAATCATTTGAAAATAGATGTATTTTGAGTCTTCTGCAACCCCGATGCGTGTCCCCGCCATCATCTAGTTGGATCACAGATCAAATGGTTTTGCAGAGAGATCCCAACCGATCGTGTACGATGTGACACACTTCTATGCATCTTATCCTATGATCGTAAGGATCAATCTTACACCATTTGACCACATCTTATGAAAAATTTCAAATTAAGAATTTCAAGGACAATCGTCCAACTCATCTTACGAACTTTGAATCTTACCGTGTATGGAGGCCTTTAGTGAAACCAGTTATACAAAGCGTAGCCTGCCTCTGTATCAGCTGTCTTTTGGTAGATGTTGCTGTTGCTGGCAATACACCTACCCAGTGGGCTGTCACAGTCATGTAATCCTTAGTTTGCCCTGTCCCACTTGTCCACATATCAGTGGTCAAGTGGACAGTGGGTACAACGGCATTTCTGAGGACATTAATAAGGTTTTCTTCAATGTCCTTGTACAGACCTGGAATTGCTGTTCTAACGAAGTGGAATCTAGAAGGGATCTGGTAGTGAGGACACGATTAACTGTTGAAAACCCACTGCAGTAATGGCAGATACTGGACGTACATCTAATACCAGCATAGCTGTTATGGTGTCAGTAATCTGCTGTGCAAATGGGTGATTGCTGTCATACTTGTTTGCCCTTGCAAACGATTGTTTAACAGTTAATTGTTTTTTGGAGGATACGCTACAAGTAGTCTTCCTCCTGGTCCCCTTCTGGGATGAAGATCCACTCACAGCAACAGGCGTAGTCATCAAGGATCCTTCTGAGGAATCATGGATAGGAGAGGAGTCAATCATGCTTTGAATACCAACACTGGATGCAGCAGGACTACTCTTGATGACGAATGAGGATGTTGATGATGCAGGTGTTGGTGGTGGAGATCGAAGGCGCTTGGATCTCACAGAGAGGGAGCAGGTAGGTGACACTGGACTTATTACGTTTTGAGTTTTGGAACTTGGCGACATACACTTTGATATTTGATGAATGCGCTCCAAGTGACGTAACAAGGAGGAGGTTCCTATGTGGTTTAGGTCCCTCTCTCTACTCACTCTTGCTTGGCAACGGTCACATATGGCTTGACAACTGTTGTCCGGATCGGGGTGGAAATAATTCCACACGTGAGAAGTGTATTTTTTTGTCTTTTGTCCCGGCATGACAACAATGGGCTTTGGCTTTTTCAATCCATGGGCAACAGCTGTTGCCTTACTTACACAAAGGACATCCTTGTCATCAACATCCTTATCACCAACATCTTCATCATCCTTAGCACCTTCAACTACCAAAATATCCTCCTCCTCCATGTGCAATTCCACAGAAGCATCCTCGATGACTATGTCTGCAAGATGTTGACTGCCCTTACCCCCATTTACAGAGGGCACACAAATGTTGGAACTTGGAGGATCCTCCAGTACACTAGTATTTAGGTCTGGCTCACACATGGCAAACGCGGACACACTTGCACTCTCCTCGGGGATTTGTGATTTCGATTTCTCAAGGCACACAGTTGGTTTTTCTGAAGGGCTATCAGAATCAGAACCCGCAGTCTTCCTAAAGAAAGGCCAAGGCCTTATCCTTTCCTTATCACTTTGTGTAGTGAATGGCATATTGCCAATTTTTTGTTTCTCTAGAGGCAAATTTCCTTTCAATTTTTTTTTCTTAACTTCAGTAAAAGTAGCTTTACCATATGGATGGGCCTTCATAGAGGACGAGGAAGTTTACAGCCTTGCACTGCTGGTGGCAGCTACCACATGTGGTTCTTGGCCTTGCTCTCCTGTCATGTGACAACCCTCCATATTTTCTGCGGTCTTGAAGCAGTTGCGTTGCCGACTTGCTAGATCTTGTGCGGCTAAGCCTAACACGCACAGACAATTAGACAAAAAAAGACAATTTAAAAAAAAAAAAATTTCAGCTCCAAAACTTGGGTCCAGAGCACAGATTGATGACGACTGGAGTCGGGCAGCACTAGGTTGCGTTGCTGACTTGCTAGATCTTGTGCGGCTAAGCCTAACACGCACAGACAATTATTATACAAAAAAGACAATTTTTTAACAAAAAATTTCAGCTGCAGAACTTTGGCCCAGAGCGCCAATTGATAACTACTGGAGTCGGGCAGCACTAGGTTGCAACGTACTGTATATTGTGCGGCTAAGCCTAACACGCACGCACACACACACAGAAAATAAATTGACAATATATATTATTTTTTGGGGGGTCTAGAACTTGGGCCCAGATGGATGCAGCAGACAGCACAGCACCAGCCCAGATGGATCAGCAATAGCCCAGATGGACACAGCAGACAGCACAGCACCAGCCCAGAATGGATCAGCACCAGTCCAGGACACAGCAGACAGCACAGCACCAGCCCAGATGGATCAGCACCAGCCCAGATGGACGAAGCAGACAGCACCAGCCCAGATGGATCTGCAACAGCCCAAATGGACACAGCAGGCAGTACAGCACCGGCCCAGAATGGATCAGCACCAGCCCAGGACACAGCAGACAGCACAGCACCTCTCCCCAGCCCTACACTACCCTCCCTCCCTGTTCAGTCTCCACAGCCGGAGTGAAATGTTGCCCGGCGTGTCCCTTATATATGGAGACGAAAGCTCGCGAGCTGCAAGATTTAGTCTTTATGGTTTTGCCTCAATCTGAGAGATCCGAGTCAGGCGGGAAACTCCGAGCCGGCTTGGATCCGACTCGGATCTACAAAAATTCGGGTGGTTTCGGATCTCTTAGATCTGAACCCGCTCATCTCTAGTTAAAATATATGTTAAAAAATTACATGAATAAAAAACAAACATAAAAGGTTATATGAAAAGTGACTATGTGTATTAAGTGGTGATGCCCTCAATAGGCCCAGCCAGAGTAGCCCTGGGGGCCCTACATCCAAACGCTCACCCCAAAGATAATATATTTACCAATTATAAGGCCTCATGACAAAGGCACATATATATTTTATCAATTGTAAGGCCTCATGATAAAGGCACATACATAAATGGATCCAAATTGAGAGCCAGCTTACCTGGGAGTCACCCCTGGGAACTAAAACTAGCACTACTAGAACCAGCATGCCATACTATTGCTGGCTCATTCATGCATCTCACAACAACAAACAAAAAATGGCAGCTGCTCAAATCAATCTGGCAGTACTCTTCAGGTGCATGAAAGGAAGGTGTCATATCAAGTAGAAAAAAAGGGGGGAGGGGGTTAACCCCCTATTGTTCCTCAGCACACTGAATTGCACCTGTAACAATACATCAAGACTATATGGTGATAGAAATTCAAAGATATTAGTTGCATGCATTTGCAAATCCATGGGAAGCGTTTGGATGTAGGGCCCCTGGGGCTATTCTGGCTGGGCATCTTCAGCGCATCACCACTTAATACACACAGTCACTTTTCATATCCCCTTTTATGTTTGTTTTTTATTCATGTCATTTTTTCACATATATTTTAACCCTTTTTCAACACTTATTAATTAGTCTTACACATCTATACTTTACACTTCACTGTCACCCTTCTTCCTTTTTTCGTGTGATGCCCTGGGCTGGACATTTTCTGGGGTGCCCTGCGCCCCGGACATGAACCCCTTAGTATTAGGAACTGCTAGTAATAGAGAAGCCGTGACGTGGCCTAGTAGCTTCCCATGGATTTGCAAATGCATGCAACTAATATCTCTGAATTTCTATCACCATATAGGCTTCATGTATTGTTGCAGGTGCAATTCAGTGTGCTGAGGAACTATAGGGGGTTAAACCCCCTCCCCCCCTTTTTTCTACTTGATGACGACAGATTGCCCATGTTCAGAGATGATTGATATACCTACACTGAATGATCAATCGTTCAGTGTAGGTACTGCAGGGGAACAGCAACGACGGTATGATTACAATGTTGTAATCGTACTGTCATGCCGCCGTCATCTAGTGGATGTGCTGCTTAAGTCATTGTTCTCTTGTTCTCCTCAATTGTTTATGTACTGTGTAAGGTGCTGCTGAACCCTTGTGGTGCCATAGAAATAAAGGATAATAATGTGCTACAGAGACTTGTTGGGTAATATTTCATTAAAGAAATGACAGGAGATTGTGCATTTAGTGCAGTGGTCAGGGAACAGGGGTAAATTACCCCACATGTGGCAAAAATGAAATTCCTGGGGGTAATGGACGGACAACCGGGCTTGCATATGACTCATTCTATAATGATTCATATGAAAGCCCGGCTGTGCCGCAGGGAGGCTCTAAGCCGGACACCCACTGAGATGTTATTACCAGTGGGCGCCTGACTCCTTCCCTGCAGCGCCGCGTTAGCAGGAGGCTGGAGTTCTCTTCTGAACTCCAGCTTCCGGCTCTCTCCATGTGCACTATGGGAGAGATGTCATAACATCTCTCCCATAGTTCCGAGGAGCAGCCAGGCATACAGGACGGCAGCGGATGCAGGAGCGGGGATTAAGGCAAGTGTTTTTTTTTGTACAAGTGGAACTACAGGGGCACTACTACAGGGGCACTATATGGGGCACTACTACAGGGGCATAACTATGGGGGCACTACTACAGGGGCATTATATGGGGGCACTACTACAGGGGCATAACTACGGGGGCTCTACTACAGGGGCATTATATGGGGGCACTGTTTTGGAGGCGAAAACTTTTCGTGCGTGCTCCCAATTTACTCCGTATTCAATTCCCAAACAGGTGAAAACGGGACCCGTCGAATGTGAACCAGGTGAAAAGTGCAGGATGAATTGGGGGCCTAACTCTGTACCCCAGAAAAGGTGGGCTGACTTCGGAAATTATTATGGTAATTTAGTATTAGCCCTAATTGAACTAGTTAGGGGACTTACTGTAAGTGGTGGTAATTGCTTGCTATTAGCGTCTAGGTTAAAAGTGTTTAAGAATGGAATAAAGCAGTGTTTTTGAGAGAAAATAAGTAGTCCCATCAAATTTGGGGTACTTGAAAATGGGTGCTAACATATATTTATGTTTCTAAAGTGAAGTTTTAGATAAAGTGAAACTTCACATACAAGCACCTGCAATATCAAAAACACTTGGCCCCTTCTTAGAGCACCCCCAGAAGCTTATGTTGCTAGTTTTTGAAGTTGTCCCCCCACTTTTTTATTTTTGCCCCAAATTTCTAATTTCACAGAATTACTTACATATTAAAATGAGGATACGTTCATAATGTCCACATTTAAAAATGTAAACATAGTCATAATTTCAGCAGTGTGAATGACAACAAAATGATTTTAGGGCTAGGGTTAAGCTGCGGTTAGGGTTAGAGCTAGATGCAGAATCAATGATCAATGACATGTCAACTGTCAACATTCACAATGTCAAAATTATGTCCATTCTGTCCATGTTGACCTAATATACCACACCCTTTTAAAATGAGTTGTCAGAAACATACACTGTACAAAACCACAATAGGCCTAGATACCATTAGAGAAAAGCCAGTGCAGTGAGTGAAGAATAGATCACCTTGTCAACTTTTAGGCACAGGGGTAGCACTATTATGCTTAAGGATTGTGTAGCAGCCAGAGGCGCAGGAAACATAGTCCTGGTGCATTACCCTAAAAAGGAATCCGGGGAATGAGAAAGCAAAAAGAATGGCAGTGTGCTAAAGGAGCAGTTCTGTTAGTGGTTATAGCAGCACAAGAATAGGAACTAGGAAAAGTCCTAGAAAAAAAATATTTAACAAATTCATCCCTAAAATAAGTTGAAAATTTAAAATACAGGTTTATGCACCCTTTAAGGTTGTGTTATTTCATCCTGTGTTTTAGTAGTGCATACCATTTGTTTTTACTTTATATACACTATACAAATGCACAATGCATTTTATTATGTCTAAGTTTATATAACTTTATTTTTAATTTACAAATCATTGGCAAGACTTTGCAAGCATTCCAATCTATATTGGAGACCTTGCCAAGTGCTGGTGTTGAGGTCATTATATTGTTCGCCTACATAACAAAAAGAAAATGACAAGGCATTGACATTGATTACCACACTTACCATATGGTTACACGTACATGCCAATTTTTACATGTGTAATTGTAAGAAAATGGAAAACGGAAAACTGTCAGTAGATTCCACCAGGGAACCACACAGCCGTCGTATACTGCGATTTCACTCATTGCCTACTAGCCAGCTGGGTGTTGCCCATACTCAGTAGCTGGTGATTACTAAAGAACAGCAAACACCAAACAGAGTGATTCACTGCCTTTTGTGTGTACCGTAGATAGATAGATGTGAGATAGATATAGATAGATACTGTAGAGAGATAGATACTGTAGATCAGGGGTGGGGAACCTTTTTCCTGCCGAGGGCCATTTTGATATATATAGCATTATTTACAGGCCAGATGCAGGCCATGCCCCCTCTGTGTGTCATCGCATGGGGGCGGGGCCACAATCACCGGTGATTACAGCAATGCCCGGAGTATCCTGAGGATGCTCTGGGAGCTGTAAGGGCAGCACTGTGACCATCTGAAGTGTCCTAAGGATGTTCCAGGCGGCACTGCTGCATAGATTCTGGCTGCAGGATGCCATTCTAGGCACCCTGCTAGCCAAATGAGGCTAGCAGAAAAAAGCTCAGAGGGCCAGACCAAATGATTCCGCGGGCCTTATACGGCCCCCGGGCCTGAGGTTCCCCATCCCTGCTGTAGATAAATAGATGTGAAATAGGGGATGCAATCGGGAAACCGGCTGCCGTGATCCCAACAGCCGGCTACCCGACTGCTTTATGGATACTGTAGATAGATGTGAGATAGATATGAGATAGAAAGACAGAAAGAGATAGATGTGAGATAGATATATACTGTATAGATAGATATATGTGAGAGAGATATACAGTAGATAGATACCATAGATAGATGTGAGATAAATAGATAGATACTGGAGATAGGTAGATAGATATATACATACTGTAAATAGATAGATGTGAGATAGAGAAAGATACTGTAGATAGATAGATGTGAGATAGTAGATATATGTGAGATCGATACATAATGTAGATAGAGATATATATTGTTGTTAGATTGATGTGAAATATATAAATATGAGATAGCTAGATAGATACTGTAGATGTCTGATAGATACTGTAGATGTGAGACAGATAGAGAGAGAGATACTGTAAATAGATAGATACTGTAGATGTGAGATAGATAGATACTGTAGATAGAGATATATACAGGTTGAGTCTCCCATATCCAAATATTCCGAAATACGGAATATTCCGAAATACGGAATATTCCGAAATACGGAATAATTTTGGCATGACAGATAATGAAACCTTTGACTTTTGATGGTTCAATGTACACAAACTTTGTCTAAGGCACAAATTATTAAAATTAATGTATACAATTACCTTCAGGCTGTGTGTATAAGGTGTATATGAAACAAATGAATTTCATTTCTGTACATAAATTTAGCTTGAGCCACAATATTTTTGAAAATATTGTATAAACTTACCTGCAGGCTGTGTGTATAAGGTGTATATAACACATAAATGCATTCTGTGTGTATATTGGGGTCCCATTCCCAAGTTATTTCATTATGATATGCAAATATCCAAAATACGGAATATTCCATTATCCAAAATACCCCTGGTCCTAAGCATTTTGGATATGGGAGACTCAACCTGTACTGTAGTTAGATAGATGTGAAATAGCTAGATAGATACTGTAGATGTGAGATAGATACTGTAGATAGATAGTGTAGATGTGAGATAGATAGATATGAGATAGATAAATAGATGTGAGATAGATAGATATGAGATAGATAAATAGATGTGAGATAGATCGATACTGTGTAGATAGATGTGAGATAGATAGATAATGTAGATAGATATATATATGATTTAGATGGATAGAGGTACAATGTAGATAGATAGAGGTAGCATAATGTGAAATGTGGGCCCTATTGTGTGGCATAAAATTAAATGTGGGCACTACTGTGTGGCATAAAATAAATTGAAAGTACTATTGTATGGCATAATATGATCTGTGGGCAATAGCATGTGGTATAATGCGATATGTGGGCACTAGCATGTGAACTGGGCATAATTTGACAGCACATGTAATTTAATATTTCTTATATTAATGTATAAAAACTGTATATCAGTTTTAGCTCTGCACCCAAAATGTTGTCCTTCGAAATTAAAATGTGCCCTCCTCGATGATCAGCACCATGCCCAAAAATATCCTAAAGTGAATACTATTAATAAAACGTACCTGTGCATTTTATGGACAGCCTTTAAAATCTATATGACATTAAAATTGAATGTAGAAAAGAAGGATAAAAAAATTGTACAATGTAACTATTGGGGAGCAGAACAGCCCTTACTGGAGACTTTAGGGAATGTATGGCATTAATGGGATGAGTAACATATTTTAGTTATTACTGTTGCTCACACTTTCCAGTAAAGTTCTGAAATGCCTAATAAATGTAATAATAAACTTAATGTTGAGAAATTAAAAAAACAAAAAAAACACCAATAATTGAAAAGACTTGTTGGTTAGAAAGCTAGGTCTAGAGAATGAAAGTAGAAATGATGAACAATATTACCAAGAGCAGAGTCATCAGCAGGATAAACGTGACTAGGGCTGTCCAAGATGCCCTGGATGTCAATGCCACCAGCTGGAGCAGTCAGCAAGGAGTGCACTGGAGATCTAGGTCTAATTTCTTGGTTTTTGATGCGTTTCTTTGGAGAGGAGGTGTAACATGGTTCCACCAGGTATGAATTTTCTTTAAGGGAAAAAACAATTATAGATGTGAATAGAAAACATAAAACATGTTTTCTACATTTATCTAACATTGATGAAATACATCAGTTATCATCCCATTTTATACCATGGTCCTTCCATAAAAAAACCCTGGGCTTCATTCAGTATCCCACGGCTTAAGTTCTTCTTTGCTCTCCCTAGCTCACACACTGTCTCACCAAGTTCTGCAGATTATGTGGCTACCCTCATGGGTGCTGCAATGAGCCATGTGTTATTTCAATTCACTGCACACATCCTGCTTACATTGCTCAAGATCTTATTTCTTAAAATATAAATGTAGCCACAATTTAAATTTCTCTCTTCCACCCCTTTCCAATATAGAATTTTTGTTTCCCTTTATACTTAACTGTCCAGCTATTCCAGCCGGGATCAAGCAATACATTGGCTCTATTTGAAAGCCTTAGTTTTTGTACTGGATCTTCCCTGATATGTACAGAAACCAGCTTCCCCAGCCTTATGTGAACGACAGGAACAGTGCCAGATTAACAACAGGGTGGTCAACCAAAGGCCCACACACACAGCTATATCACCAGCGTGGAGGACAATGTGGCATAATATGAACTGGGAACATTACAGTGTGTTTAACACATTTGTGGCTCTGGGAATATGTACACATTATACCTAATATCATCACCAGCATATCATATTAACAATTTTATTGGTAGAGGCCCCCACAGGTTATTTGAACAATGTGACACCTTAGGGAATTTCGAACAGAGGTTAAAGTGGAAAACTCCTTTAAGAAACTGAAGTAACTGTGTATGCTTCCTACAGGGATCTCAAAGAGATTAGAGGTCTCTTTTTTCTCTGCAGATACTAAAACATTGTTGGATGTTGCAGATGGACAAAGCTGACACATGTAGTGGTAAGAGTATCTTGAATATAACAAAACAAAATAAAAAATAACACCACAATTTTATTATAGCAAAACAATATATATTTTTTTTCTCATTTGGTCATAATTTTGCAATTATCAAACACATCATACTTAGCCTTATGTCTGACTAGGCAACTACTGATGTCCCATGCATTGATGTGCTAATTTTAAAGCAGCTGCTACCTTGCAAATAAATATAAAAGAAAGTATTCTGTGCATGTTGTGTGTTTATGCCAAAGTTTTTGTTAGTATGTTTTTTTCCCTATTTGTGATGCTACATAATGACCAAGTAAAAAAAAAAAAACATAAAAACATTATTTTCTGTAATATTTTAGATTTGCTTGAAGGGCAGGTAAGTAGGAGTGTGCAAGTGGTGCCATCGTATAGTGTGCAGGGCCCTCGAGACATCAATGTAGCTGCCCCACGGCACCTGCATGTGGTTGGCAAGGTGCCTGGAATATCACTTCGGCGTGAAAAAAATAGTGTATATAAATTACACTTTGAATGTGAAATTCAAAACAAATATGTAATTCCCAATGCAATGTAAATAGGGGAAAAAAATTACTTTTTAATGCACCGTAAAATACCTTCCATGGAATCCATCTGGGGGACACTGCATATCTTGACAATGGGTAGAGGGGTCGGCACAGGAGTATAGGCACTAAATAGGATAGTGTGAAGCTCTGCCCCCTCCCACCTCCACAGGACCTGCTTAACCAAGCAGAAAGAGGAAGAAGAAACAGAACAACAAACCACAACTATGTAACAGGAATAACCAAGAACATAGAAGTAACAACAAATCAGGGAAGGAATGCAGTGTCCCCAAGATGGATTTCAAGGAAGGGATTTTACTTTGAGTAAATAATCCAATTTCCTCTATCATCCGATCTTGGGGGCAATGCATATCTTTTCAATGGGACTTCCCAAAGCAAGCCTAAAAGGGGGTTCTCAAATCCACTTGTCCAGGGCTTTGAAGGTCTCTGAAGAGCCTCCAAGACAAAGTTAAGATCCCACGGAGAAAGAGGAGACCTATATGGAGGCTGACTATGAAGCAACCCTTTGCAAAAATATCTGGACCTCTGGAAGTAGGGCTAAATGCTTTTAAAACAGAACAGACAAAGCTGACACTTTTCCCTGGATGGAAGAAAGGCAGCCTTTAGTCATCCCATCCTGAAGGAAATTAAGAGCCACGGTAGTTGAAAAGTAGCTGGGGAAATAGACTGTTGCACGCACCAAGATATATAAAGTTTCCAGATACAATGATAAATCTTGAAAGTAACTGGTTTACAAGTCTGAATCATGGTCTGAACTACTTTCCAGGAAAACCCTCTGGCCCTCAGGATCTGGGTTTCAAGAAATCTGGGTGTAGGCATGATCCCTGATGAACGAGATCGTCTCGGAGAGGAAGGCGTTAAGAAACGTCCGCTAGCATTTCCTGATGGATGGCGTACAAAGGACGACAGGGCCAGTCTGGGGCTACAAGGATCACAGGAAGACCCTCTCGTCAAACTCTTTGAAGAACCCTGGCCAGCATAGATATCAGTGGAGATATCCCAGCTGAAAAGACCAAGTCACCGTCACAACAGCGTCTACAAGAACTGCTTTAGGATCCCTTGAGCAAACCCTGTACACAAGAAGCTTTTTGTTTAAGCGCAAAGCCATCAGTCTCAGATCAGCTGACACACTGTCTGGGATGGATAGTGTGTCGACTGGGGAAGTCCACCTACCCATGCCTGGAATGTGAAGAGCAGAAATGGCAGTGACCCAGATTTCTGCCCAAGGAAGGATGTGAGACACCTCTGACATGGCTTAACTGTGTGTGTGTCCCTGGTTGTTGATATAGGCCACGGTAGTGGCATTATCTGATTAGACCTGAACGGTTCTTCCTTGCAAGACTGGTTGAGCCTGGACTAGTGCATTCCAGATCGCCCTCAACTCCAGGATGTTGATGGGGAGAGTGGATTTCCTCTCTGACTAGAGACCATAAAGTCAGAGGTCCAGAGTAACTACACTGGCATCTATAGTGTGCAGCACCCAGTCCCAAACTGAGATTGGGGATCCCTTTGGACAGATTGGGGGGTATGGAGCCACCAAAGAAGCTACTGGCGTGTCAGGGGTACAGACAGAAGAGCTGTAAATCCAGATGAGAACCGGTCCTGGACCACCGACGCAGGATCTGCCTCTGAAAAGGCCAAGCATGAAACCTAGAAAAGGGGACCACCTCATAGGAAGATACCATCTTCCCCAGAAGTTGCATACTTTGGAGAATAGAAACTCAAAGTAGCTGAAGAAGTGATAGCACCAATGACTGGAGAGCTTGGATCTTCTGAGGGGGAAGGAAAACTTTCTGACAGCGGGTGTCGAAAAAAAGACCCAAGAACACCATCCTCTGAGCGGGTGTGAAGTTGGACTTGGGGTAATTTAGAATCCAACCATGAGTCTCTAAGAAGCTTACCGCAAACCGCAGATGTTGTAGGGCGAAGTTCTGTGAAGGGGCCTTTATAAGGAGGTCAACCAAATAAGGAATAATGGTGATTCCCTTCTTGCTCTACAAGTAAACCATATGGGCCTTGGCCTCTCCAAATAGGAATGTGAAGGTAAGCGTTCTTGACATTTACAGATGCTAAAATTTGGCGCCCTCCATTGTGCTGATAACCGAGTGCAGAGACTACATCTTGAATTTTCCAAGAAAGATGTGGATTCAGCGGTTATAAATTCAGAATTGGATGAAATTACCTATCCGGCTTTCCCATAAGGAAGAGGTGAGTAAAACCCTTGGCCTTCTCGGGAAGATGAAATCGGAACAATAACTCTGGAATCTAAGGCCCGTAACCAATTTGAGGCGAAAAGTCTGGATTTGTGATACTTTTTCGCCGATGACGTCATTTTCGCCTGTTTTGCTTTTACCCCGTATTCAATTTGAAAGATTTTCTGCCTAGGTGGAAAGTCAATGCAATGTAATTCTATGAATAGCAGGCGGAAAAAAGTGCAGAATTGGGGTTTTGGGGTGCAACGTTGCGGGAACCCCCGTGCAGTCTTCAGACAGTCCCCCAGAGGTAAACTGTGTCAATTTAAACCAAAAAAACACTTAAGAACACCCCAAAAAATCACTTTCTTTTTGGGAGCGAAAAAAAAAAAAGTTGGGGGACAAAGCTAAAAACTAGCAAACTTAACTCTAGGGGGGGGGGTCCCCAATTATGCCCCAAGTGTTTTATTTAATTGCAGGTGCTTGCGGCAGGTGGATTTTTTACGATTTTTTCAACTTCACTTTAGTAACTTTTAAATATGCTGACCCCCATTTTCAAGTACCCCAAATTTGCTGGGAAAACTTATTTTTTGCAAAAAATACTACTGAATACTATTCTGCATCACGTATAGAAAAACGCTATTTAGCAGCTATTGAGCCCGTTTAAAAACACCAAATAACTTCAGCAAGCCAAATCGGGGGGTACCATAGGGAACCTCCATGTCATTGCATCTTTTGGGGGGTGTCAGGCTAATTTCCCCAAATCTGACAGTACTATCCGCCATTCAAGTTTCGTCCGGGTCCCGTTTTCGCGTACTTTCAAATTGAATACGGGGTAAAGCGGGCACGCGTGCGTGATACTTTTCCACCTACAAAACGGTCTGAAAAAAAAAAGTCTGGACCGTGAAAAAGTATTGCTGCTTGGCTCAAATTGAATACGGCTCTAAGAGAGAATTGACAGCTGACAGGAGAGATGTACATTTGGATGGCTCCTGGGGAAGAGGAGTGAGCATAACATTTGTGGGCAAGGGGCCTACTGAAGCCAGTCATCCCAGAACCTAAGCAGACAGGCCACTATCACTGGACGATGGGGTCCGATTACCTGGGAGTCATGCAGCTGGCTTAAGGGGTTTGGGCCCGGGTCGGCAAAAACTGGTTCCCCTTTGGGCGTAAATTGGAGCGTCTCTGAAGGTCTGAGATTTGCCCCTTCAAGAGAAGCGAAAGGAAAGAAACCGGGACGGTTTTGCTATTTAAAAAGTACCTTACTCCAAGGCACTAAATAAAAAACTAAGGTCTGGTGGAGGTGGTAGGCGTTAGAGGGGGCGGAGCCTCACACTTAACTGTCCCCCAGATTGGATGATGGAGGAAGAGGACTAGCTTAAAGCAATCAGAATTTAAATGACATAGTAATAAAAGCCAGCAGGCTGCACTTACTGCAGATTTCTGTTTGCACCCTCCTGAGATGCGAACAGAAACCAGCGATAAATAGGGCTTTCTGTCCTTACCACAGCCGCCACAAGTGCATTAACCCATAGCTTTGGGTACTTAACCTGGAATCTATGGGTGAACACGTGTTAGCTGTGGGGTTCCCGCAGGAGAAAACGGGCTTATAATTGAATAGCTCCAAGTGTTAAAGCTTGAGGCTATTTGCCAGTGGTAAGCACTGTGGCTAATGGAATATTACATTTAAAAAATATTCCTCTCTTTCCCCACAATGTTCCTGGCATGTTCCTCATTACAAGATATCACACAACAGCCACAATTTAAAAAAAATAAAAATAAATTCTGTTTTATAGAACTTTCTGGATAACGGGTCTTTGAGTAACAGATGCCATACCTGTATATACTATATACCCATTCCTAAACTCACCAGTGTTAATAATTGATATAAGTTGTTCTTGATCTTCAAGATCTTCTGTGTATAAAGTTAATGGTTCACTGAAAGCAGATAAAAGTGAATATCAGAGAATGGTTTAATATGAATCAGGCAATTTAGAACATAATATTCAATACTGTTGGGATATTTAGGGTAACTGCTGTAAAGCTTTCAAAATGAAATTCTGATATATTATTAGTCAAGTCATGTAACATTTTGCTTGGACTCAAAAATGGCAAAATCAATATACAAAATGACACCTATTTTGTGAAGAAGCATATTTTCAATCACATTTGACACTTACAATAAAACAAAAGAAAAATCTGCGCTTTTTGATCTGCGCGGGGACACCAGAATTATCAAAACATGAGAAATAGGTGATATAGATTTAATAAGCTGAAAATCAGCACAAGAGAACACATAAATACATAATAAAGAGTTGATCAGACTCTATTCAAAACAAACATACATATAACATTAAGTGTACAGACACTAAATAACAATATACAGTGTCCTGTATGGACACTAATAGAAAATGTTTTGTATATGGTTTACATCTGTGAGAATGATAGGATACAAACAGAATAAATTAAAAACTAAGATTCACAAATAACCAGACAAACACATCAATGTGAATATTGACCGGCTGGAAAGAATCACCTGTATAGCAAATTAACCCTTAAAATGAGGGAAAACAGTCTCGTATATGGCACCAGTCATATGGAATGTTTAAATGAGCAAAGGATATAATAATTTTCCCAAATGTTGGTACCACATCAGAGGTATTAGATCTCAGTCAATTGGCGTGGAGATTCCTTGTATTTAATCAATACAGTAATAATAAAAAAGTTACTTTGTAACAGAACAAATTTCTGCAAATGAAAGGGGAGTAACTGAAGGTGGTAATAAACTCACTAGATGCCTGCTGAGTACCGTGTCTGAATCACTACGGCTGAATGGTATCAAGATGGTAGATGGCTCTGGTAAGGTAACTCACGGGGGTATAATCCTCTCCAGATATCCTCAATCACCGGAGCACTGTAGATGGAAACAGTGGGCGGTATGAACGAACCGCAATATAACACCCGTTGGGCGCTTCAAGATAGTAGCGGCATTCAGGATGGCCGCAGCAGCCGGCTGCCAAGAGTCTCGAGGGATCAGCGTGAAGATGACTGCAATCAACCACCCGGACCAGAGCAGCAGTCAATCAGACAGGATCAGCCGTTCGAAAAACAAGGAGACCGGCACATAGGCAGTCAGGTAGGGACAGCTTCCGTCTCCAATAATATGAAGTAGACAGTAATGTAGCCAGTATGTTTGTCAGCTTTCCAATGAAGAAACAATGGGACAGATACTGACTCCAAACTACTTCAGTTGTACAGAGGGAAACAGCAACGCGTTTCGGCTACAGCTGTAGCCTTTTTCAAGCCAGGATGTTTCCCTATATCCATTATAGGGTTTAAACAGTGCTAGAACAGAGTTGATTGGTCAGTCAATTATCTAGTTTTAATTTAACCCCATATGGCATATTTAGAAGCAATATAATGAGCTCACAGTAATTAAAATTCAATACAAAAATATATTAAATGTACAATGTACAGAATTTGTTTTAACACAGGTTAAATAATTTTAATAAAAATAAATAAAAATTATATATAAAAATATGTAATGAAATTAAGACTAAAATTAGTCATAATAAATTAGACAACAATCATTATCAGCAAAAGGCTAATGTAAAAATCTGATGTCCCAGCGCAAACATGACCTGTTTTGTCATGGTATAACAATAATATTTATACTTACACATCAAGTATTCGCAGTCATCAATCAATAATATTGACAACAATACTATTAGTCTCGTTATCGTTAGAGATAAATCTATAGAATATCATTACATTTACCATAAGAAACAATATTGAAGGGAGAGGGTGTATGTATGAGGAACATCCTTATTTGATCTAATTCACACAATTTAGATCCATATCTCTCTAAGTAGACAAATAACAAACATACATATACACATACACACATATATATTCAAACACAGAAAGGGATCTGATACAGATATATCTAGGATACCAATGATACATGGAAAACCCGAAAGGGATAAGGGGCTGAACTAAATGAAAGGCTGAACTAAATAGGAGGAAAAGGGGCAGACCGAGACCGATCAACTGACCACACAGTACATGTCGAGTGGCGACGGTCCACCCCTTGTCCCCAATGAAACCAAATAAACCTAAACACATAGGTTCAGTTGCAAAATTCAAGTGCTTCATTCAAACCATCTGGAGAGAGGGTTTGAAGTTTGAAAATCCACTTAGATTCGGCTTCACATAATCTCCTATATCTATCACCGCCCCTACTAGTGGACCTATAAACTCCAACCCCATGACCCTCAAACAAGAAGGTTATTTTGGTGAACCTCAGCATAGTGTCTGGAGACACTATGTGTCACCAAACCTTTCTGGACATTCAATCTGTGTTCGCGAAAGCGTTCTTTTAATGTCCTAGTTGTACGACCAACATATTGTATGGGACAACCGCAACTAAGTGCGTACACCACATAAGAGGACTCGCAGTTAATAAAACTATCGATATCAAACTTATTGCCTGTTTTAACTGAAAGGACTTGTACATTTTTAGTAATATGTTTACATGTAAGACATCTCGTTCGATTACAGGGAAAACATCCTTTTGGTTTAATTGGGAGCCAGGTGTTAATACTAGTTGTTTCTTTTGAGCTTCTAGAAAAAGTGCTTGGGGCTAGAAAGCTTTTTAAATTTCTGTTCTTTTTGAAGACAATATGTGGTTTTGGGGCAATATTAGGAGAAAGTATTGGATCAAGCAATAAAGTTTAATAATTTTTAGTGATAATTGCTTTAATTTTATTTGACTCATTATTAAATTGAGAAATATAAAGTAAAGAAGTGTCTTTTTTTATTTTTTTAGATTTATTTATTATCTCTAAGGGTGCATCCGTAGTAATAACATCGTTTTCTAAAACACTCATAGAATCAACATTAGCACTGGTGTAGACATTATTATCATGTAATTGAGATTTGTGTGTCAAATCAGCATGCATAAAAGCACTATCCACCAACTCCAGGGGGTAACCTCTATTTAGGAAATTTACTTTCAATTTATCAGCATGTAAATAGAAATCTTCGTCTCTTGTACAATTCCGCCTAACTCTACCCATCTGACTCTTAGGAATATTGTCAATCCACGGACGATAATGTCCACTTTTATAATGAAGATACGAGCTAGAGTCCACTTTTTTGGTATAAAGAGTAGAGATAATTCTATCTTTTACAACTGATAGAGTGACATCCAAGAAATCAATAGAACTGTGACTAAAGTGCGAAGTGAAACATAAATTCATATTATTAGTGTTCAAAAAATTTGTGAATTTCTGGGCAGAAAGAAGATCCCCATCCCAAATAAAACATCTATGTAACGGCCATAGAACACCAGACTCGCTCCGGCTTGTCCATCCCAAATATAATGATCCTCAAATAAGCCCATGTACATGTTAACATAGCTCGGAGCGAATCTGGTGCCCATGGCTGTTCCGTGAATTTGTAAGTAGTGGGTCGAGTCAAAAACAAAATAATTGTGTGTCAAAATATAACGAATACAATTTAATAAAAATTCCCATAAATCATGAGGGGTATCAACATCCCTTTCCAAAATTTCTCTCACTGCCAAGATCCCAGCCTCATGTGGGATATTGGAGTAGAGAGCCTGCACATCCAAGGAAAAGAACGCATACCCTTGACGCCATGTGATAAGCTTCAATTTATTTATTAAATCCATAGTGTCTTGGATATGTGATCTCTGTGTGACAACAAATTTCTGTAAAAAGTGATCAACAAAAAAGGATAAATTAGAAGTGAGTGAATTAATACCCGAAATAATAGGATGCCCCGGTGGTAAAATTAAAGACTTGTGAATTTTGGGTAAATAATAAAACACCCGTGTAATAGGGTGACTAATAAACAAAAAATAAAATTCATCCTTATTAATAATATTTTTATCTTTAGCTTCATCCAATAATGTTTTTAATCTCTTCTGGAAAACTAAAGTTGGATCTCTCTCTAGAGTTAGATAAAATCTAGTATCCTGGAGTTGGTTCAAAGACTCCTTAATATAATCACTTGTATTCAGGATGACGACTCCACCACCTTTGTCCGCAGGCTTTATAGTAATGGAGTCATCATCCTGAAGAGCCCTTAGAGCCAACCTCTCACCATGTGACAAGTTTCTCTTACCAAAATCCCTATTTGAGTTGGAGTTACACAGTGTCTGGAACGCTTTAAATGTATTTTTATAGAATATTTGAATACTGGGGCTTTTGTGACACAAAGGATAAAAATTTGACTTTTTTTTAAATTTGGTTCTATCTAGAGGAACGGGAGGACCGTTTATATCAAACATTTTAATTTCATCCTCTCTGTCTCCCCCTTCAGCTTGTAAGGATTCTAATATAGAAAGACTTTCTAAATCATGTGCATCCAAAATAATCGGATCATCGGCCTTATCTAATTTTTCTTTTCTAGTTTTAGAAAAGAAATAACGTTGTCTGCACAATGATCTTACATAACGGTTGAGTTCTGTAAATAAATTGAAAAGGTTAGGGTTAGTACTAGGGGCAAAATTAAGGCCCTTCGAGAGCAACAATGTTTCAGTAGTGCTAAGGGACCTAGTGGACAAATTAAAAATACCTGATGTATCTAATAAAGTCTGGGACGTCTGGGATCTCCTCCCTCCCATTCCCCTCTTTCCCCTATTTCCCTTGTTCTTTTTGGGGTCCTTTCTTGGAGGGGTAGATATCGATTGCGGTATGGAAACGTTTTCCAATCCTTTTCTCGATTTGAAAAATCCTGTTGGTGGATTTGATTCAATTTATTTTTAGGTCTCGCTCCTGGATCTAAATAAGGGGATCTAATGGGAGCTGTAGCATTTCTATCCATGTTCAAAGGTTCATTTATAGATTTGGAATTAATATTCGTCCTAATTGATCTAAATCTAGGAGCAGACTATGGTGAACTAATTCTAAAATTGGGAAAATATTTCTGTTTTGGATGTGATCTTTTTTGATATCTTATTGGATGATTCTCATCCCTTAAAAGCTTTAACTTTTTCTTTGTTATAAGTTCTCTCTCATACCCCCCATAATGGTCTGATTTAATTCTGAATCTCTCCTATTAAAATCTGGATCATCCTTGAATTGTAATAGCTCTTTGTGGCTCTGTTCAATTTCTTTAGTAATTTTTTCTATTTTCCTTTCCCTATAACTGATCAATAGTTTAATCAGAGAGATAGAACAACGTTTAAGGGTTAAATCCCATTCCTTAGTTAATTCCAAATCATCATTGATGGATAAATGTTTATTAATCTGTAGACCTTTAGGTATCCTATCCAGTTCTAAATATTTGGACAGGAACACACTATCCAACCAATGTCTGCTTTCAGCCAACAAAAGAGACTCCAGCTCCAAGAAACCATGATTCATATCTGGTTTTAGATCAACAGGTATAACATAATTTTCAACATCAAATCTTGACAAAAATTCCTCTCTCCGGTTTTTCCTCTCTCTAATCCATGACAATTCGGTCATATTGATCCCCTATTTATAATGCAGCTGGGTTGACAAGATAAATATAACACAAAAAAAGGTACCGAGCTCTATATAAAAACAGGGAGATCAGAAAAAAATGCAGCAGAAAAAATAAGGTGATTGTCAACCTTATATAATAGATAAATAAAAGAAAAATCTGCGCTTTTTGATCTGCGCTGGGACACCAGAATTATCAAAACATGAGAAATAGGTGATATAGATTTAATAAGCTGAAAATCAGCACAAGAGAACACAAAGAGTTGATCAGACTCTATTCAAAACAAACATACATATAACATTAAGTGTACAGACACTAAATAACAATATACAGTGTCCTGTATGGACATTAATAGAAAATGTTTTGTATATGGTTTACATCTGTGAGAAGGATAGGATACAAACAGAATAAATTAAAAACTAGATTCACAAATAACCAGACAAACACATCAATGTGAATATTGACCGGCTGGAAAGAATCACCTGTATAGCAAATTAACCCTTAAAATGAGGGAAAACAGTCTCGTAAATGGCACCAGTCATATGGAATGTTTAAATGAGCAAATGATATAATAATTTTCCCAAATGTTGGTACCACATCAGAGGTATTAGATCTCAGTCAATTGGCGTGGAGATTCCTTGTATTTAATCAATACAGTAATAATAAAAAAGTTACTTTGTAACAGAACAAATTTCTGCAAATGAAAGGGGAGTAACTGAAGGTGGTAATAAACTCACTAGATGCCTGCTGAGTACCGTGTCTGAATCACTACGGCTGAATGGTATCAAGATGGTAGATGGCTCTGGTAAGGTAACTCACGGGGGGTATAATCCTCCAGATATCCTCAATCACCGGAGCACTGTAGCGCTCGGTACCTTTTTTTTTAATTACAATAAAACAGTCCCCATGTATAGTGTCTTGTGTACTAAATATATATATATATATATATATACACAGTATATATATATATATATATACACAGAGAGAGAGAGAGAGAGAGAGAGGGAATGGGTATGAAATCCCCCCCTAACCCTAACCCTCCTTGGGGGTGCCTAACCCTAACTTCACCCTCAAGTGCCTAACCCTAATCCCCCCTCTAAGTGCCTAACCCTAACCTCCCCCTTCCCCGCTACCTAAACCTAAGTCCCCCGGGGGGGGTGCCTAACCCTAACCCTCCCCCTAGCCTAACCCTAACCTAACCATCCTGGGGGGGTGTCTAACCCTAAGCCCCCCCCGGGAGCCCTAAACCTAACCCTCCCCCCCGGCAGCTGTCCACTCACGGTGCCCGGCATCACTACGATCGTGATGCCGGGCGCCGGTCTCCCGGCGTCGGGGAAATGCGGGCGTCTACATCTAGATGCCCGGCATTTCACCCTTGTCGGGATAAGACAGTCGGGAAGCCAGCTGCCGGTATACAGGCTTCCCGATTGCTTCCCATAGAGAGAGAGAGAGAGAGAGAGAAAAGTTCACAAGTCTTGCACACTCAAACAAATTATTTCATGGGTGCCTGGTCCAAATAGATAGATAAACAGAAATGTCCACGTCAATAGACAACCAGCACGCCAAAATGATTGCAAAAAGGTAAAAGTCTTTTTATATCACCACAGCATATTTCAATACAGCGCCAGTTCACAATAAAGTGCAACAGTGCAAAAAAAGAGGTTTAAATGTGATACTCATCAAGTCAGTGACCCATCGCTGTGGCATGGTGTGTAGCCCGGCCCGACAGCTGTTTCGGCACCCTCAGGCACCTTCCTCACGAGGCATAACCACACAATTACCAGCCTATGTTCTTATACCCTCTGTGAAGCACACCTGAAATCTATAATGATGATGTTCCATAACAATCACCTGTGTAGCTTGCATCCACTGGAACCTCCACATGTCAGAGCGACGCGTCCAACGGGGAACCGGAAGTGACGCGTGCGCTCCAACGGAGCTTGCTTTCCACAGCCCGGAAGTCATATTCCGGTTTTGCTGTCAATGCCTAATATTACGGTACATTACAAAATTATTCACAGGCTATTAAGTATTATATTCAGAGTCAGGTGATAGCATCATATAGTATAAGTTATGTCTCACAGAGGGCAAGAAACATACAAAAATTACAAATGTTAAAAAGACACAAACAGACATGGAAAGAGAAGATGTTATTAAATGCAACACTTTATAAGAAACAACTAAAATTTAATTCTTCTTTAAGCCCCAAAGGTGACAAGGAGCGTAAGTCATAAATCCAGCGACATTCATTCTGAAGCAGTTTTTTACCACGATCTCCGCCTCTGACAGAAGGAGGTATATGATCGATTGGCATCACTTTAAAATCCAAGAGACTATGACCCATGTCCACGAAATGCCTAGCAACTGGAGGAGTGTTGCCATCTACCACTGTAAACGCTTTACGTATGGATGAACGGTGTAGTGCAATCCGTTCTTTGAGCATGCGAACAGTCTTGCCCACATAAATACGATTACATGGGCATTTAATTATGTATACAACAAATTTGCTTTCACAATTTAATCGATGGTGAATTTTAAACACTCTTTTAGTTAACGGGTCCTCAAATTGATCACCGGTGATTAAAAATCTGCAATTAATGCATCCTGAGCAACGAAACACACCATTCTTCAAAGATAACCAGGTTTTTGATGATTTCGTTCCAACATTCATTTTTGTAACCATATCTTTGATGTTACTGCTACGTCTGTAGCTAATCAATGGTAAATCTTTACAGCTCTTTTTTAATGCTGGGTCTGTTTGCACAATATGCCAATGGCGAAAAATAGCACTCTTAATTATTTGTGAACTGACAGAAAAAGTGGTATTAAATACCAGTCGTTCCGGTTTCGCTACACATGCAGTTTTCTTATCATCCAACAGCGCGGTCCTATCAAGTTGCAGGCATTTTCCATTGCTTGTTTAATCTCCTTTTGGTCATAGCCTCTCTCAATAAACTTATTTGACATCTGTTGAAGAGCCATCGGTAATTATTTAGTATCTGAAGTTATGCGTGCGACACGTAATAATTGTGAAAAAGGTAGGCCCTTTTTAAGGGGTCTTGGATGGAAGCTATCCGCCTCCAAAAGTGTATTCTTATCTGTTGTTTTTGTGTATACAGATGTCTTAATTTTGTCACCAGTGAAATCAATCGTTACATCTAAATAATTAATCGATGTCGCACTAAAGCTACAGGTAAATCTAATAGTACTTTCAATAGAGTTAAGATAATTTGTAAACTCAAGTAAATAGTGTTCACCACCAGACCACACCATGAAAACATCATCGATGTAACGAACATAAAACAAAATATATTTATCTAACGGATGTAACATAATATATCTCTTTTCGTACTCATGCATGAATAAATTAGCATACGCCGGGGCCATGTTCGAACCCATCACGGTTCCCCGGCATTGCAAGTAAAAGGTGTTATCAAATAAAAAATAATTTTTATGTAATATAATATTTATCAATAACATGACAAAATCGACTGGTGGTCCATCATACTGTTGACTGGTGGTGATCATATCCCTAATTGCCTGCATTCCCTCCTCATGGGGAATGTTCATATACAGATTAACGAATTATCTTAACCCCCCCCCCAAAATCCCGATATGTGCGCGGGAAAAAAATGGGCGTGGTCACTTAAAAATGGGGCGTGTCAACATGACACACCCCTTTATTTTCACGCTGAACATTCCTATCCATATGCACCTTAATCCCAGTAGTACCCCTTATACAGTACCCCCAGTTTGCAGTTGTGGTCCCTCTTATGCAGGCCCATAGTAGTGCCCCTTATACAGTATCCCCAGTAGTGGTCTCCCTTATACAGCCCCCAATTAGTTCCCCTTTCTCAGTGCCCTATGTAGTGTTCCCACTTATGCAATGCCCCCAGTAGCAGTCCCCACAATGCAGTGCACCCAGTAGTGGTATCCCCTTATGCAGTGCCCTTTATATAGTGCCCCCAGTAGTAGTCACCCCCCCTATGCAGTGCCCTTTATATAGTGCCCCCAGCAGTAGTCCCCCCCATGCAGTTTTCCCAGTAGTGGTCCCCCTTATGCAGGCACCCAGTAGTGATCCCCCCTATCTAGTGCCCCCTGTAGTGGTCTCCGCAGTGCCCCTAGCAGTAAGCCATTTATATAGTGCCCCCAGCAGTAGTGCCCCCAGTAGTAGGCCACCTGATGCAGGCCCCCAGTCCAGTGGTCCCTGTAGTGGTCCTTCCTGTTATTGCCCCCAGTTGTGGTCCCCCCAGTGCAGTGCCCCTAGTAGTAGGCCCCATTTATAATGCCCCTAGTAGTAGTTCCCCCCCCCTCAAGTAGTGGTCCCCAGTTGCGGTTCCCCCTCCTGATTAAGTGCTCCCTGTAATAGCCCCCCCAGTAGAGGTCCTCCCAATACCCAGTAATAGCCCCCCCCCAGTAGAGGTCCTCCCAATAATGGTGCCCCCAGTGGTAGCCACCCTCCCCCCGTTGTGCCCCCACCCCAGTAGAGGTCCCCCCAGTGGTAGCCACCCCCCTCCCCAGTTGTGCCCCCAGTAGTGCTGACAGGTTTTTAAAAGAAAATATATAGAAACATACTTACCTGAGTCCACGCTGCTGCTCCGGACCGCGACACCTCTCCTGCCGCCGCCTGCCAGTCCTCCCGGGCTGGCGCGCTCAGCATTATGGGAGAGACGTCATGATGTCATGACGTCTGTCCCATTACCCACTGCAGGAGCCAGACGGAAGTCCGGCTCTTGCAGTGGGTGCTGCAGCTGTCAATGAGAGTCTGTCTGACTCTCATTGGCTGCTGTTTAACACACGCATCGCCGCCAGCGCTGGCGTCGATGCGTGTGTTATGCACAGCCTGAGCCTGCCTCCTGGCGCTATTGGGCAAGCGCTCAGGGGGAGGGAACGGGCTCATGTGTGTAGCACAGGACCGGCGCTGGAAGCCTGGCGCCGGTCCTGTGTAAATGTGTAGCGCTGACCGCACTCACTGCGGCCCGGACCGTGGCCAGCGGCGCCCCCCCGCGTCGCCGGTCCCACAGCACCCAGGGCACGCACCCTGCTCGCCCTGCCCTAGTTACGCCACTGTGTATGTATATATATATATATATATATATATGAATAAATAATGGGCAGTGTGTTTTAGGTAATTTAAAAAAAATTTGGGCTACAGTAGATCAGTTAAAAAGAAAATGTTTTATTTTTATTTTGTAAAGTGAAGTATAATTTTAAGAAATGTTTTGTCCACTAAAATATTATTTGAAAATTCTGTTATTTATTTATTTAATTGTTTTATTTAATACTTTAATTTTTTAGTAAACTTGGCAAATAATAGGTGGGTGCAGTATATACAGATGTGTCCTTGACTCCTTATACATCTTTGCTGCAGTTGTACTAAAGAGCTCCTCATGGTGCACCAGGTCCCGTCAGAATCTGCTAGCACTGGGCGACTATTTTTTGGACGCACCAGCAGATTGTGCTGATTAATTTGATATGCAACATATATCTGTGTGCGAATGAGTCTGTGAATCTGTATACGAAGTGCTACAATGTAGCAGCCGCAGCTGTTTTCATTCCAATCTCCATTGTGGTTCATATACAGACTCAGGTGCACAGAGATATACAAGTGCTGCTTATCACATTAATCAGCACAGTCTGCTGGTGTGTCCTAGTCACATCACATTGCAACTTATTTTCAGCGAAAAAAGACGCCTGATGCTGAGTCGCGCAAGACCTGGAGGCTCACCCATGCCAGGCTAGATGTATGAGGACACATCTTTGTAAGAACTCATTTATACACACACAAGAGTTTTGTTTGTGTGTGTATTATAGAAATAGAGCAATGACAATTCAGTGATAGAGTATAACGGTTTTGTAAATTACCCAGTTATCCATGGGGAGTAAATAAATAGAATCATATTTATTAAAACAGGAAGATTTTTCAATTAATTATTTGGAGGCAAATTTCTGAAATGGCCAAATTCATTTACCCATCTGTTTGCAACAGAAAATATCACTTTGAATTAATCATCATATCACTCACCTACTAAAACTTTCCGGCCTTGAACTGGAATCAGTTAGGTCTATTATAAGGGCTTCTCTGTGAAAATAAATAAAAAAAATTTGTGTGCGCTTTTTAAAATTTTTTATAAAAAACTTGCGTAATATTTATTGAAGTTTTGAAAAGTTACGACCATAACCAAATAAAAGAATATCACATACAATAATTATGGCAGATATGAAAAATTACACATACCAAGTTATGATTCAGATTCAATCAATGGGTATAGAAGCAATGAATTACATAATTTCATAACAAGGATGCCACAAGGATATGCAAAAGCACCATAAACTATACGGATAATCAGATGAGGACCCAAAGGAGCCATTCAGGTCCACGTGACATAGATCCAACATATATATGTCGCAAAAATAACAGCAACCTATATAGTTGTTTTGTGTGCTTTTATCATTAATTTATGCTATCCATCTAAACAAAAGTATAGATGCTGTGCTTGCTCCTCAAATATACCCTCAGTAGTGGAAAATGTACAGAGGTGCTGGAAATAGCTTCACGCAATACATATAAGTAGGGATTCTGTTACATCCATAAAGTGACTTATTCTTACTTGGAAACGTGTTCTGAGGTCTGGTCAATGCGCTTTCTTAGTTTCAAAGTAGCCTCTTCTTTATAAGGCAATGAAGATAAACTGTCTGAAAGATTTATGACATCCTCAGTTGGCTTTGCTATGTTATCGTTAACAGATGGCTGAAACATTGAAGCATCAGGTGAGTTAGTGAGTTTTAGAGGTGGTAATACAGATTCATAACTAAATGCACAAGTGCTAAACCAGAGTGAGACCTGACAGGAGTGGGGTCCCCCTGCTATACGGAAAACATGCCCCGGGCTGGTAAGACAATCGTGAGATTGTTAGCGAACTTATTTTGGGTATTCAGGCCCAGTGTTCCCCTGGTAAGTCACAGCTTCTAGGTTTGCTCTAATTAATACATGCACACACAACAATAACATCAAAGTAGCCCTTGGAAACCATAATAACACGGTAATCTTTGAGTTACAGTAAAGGAAAGAACAGTTTCAAAGCATTAGTTTAACATAATATTAAACTACAGTGAAAGCTACATATGTACATAATGTATACAGTTTCAGAAGTTATACTACTCACCTCGGTAGGCTTCGTGGTAATATTATTATTTGCCTTGATGTGCAGATTATAGTCACGCACAGGAAGGTCAGTAGGATAAGGGGAAGACACTGGAGCTGTTAGATAGAATTGTTTCATAGCCTTATCTTCTAAGACTGGACCTTTAAGCTCCTGAAAAGTGTACACATACAATGTATTCTTCATGTTCATAGACACTGATACAAATCCCCAATTTGTGTAATTAAATAGATTGATTGCATCAGTCAGCATGTATAAATTATACAAAACAAGCTTGGGATGCTATTCATAGACACACTCCTCACTAACAACCACTGATATCATATTACTGACATTTATAATGTTAGCAATTCATCTTCAGACATGAGGAACACTGTGCAACGTGTATGTCAATCTTTTATGAACATATTGAGTCAAATGTCAAATTCTTTTCAGACATAATATGGCAGAGGTCACATTCACTAATATAGTTTCCAACATTTACAAGTACATAAATACTGCATGCAAAGAGTAAAAAGCACATAAGAGACATATTGGAAGACATCTGTGAACTAGAGCGCAAGGAAAAGATGATGTAGTGCTTAGCAACTAGATCATAACTGTCTTTTGGTAGTACTGTTTAGGAAATGAAGGTGCATGTCATTGGTTATCCTGTGCATCAATTGTAATAAATGTTTGTGTCTCCAACCATAATGTCAAAATGCAGTTCAACCCATGGATACCCCAAGTACAAAAGTAGTCAAAACGTAAGAGTACTTTCTCACATTTACGAATAAAAGCAGCTGTAGTTGTGTACTATGGGGCTAATTCAGCATTGCAGCAAGTGCACTGCACAATTATCGGGAAACTGCGAGTGCGCAGGACCCATTCTGTAAATGTGTATAATTGGTCCTGCGTGATCGCACACAGCCCCTTCTATGCCTCTGCCTGTCAGGAACGGGGCCAGGGGCCTTGCAAGCCAGCCAGCCTGAGTAAGCTGAGGCTTAGCCAGTTGGCCGGCGGCCCGGCGCCGTCCACCATAACGAAAATCCCAGCCTGCAACCTCAGTCACAGTGCTGGGAACGCAAATGCAGCAGGGGTTGTCATACACATCCTACTGCATTTGCATAACAGCAAGGACGGAATTGCAAAGCTGCTATGCATGCTGAATCACCCCCTATGTCCAGGCTAGGGGAGGCCACTGCTGCTAATGTACTCACATTCATAGTGGTTGTACAGCATGGAATGGGATTGAAATGCCGGCGGCTGTTCAGCTACCTGCTCCTGGAGCAACTCTGGTCACTGTTTTTTTCAGGTTGATTTAATTTAAGCACAGTGTTTGTTTATTTTTTTACTTATTAGTGGTTACAGTTTTGCATCATCGCTTCATTACTGTATACATACAAAGCTGTGCACACATATATGCCATAATCAACATGTGTTTGAGAATACAATCTCTTCTGTGGATGCAGGGCCGTAGCTAGGGTAGTGCGGCCGGTGCCATCGCACAGGGCACCACAGGTCAGGGGGCACTGTTTGGGCTGTCAAATTTCTGTTTATTATCATTCTTGCGTGTAGCTTCCTCTTATTTCATCCCCAGCATCTCCTGGCCTCTCCTATCTCTTCCCTGGCCCTTCCCCATGAGGCCATTCCCCTTGTTTGGGTGCATTATGTCCCTTTGAAAAATGAGGGGGGCGCCAATGCTCTTTCTGGCACAGGGCACCAAAAAGTCTTGCTACGGCTCTGTGTGGATGTAATACTATTTTTTTTTCTTTACTTTACACTTCCTATAATATGTGAGACAGCATTGGCACCCGTGGTGTAGCTTATACGTCCAGAGTCTGCAGCATCTGTGTGGTATTTTCTTGTCTGTAAAGTGTTTAAAGCATGTGGATTTCATCTGTGTAAAGTGCATGTATGTATAGGTGAACATATTATAGAGTATGTGCAGAATCAACCTTAGGTAATGAAAATAAGGCAGACTTACAAAGAAATGGGCTCAGACGAAAATATGTTGGTGTGGTTTTAAACAGTTAATGAAACCTACAGTATATAAAAAAGTGTTGGTTGAAAGACTTAGGCCCTCATTCAGAGCCACTCGCTAGCGGCAGTACGCTCGTTCCGAGCGATGTTCGCACATCTGCGCATGCGTACGGTTTTTAGTACGCATGCGCGAACCAGTCAGTGCGGCCGAAAATCGTTGGTACGCAATATAGCGAGGGCCTGCTATTTTGAGTGACAGAATGAGGCGTATGTGGGTGGTAACAGGGGAAGGTGCTTGAAAACGGGGAGTGGAGATCCGAACGCAGGCGTGCTTAAAGGTCAAAACGGGCGTTTTAAGGGAGTGCATATTTAATACAGCAGCGTCATTGACCACGTCACTTGGTTTTTTTTAACTCAGAACTGCTCGCAAAATAGCGGTTGAAAACACCAACCACAAGAATAGCGAGCAGTTCATACGCTGTACGATGTACTCGATTAATCTAATAAATAGCGGACATGACGTATGGTGCGTGCGGCCAGGGGGCGTTTTTATCAAAAAAACGAGCGTATGTTTTGCTCGCTCGTTCAGACTTAGAGGTGGGAACAGACTGCAATTTGCGAACGGATCATTTGAATAGCCACCCCTTGTTTTTGAACGAACGACCACAAATAGTGAACGGCTCTGAATCAGGCCCTTATACCCTAATACAGAGCAGCCCAACTGACACAGACTCAATGCAAAATCTATTCTAATGAGCGGTTTACAACAGATGGTGACAATTCTCAACTAAATCATCTTTACATTATATACTATACATTTCATCCTATTTAAATCTATATGGCAGAATTATTTCTCAGTGTTGGTTATAGTGCACTGCAATAAGGGCATTTGCATTGGCCCAGTTATAGATATCACATTATCCCCAATATGTGTCTTGCCTTTAAGTCCAGTGTGTACTGTAACCTCAGGCACATTGCTTCTTGCTCCAGGCGTTGGATTACTGTTTGGCATTCTGACAACTGCAACAAAGTCTGCAAGAGATGGGGGAGGATTTATATTTATTTTTTCTCATTGCTCACAGACAAAAATTGGGGATCCATCATAGGGACACTGACCAATCCCAATATGTATCCCCTGTTTTTCATACATTCTATTAGAAGAGAGGCACTGATAAAATTCAAAATAATAATAGAAAAAAAACATTAAAAAGGTATTTATTGCTTTTAAAGGGGATTGCCCATATCTGAAGGATGAGGATGCTTTTACAGTCCCCCTTCCTCACAGGTGGAGAACGCTTACCTGACTTATTGGCTACATACAGCTGTCCTTTACATCATTTGTATTGTGGGTACTAATAACCACGGTAAAAGTGGAAGATCAAATGATTTGACTGACATCAGTTTCCTCTGGAAATCAGTGTGTGGGACGGCTGTATGTCAGAAAATCACCCACCGCCCCTGCCAAATATAGATAAACTGTGGGGTTCCATGCCAGGGTCCCTTGCAGTTAAGAGATAACTTACCTCTGCTGTTGCTTGTCCACCCTTCATTGACAGTACTGTGATCATTTCTACCCTTAGAAGCTAAGCAAACATTGTTTGGATTTACATTTTTCCAGGTTTTCAATATTGGCTGAGGCAGCATTGGAGTCTGGGGCACTGAGAATGGGGAAGGGGTCGAGTTACAAAGTATCCACAGGGCCGGATTGATGGCCACATGGGCCTGAAGCTGAAAATGACCAAGGGCCTATTATGAGAAGCAGAGGAGGCGTGACCAGTGCCATGTGGGCATGTACCCCCTATACTCTCAGCCCCAGTGTCTCCCTAAATATGTAAAGGAAAAAAAATCCTTCATTTTGTGAGGTAAATAGAAATACAATTTTACTACTTATGATTTATGGCTGAGCGTGTGGAGAGCAGATGGCCAGTTAACATCATGTTGTCATGACAATGGGCCTATTTTTATGTGGAGGCCTGGAGCTGTAGCTCCATCCGCCCCATTGTTAATCTGGCCCTGAGTATCCAAACCCCCAAAAAGATGGCACAGCCATGTTCCCCTCTGTGAGCGTAGCAGCACATAGCTTCCTGACCACACTCTTCTACGTATTGGGGCCTCCCTGCCTGAAGCAGAAGTGAGTACATTCTATGGAGTTGCAGGGATCCCTGGTACGAAGCACCTACACTCAGCAACACCATGAACAAAATCTGGTGTATTTTTTTTTAAATAAATAACTGGGTAGGATATAACAAGAATCTTGGCATTTACCATTTTCCTTTTTTATCTGTTAGACTGCTATTAACCACTTAACTGTCCATAGGTGTCATTGTAAAATGACCTCTCTCACCCAGTGTCAATAGATCCCCAGCAACAATAAATCCACCATTCCCCAGTGGCATTACCCTTCCACACCCTACTGGTGGTAGATCCCCAGTGGCAAAATCCATTCTGCCCCAGTGTCTATTGGTGTTAGTATCGTAAATGTGTCACTTTATATGTGAATAACTGCCCACCCTCTCTGTGGCAAAAGATCACCCTAACTTCATTACATCTCCTTCGCCATGGCAATACCCTTCCCTTTTGGCATTGCCCCCCCCCCCCACACACACACACTCCTGATGCACAGTGCAGCAGAGCATGGGTTAGCACGGGACTGATCATCATGTGAACGTGTCAGCAAAAGCCCAGGTGAACTTGCCAGGTAAGTGGTTAAAATGTATGATTCTGGACTACCATAGCAACCAGAATCACATGGCATATGATTAAGTGAGCAATTTGGTTTTGTAATGCCCATCTGAGCGCTGTTATATTCTCCCTCTGTGCCTGGCAGCCATTTGTCTACTACACAGATTATGAAAGGGAGATAATGATTTTTAGAAGGACAGCTAAGAAAAATTAGATACATACTTAAAAAGGTGCTTATCTTTGTATTTTAAGAGAATACATCTTCTATGTGGGCATGTTGCTTTAAGGGGCAGGTAATTTTACAAAATCTACACAGTAAGATTTTTTTGTCTTACAGTATCTATTTTTAATTTCAGTATATGAGTACAGAAGAGTATAGAAGGGGACTTATACGGAGTGACATACACGTCTTTTTGCTTGTAATGCATATCAACATTTGCCTGTGCTGTCAGCATTTCTTCTACGACTAATAAATGACCTGCAATGTATCTAGGAGGTTTGTCCTAGTCAGATGTAAAACAAGGCTATTTGCAGATCTGGGATACTTGGTGGCCCATTGTTTTGTTCGTCAGGACTTATGTTGTGGAGACAATCAGGTATTGGATAATGTATAGTTAGTACCCTGAATAGGAACTTCAGATAGGTTGCACAGTAGGAAACAGATCACGCGTGTTGGCTGGCGCTAGCTGGCGCTACACTGCACATCTAGCTCCTAGTTAATAAAATGGGGCTTCTGGAAAGTTGTGGATTAACTAGAGTTTGATACCAGGAAAAGATAGTTCCTCTTTAAGAAGGTTTGGTCAGTACCTTATGTCAGTGACTCAGTAATTGTCAGTAATTTATGTGCATCCGCTCAAACTAATGAATAGAAAAATGCTCACAATTTGAATAAATTCACAAATCTTGTGCATATTATTATAAGAATGTACTGTACTATTACAGCATTTAAAATACAAGAACACCGTTACCTTGTCCAGATGTGTTTCTCTGCTTGCCAAATTGCCTTTAAGAGTATCATTTTCAGATTTGAGGATCTCAACCAAATTAGACAGCTTATTCCTCTCAGCTGCTTCTTGTCCACATTCCTGCATTAACTTTGTTTTTTCCACTTTTTGATGCTGTTTATCCTTCCAAAAATAAACATGTAATGTCGGCGACACTGCACATCAACATTGAGAATATAACATTTCCCCAAAGTACATGTCTAATATAACAAGGGCATCTGATCAAGTTGGTAGTGATAAGGTAAGCCTCATATTTAGAGGTTATTTACCTACATTAAAAATGATGCATTACGTTTTTGAAATGTAAGGGGGTGTGGTCTGTTTTTTTGTGTACATATAGAGAATATAGAGAAAATAAATAGCCAGGAAGACCGACCTGAGCAATATAGACTACGGACTATTGAATCAAGCAGTTCAGTAACATAGCTTACAATCTGCCAGTTCTTCATTACTGCATTCTGGTAAATGGAGCACTTTAACCTTTATGAAGGGGTCTATGGTGCTAATTCATGCATTGGAACATTGGTGCCAAGAGCCGTATCCAGAAGCAGATTTTTACAGACTCTCATTGGTACTACCATATCAAAAAGAATTGCCTGCAAATTAAATATCTGCTCAGTATTGCTTGCCATGTAACTAAGGGCCTGTTTCAGACCCGCTCGCAAGCTGGTCGATGTCCGGGCAGTGCGCACGTGCGGCGTGAGTACTGCGCGTGTGCGCGAGCCCCGGAGCGAGTGAGAAATCACTCGCTCCGGGGCTCGCAGCAAAACGGGGCGGCTGTTGATGTTGATCGACAGCTCGCCCCGTTCTGTAGGCGGGGTGGGGGGGTGGCTGGACAAACGGAGGCGTTTCCAAAGGAACACCTGCCATTTGAGGGCGGCCCTACTGACATCACCAGTGATGTCAGTAGTGAGCTTCCGTCTCTATTAGAGCCGGAAGCTCACTGGGGCTTGCGGTAGACGAGACCCTACCAAAAGGGTCTCGTCGCAAGCACGATGGTCGCAACCATGACCTGGCCGCTCGCTAAGCACCCACAGCTTAGCGAGCGGCAAGCTCCTAAAAAAAACAAAACCCCGTCCTGATTAAGAGCGAGCGCTCTGAAAGAGCGTCCGGCTCTGAATCAGGGCCTAAGTGCTCTAAATGCAGCACACTGAACTTTTTGGGGAAATAACAAGGTGTACCTGTCACCAAAATGAATGAGAAACCGGGATATATAGTCACTGCGTACAAGTGGTACTTTGCACCTTATCCCTATGATATTACTAGTTCAAAGTAAACTGCTAGGTTGAATAAATTAGTTGACCTACAATATGGCTGCCTCCACTATGTTTAGGTCATACACACGCTTTAAATGAATGTATTTTAACGTACCGCAAATTTCTACACCAAAGAACCCCACAAACAGATAAGACCCAATAACAAACTATTATTATTTTACGTGTTTCATGTGGGGCTACAATACCAGAAAGATACCTTTACTGCATTGGATAGAGCCTCCTCCAAGAAATGAATCCTGCTTTGTAGTGTGTCTATCTGTTCTCTCTTGGCAGTGATTTTCTTTTGCATTCTCGTTGCAATTTTAATAGCTGAAAATAACATGATTATCTGTAAGTAACTATAAATTAATGAATAATGGTGATATAGGGGTGTAAAGCAGAAATAAATAATAATTCCTCTGCTTGGTAATATCCACCTACACACAGACAGGATCACTTGCTGTCACTGTGAGGAGCACTGCTAAACCATTAGGGAGAATGCCAGCGGCAGCACGGTGAAATAAAGGGGTGTTGTTAAATGTGTTTTATTAGATTTTTAGACAGAGGCTCCAAACTATGGGTAAAAAAAAGCCTAATCCAGGAAGCTCTCAAATATTCCATATGAAAGATCCCATTTATGTGTACAGTAAGTCCAATATGAGCATGATTATAGCATAAGATAAATGGTAATAAGCCTATAAAAATAGTCTGGCATACGCAACAGGTTTCACTCATGAGTACAAATTTATCTAAAATATGTTGTGAGCATTTGCATAAACATTATAATTCTTCAAAATTGCCCTGTGGTTTAAAGGTTATATTAAATAATAAAAGATTCCAAGAACATTATGGAGACTGGAAAGATTATTTTTTTTCATTGCTAGGTGACTGGACAATGATTGACGAATCTTACCATGACCATCACAATCTCCCACAGTCTTCAGAGTGTATTTGGTTTGCTCCAATTCAGCAATTGCTGTTTTCAGCTGCATTTTGAGTATGGTCGTCATGTGCTCCTTATCTCCATTCTGGTTTTGAGAATTCCTCTTCAATGCCTTGTAGTCTTCTGTAAAGCAAAAACTCATGCATTAAGTTTGCACATCTATTTTAAAATCATAACAAATTAAGACAACAGTTCTAAGGAAACAATGTGTGGCTTTTACTTTCCCCATTAAACCGATTCAACCGTCCCCCTCAACAACCTCAGTAAGCCACGTCCCAAATCTTTCTAGGACACTGTCTAAGTGGATCTAATGTAGGACAATAAAGGTAAACAGGAGCACTATATGTCAGTCCACTTGCAGCAAGCCACAAGCAGATTACCTGCCACAAGCAGACTGGGTTGACAACTCAAAAGGGGTCAATGCAATTATCTTGGCCCAGCAAGTAAGTGGCTGTAATTGTACAAAAATCAGTGAGTCCAGGGTGAGGTCAGGCCACAATATGAGGTGCCGTTGCTGGAGTTTACCAGCTAACTGAATTGATTATTTTATAAACATTTGCATACATAATATTTAATGACATATGTTAATATACTGTAAACCTGTAGTTGCATAGAGAGAATGCTGGGAAAAGTTACTGGAAATAAGCATTTCATAGTCTTATTAACATCTACATTGCTAGTGTGGCTCATAGTATGTTAATAGTGTCAATAGTGTGTCATGTTTACTGATTTTGCTATTTTCCTTACTGGCAGATATTTTTTACCTGTTTTTTTTAACGAAAGTAAATTTACTGACTGTTTGCAATCATGAACATCACTTCAACTATTTAGGCAAGGAGGAAGCTACTGGCATCAGTCTAAATTGCGAACTACATAAAAGTAAACGATAAAGGTTTTAGGGTAGAAGAAACTTAACTTATAACCAGTGACGTGAGTTTATTTTTCAGGGCTTGAACGGACACATAATATAGACAGGTACGATTGCAGGAAAAACAGCTTTCAGCTGTACGCATAAGCTTTTCGAAATTAAGGATGTAACCTCATGCTCAAAAGTCAATACTTTATAAACAAAATAAACTGTAAAGCACATGGAAATCTAAGGGGAATGAAATAGCAAAAAAACAGTCTAGCACTCTCCCTGACACACTGATGTTATCCGGATGCTCCTTGAACAGACTGAGCCTTTTATGGCACTACATACCATTTGTGGATTATAAAAGTACAGCTGTAGTTGGCCTCAGCCCTCCCCCATTCTGCTGTAAGTATGATCTTAGCAGGAGGCAAAGGAACTTGAGGCAACAGGTTTGCTCTATATTCCATGGACCCTGGAATGTCCATCTTGTACCTTCTTGTATATTGCAGCATACTATTAAAATACTTTGGTTGAGGACATTATTGTGAGAACTAACACAGACGTGTTATATACGGGATAATAATGAACTATGGGCCTGATTCAGTACGGATCGCAATTGCGAAATTGCACGCAACACAGCTGCGAAAATATGCTAATGCCTGCCACAGCTCAGCCAGCATAAAGAAGCCCACTGCTGCTTTCTCACATCCGTCCAACCTCGCACTCCTGCGTAAATATTGGTACCATCGACGCACATCGGCCAGTCACGCAGCATTTACAGCAGGTCTGACCAGCTGCAGAAACTACAAGTCATGTCACACGCAGAGAGCTCTCATGCTGCGTATGCAATCGCAGTGGCTAATTTATACACGCCCATGAAACAGAGTTCAAACGGACAGACACTCCTGCGTTTTTCCAACCACTCCCCCGTCACCTCCCCCAAACGCTGACAGCCTGTCACTCACTCTGCGATGGATTCCTCTGTGTGTGCGTAATCGCAGTGTGATCGCAGCGCACGCGCAGTGTGGCTTCTGTGCATGCGCAATGGCTAACAATCGCTCGATCTGCATACGTAGTTGCAATTGCGATCGCTGCTGAATCAGGCCCTGCGTCTGTTTCAGTGAGTGAATATAAAATGTACTGTGTAATCCTTCAAGGGCTACAGGTGAAGTTGTTTATATTATACTCATGATTAAACATAAGTTTAGAACAGTCAAAGTTGCTAATTTTGCAAAATAACAAAAACAATTAGCACTTAGTTTATGGTATAACAGCTGAAATAAATATCTGCATTGTGGAGCTGCAACTTTCGCTCTGTCTCAAAGAATTGTCATTTTTCCCTGTGCTGCTGATCAGTGCTGTTGGTTGGCATGAGCTACAGCATAGAACAAGGGAGATTACCTGTGATACCCAGCTAGATCCTGGTGGAGACACATAGGAGGAACACATATATAAATTATATTGTTAAGTGACTGTATATAGCAGGATCAGCGTATGCAGTCCCTTACCAGCTAAGTTTGTGAGATCACTCCTGGTTTCTCTGAGCTCAGCCATAAGTTCTTCTTTGTCTTTTCTCAGTTTCTTGGCTGCTAGAGCCTTCTTAGCGCTTGAATTGGTCAGTTTGGCTTTCTCCAGCTCCAGCACTGTGCATATTTCTTCCAGCTCAAAGATTCTCGCAGCTTTCTTATCTGCTGTTGTCTATAAAGTCAACATGGAAATAACCAGCCATAGATTATTTACATACTACCAATTCAAATGACTCCATGTTCTCCTCAGGATCAATTTCCTGGGTGCTCCACCCCGCTTATTTTACATGCCATCCAGCACTATCCTGCTCCAGGGGTCTGACGGACAAAATCAGGATTGTGCTGCGCTTATGTTACTATGACAGGCACAGTAACAGAGATCCCTCACCCATCCTTAAGAGGCAGGACACTTTTTGGATTATGCACACATTGCAGAAAGCATTGACGGAGAGTGTAGACATGTACTGGGTCTCAGCGTACAGCAATGTGTCTCAGCGTACAGCACCGTGTCTCAGCGTACAGCACCGTGTCTCAGCGTGCAGCACCGTGTCTCAGCGTGCAGCACCGTGTCTCAGCGTGCAGCACCGTGTCTCAGCGTGCAGCACCGTGTCTCAGCGTGCAGCACCGTGTCTCAGCGTGCAGCACCGTGTCTCAGCGTGCAGCACCGTGTCTCAGCGTGCAGCACCGTGTCTCAGCGTACAGCACCGTGTCTCAGCGTACAGCACCGTGTCTCAGCGTACAGCACCGTGTCTCAGCGTACAGCACCGTGTCTCAGCGTACAGCACCATGTCTCAGCGTACAGCACCGTGTCTCAGCGTACAGCACCGTGTCTCAGCGTACAGCACTGTGTCTCAGCGTACAGCACTGTGTCTCAGCGTGCATTGCTGGACACAATTATATCTGTATTCAGCTAGCAAGTAGGCAATATCTCCAAGGGTCTTTAAACATTATTTAATTTATAATTGTTAATCTTGAGTTCAAGTCAATATTAAGATTTCAATATTTTTCATTATTGTAAAGTATTACACTGCCCCGACCCGTCTACTCTTAATGCCACTCAGCTGGCAAAAATTTCTCTGGAGGGCACTGAGGACTGAAATATCAATTAAACAAAACCACATATATGATTAAGGAAACATTTTTGCTAATATTTAATATTTTTTATATCAAGCAAGTAACCTTGAAAAGCCTACTGTATGCAGGGAAGCGTGCTTTGAATGTTAATTTCTTGGGTAGAAATAATTACATTAATTTCTTGTGCCTGGAATTGTGGGGCTTTAGAAATGGACAGGCACATAAAAAGTAGTATAAATATACATCCATTATTAGTTTTTTTTTTTTTTTTTTTAAATCCTCTTTATCATGTACATTTTGGTTACTTTATTAATCCTTTGTACACCTTCCCTTATACATGTGTACAGTTTATTTTGCATTGTAGCACAATATACTATACATGGAGTTAAAATGTCAGGGGTTTCAGATTTTTTTACATTTTTTCATATATTTCTATATTTCAGAGGTACTTTTTTGCGTTTGCTAGAAATGGTATTTATATGTAAATTAAGGAAAGTGTGTTTTCTTACTGTTTATCTCTATGAAGCAAGTGTTGGACATTTAGGACATGGTCTTACCATTACTTCCTGTATTTCAGCTTTTCTAACAGTTACTTCCTCTAATAGCCGAGACCGTTCTGCTTCCAGTGCACCTAGTTTCTGGTTCCGCTGTCCAATCATCTGAGTAATGGCTCCAATCTGGCCACGAAGAGTTGTTATCATGTTATCCTTTTCCACCAAAAGCAGCTTTAGTGTATCCGAGTCTTTCTGTATCTCAGATATCTTTTCTGTGTCAATTTTCAGCTGCTGCAACTCGCGCCTTCTGTCTTCAGCATACAAACGCAGTTTCTTCAGCTCTCCAACAGCACTCTTTAATGCTTTATCTTTCTCGACCAGGAGGTCTTTTGATTCTGTTGCCCTTTTCTCAGCATTCTCCAGGCTCTGGGTTTTGACTGCTATCTCATCCGCTGTTTTCTGCAATGCATCTTTCATGGACACTAGCTGGGACGAGGTGAAGTTGAGACTAGCCGTTTTCTCCTTAATAGTTATTATCTTGTTAAGGAAATTACAAGAAAATAGGGATCATTTTAAAATATCTTGCAACTTTTTTTTTTTTTTTTGAGGTGTACAATAGTGCTATAATATACATAATAAATATATAAAAGCCTGTATATGTTGTCTAAAGCACTGGCAATGACAATACAATGCTGATCTTAACTACTCTAAGTGTCTATGTTTGACCTCACCTATTAACCAGTATAAAATCAAAAGAAACACAAAAAAAATCAAAACAAAATATAAACCACTCAGGCCGGGTACACATCAGAATGAAGTGTATCCCAGCCAACCCGACACCCCCGATGTATCGCGCGTCCATACACACTGCACGATCTGGTGTACGACCACGTGATATACCCTTCCATACCTCCATATCGTTATCAGCCTGGTTATCCCATCTGACATGCAGGACATCAGATGGGACGACGTTGTGAATGCGCAATTGAGCATACACACTGACTAATATGGACGATATATTATTCCGATTCGCGTTGGAACAATATATCACCTAAAGTGTACACCACCTTAGTCATACACTTTGATGAGATCAATGGCTTCCATTTATGTTGTGCACACAAGAACCCTTTCAATATTCTTTTAAACAAACCTGTGCCTCGCTCAGCATTCAAGATCTAAGTGGAAATAATTTTATAAATAGCAATAATGACTATCTGTATTTTCTGTTTATTTACTGATCCAAATCACTGACTTTGAATGTGAGAAGAACTTTTATGGAAAAATAGATGAACAATCTTTCAATCATTTAAAAGTTAGATGAAATGCCTACTTTGTTTTGTCTTGTCTTGGCGTTGCTTGACATGTCACATACTGATATAATATATAATATATAAGGAAACTTAGGGGTTCAGAAGGGAGATCTAATGCATGAATGAGGAACTGTCCCCCTCCTTCTTGCCTGGTTCGGGAGAGGCACCATTAAGTCTGGCACATAACATGCTTATCAGTATGTATAGCAGCTGGCCAGACAAGCTGAAAATGCATTAAGCCTGATTTGAAAACTACTTACTGGCACAACTGCCCATAAGCTTTACATCAGGTCAGGATGCCTGGTGGTTATTGTAGTGGCCATTTACAGCTCCATGGGAGATGCAGTATGTGTTAGCTCCCTACTGGTTCGTGCTGTCCCATCTCTTCTAGGTTATGCATGCAACATTGGTTTTTCTGCAGCCCAGGGAGTCTGTACAGTCACAGCCACAATGGAACCCAAGATTCCTCTTTGCGGCTCTGATTGTCACTCTAAACAAGAGTACAGGGCTGGTGAGCAAGTGACATAGTTCTGCCCAGTATGACATTAACATACTGGTGTCACTTCCTGCCTCTCTTCCAAGTGAACCAATATAATGAAGACATTCTCTTTTCCCCTTACAGTTTGACCAGCCACTTTTTTTAAACCAGAACCTGCCACGTACAGAACAGGTCATATTTAACACTGACTGCACAGCATCGAGTGATCGGCAAAGGACGCTGGAGCATAATAAGCTCTATAAGCATCCTGCCTGCATAGGACTGTCTCCATATCATTTTATGGTGGGAGAAATATAGTGCAGTGAAATAATATAATACATACTACTTTCCTTAACAAAGCAGAAATACCAACATGGATATACTGTAGCTGGGTCAGGAGAGATACTCATTACTACTTAGCCTTATTTGTTCACAGACATCGGCAGTCACATAACTTTCTCAACGGATAAAAAGGAGGAGATGAGGAAATTCGGGATGAAACTGGTCACTGTGACATTTCCCCTTTAGTTAAAATAATAAAATTCAGACAAAATCACAGCAGAATAAAAACACTACAAAATATAAGACCTGTTGTTCTGCCTTCTGCTGGCTCTCTTCCTTCACCATATTCACTATTGCTTGAAGCCGATCTACCTCCATGCTACGTTCAATCAACTCTCTACGTAAGTGTTCATTGGTGAGGCAGTTCACCGTTTCCCTTTCCCGTAATCGTTGGATGTGCTCTTTTTCCAAGCTCAGCTGTTTTTCACACATTTTTAAGGCTTCCTATAAGTTAAATTGTAATGTTAATAAAATCAGCAAGTTCAAGGCCTATTCTTTTACAAATGTTTTATATCTCTTCTACAGCTCTTTAATACTTTCATGATATTCAGTTTAATTAAGCAGAATAGGATAATACCATAAGTGGTAGTTCCGGAACTTAAACATAATGAGGATCACATACTGCTTTCTTACATGTAACTGCTGGAGTTCACCACCAAGATCTTGACTGCACTGGGCATGTTCTTTTTGGGCATTCTCCAGGGTAGAATTGGCTTCCATTAGTTGCTTTTTCAGCTCTTCTACCTAGATCAAACCCATAATAAACCACCGAGTAAAACATGCAACACATTCGTATAATTAAAAATAGTTTTCACATTAAATTTGCTCCAAATTCTTTTGCAGACCTCTGGGAAAAATATGACCTTCTGCACTCAAGTATTACTACATTCAACTGAAAAGTTTCATACTATTGCTAAAATAATCTTCTAAACTTCGATCTCTTCTAAACTACAATCTTAACCCAGAGTGAATGCAAATATAATTTATGTATAACACTGGTGGCTCTGGCTCTAAACTTTTATTGTATGGCACCATTGTCTCATCTTTCTCTACAGCTATAGAACCGTTTGAACAAGCATGGGAACAGGATCTGGGGATCTCGTTGGGTCGGCAAGCATGATAAAGGATTTGCTAGCATATAATAAAGTCATTAATACAGCTGTGAAAGAAAATGCTTACAAAGGTGAACATCAGATGGTACATTGGGCCTGATTCAGTACGGATGGCAAGTGCAATCGCCACTGTGATTACGCACACAGTCTCGCTGCAAAGATATGCTAATCCTCTGCCATCGTTATGCTGTCACAGCACAACATAAGGACGCCCACCTTACCTTGCACACATCCGTAATACTTAGCAAGACTGCGAACCATCAGTACCATCGCAGCCTCACGCACGCTTACACAAGGTCAGACCTTACTCAGAAATTGCTAACCTTCCGGTACGCAGTGAGAGCTCAGGCTGCTTATGGCATCACAGTGGCTAATTTATGCATGTCCCTGCAACGGCGTTCAAATGTACTGTAACACGTCCATTTCGTTGACCACCCCCAAGCGGTACTTCCTGTCAATCACTCTGCGATGGGTCTGTGTAGTCACTGAGATCGCAGTTCCGATCGCAGTGAGGCATTCGCGCACGCGCACTGTGATGCATACGCATGTGCAATAAGCAACAATCGGCCATCTGCATATGCTGTTGCAGTTGCGATCCTCGCTGAATCAGGCCCATAGTTCCTACAAAATTACACTCAATATGCCCTCAACCCCCCACAACATATTGGAGGAATTGTGATCAATGAGGTTTTTTTTATACATACAGTATATGGTGAGAATGCCCATTAATATCCCCCTTTTGGGGCAATATTTTTTATTTGATCATTCAAATTGCCACCATACAAATTGCCAAAACAGTCTTAAGGGGCACATCCACTAGACGATCTACTCCCTGTCCAATCTCTAAACGATTTTCCCTTGAAATTTTATCTTTCAGTCTGAACGATTTGCAAACTATCTTAATAGATCAAGTGAAATTGACCTGCATGTTCGGTCGACTGACGAGACGATCAAACGACCAGCGTGAGCGCGCATCATTGATCGTTAACAACCAAACACTGCACGATTTTTAAATGATTGAACGATAACGACGTCGTTATCGTTCAATCGCCTGCTAAAATCGTGTAGTGGATGCCTCCCTTTACTCTTATTCCACCCACTCAAGGCAATTAATACATTCTCTAATAAACTAATCCAACACATATGCAACAAAAACATAAAAAAAAAAAAAAAAAGACAACCCTCCAGTAATGTAGTCTTAGTTATGGTTATGGTATTACCAGCCTATTGCAAGAAAGATTAAAGAAAAAAAATCACTATTGGCAGGTAATTAGGCTATCGTTTTAGACACGTTTCATTGGTGTGCGCTATTTCTTCAGAGAATCATGTGTAGAACACAACGTTGACTACTGTATGCTCCATGTTGCTGTTCATGTTCCTACTATCAGAGCTCCAATTTTTCCACTTTTGGATCAATTGATTAGTGTCCTTCTCTTTATTTATAAATATATATATAAAATGCATTTTAATTTACATAACAAAGTCACTGTACAGCAGTCTAACAATGCTCCAAATATGTTTTTAAAAGTTATTTTTATATTTTTCCCAGTGTATCTGCATTTTATGTTGTTTTTCTCTATGATGGACTTGTTTATGTTCTTGAATGTGTGTGTTGTTTTTATTCTCTCTTAACAAATTTAATAAAACATATTTTGCACTAAAAATGCTCCAAATGTTTCTTCTTTGTGAACTTGCTGGCTATATTATTCAATTTCACAACTGAAATCCAGCTACCGTCACAAGTGACTTATAAGTAATTTATGTAATAATTGGATTAGAGATTCCATCTAACTGTAACAATTTTTAGCTTTGTTTTTTCTGTGATGTCTAATGTATATGTGATAATTTAGATAATCCGTGTCTGCATCTTTTGGCGGCCGCCCTCTGCAGCTTTTTGCAAACGCCTTGTCCTTCCCTGGTGTACATCAGTTTGTCCTTAATGACCAGGACTGAGACACCCACCTTCAGCATCTGAAATACCGATTGGCATGTCTTTAGATGCACCATCGAAACTTGCACCAGCCGATGGCAAGTGCAGTTCCTCCAATCAAGCATGGCCTCCTATGTGTGTGTTATGAGACACTCCCATAACGCATCCACTTGGCCCCATATTCCCTGGACCATCTTTCATACCTCTCTTGTCTATATTATTCATCATGTGTGATAATCCTATAATAAAATTGGTTTGGGTGTGGACTAGATGAAGGGGATGGTATGACTCATTTCAGGATAGGCTATAATGTCATATATGGTCCTGAAGTCTAAACATATAACAGAAGAGGAAAAAAATGGGAAATACACAGCTCTATATGTCTGCCTATAACCTGTGCAGGATTCAAATTAAGAATAAAAAAACATGTGAGGTCAGAGTGCCTTTAACACTGCTACTTTGGGTCTGCAAACAAGTCAAATGGCTGGAGCAAATATTCATAGATTTTCAGGGTCAAAATCAAAAGAACATTGAACTGTGGAAATTACACAATGAAACCTTTTTAGAGATAAATGATACATATTAACATTCATTACTGAGCTGTGTTAAGGGTAACAGAGTACTTGGTTAACTTGGAAAACAGAAACTTGCAATATCACAGTGGAATGATGTAACAAGGACTAAAAATAAGTTGAAGTTTGTGAGAACGAGCGATTGACTGGTCTGGAGTTCTGGTCTCATGCCAAGACCAGGAAAAGGGCACATACATAGCGTGTACGTGATAACTGAGCTCACTCTTGTAATGTCACACTTGTAATGTCAGCATAGACTGGACAGGATTCCTAACACAAACTGACATTTAGTGAGTTTAAAATGAACAGGACAAATGATACATTACATTTTCATGTCATTAATCAAAAAAATATATATATTTGAAACATTTTACATTTAAACAGTGTTTAAAAAGGATAATAAACTTGTAAACAAGTTATAGTTTTCTCTGAACAAATCATCTCAAACTTTTATAGTATCTGACAGTAACTGTTTATGTGGGAGTGGATTCCATATAATTATGTAGCTGGAGACTAAATCCTATTCTTCTAGCCACCATGAATGACCTGGTGTCCTCTGCAATTTTAAATTGAATATATTGACCAAGAACATTTGGTATGAGCCTTTAATATATACATACAGTGCATCCGGAAAGTATTCACAGCGTTTCACTTTTTCCACATTTTGTTATGTTACAGCCTTATTACAAAATGGAATAAATTCATATTTATCCTCAAAATTCTACACACAATACCCCATAATGACAACGTGTAAAAAGTTTTTTTTGAGATTTTTGCAAATTTAATAAAAAAACAACAACTAAGAAATCAAATGTACATAACATAATTTTTCACAGCCTTTCCCCAATACTTTGTTGATGCACCTTTGGCAGCAATTACAGCCTCAAGGCTTTTTGAATATGATGCCACTAGCTTGGCACACCTATCTTTGGGCAGTTTCGCCCATTCCTCTTTGCAGCACCTCTCAAGCTCCACCAGGTTGGATGGGAAGCATCGGTGCACAGCCATTTTCAGATCTCTCCAGAGATGTTCAATCAAATTCAAGTCTGGGCTCTGGCTGGGTCACTCAAGGACTTTCACAGAGTTGTCCCGAAGCCACTCCTTTGATATCTTGGCTGTGTGCTTAGGGTCGTTGTTCTGCTCAAAGATGAACCGTAGCCCCAGTCTGAGGTCAAGAGCGCTCTGGAACAAGTTTTCATCCAGGATGTCTCTGTACATTGCTGCATTAATCTTTCCCTCTATCCTGACTAGTCTTCCTGCCGCTGAAAAACATCCCCACAGCATGATGCTGCCACCACCATGCTTCACTGTAGGGATGGTATTGGCCTGGTGATGAGCGGTGCCTGGTTTCCTCCAAACAGAACGCCTGTCATTCACGCCAAAGAGTTCAATCTTTGTCTCATCAGACCAGAGAATTTTGTTTCTCAAGGTCTGAGTGTCCTTCAGGTGCATTTTGGCAAACTCCAGGTGGGCTACCATGTGCTTTTTACTAAGGAGTGGCTTCCGTCTGGCCGTTCTACCATACAGGCCTGATTGGTGGATTGCTACAGAGATGGTTGTCCTTCTGGAAGGTTCTCCTCTCTCCACAGGGGAATGCTGTAGCACTGACAGAGTGACCATTGGGTTCTTGGTCACCTCCCTGACTAGAGCCCTTCTCCCCCGATCGCTCAGTTTAGACGGCCGGCCAACTCTAGGAAGAGTCCTGGTGGTTCCGAACGTCTTCCATTTACGGATGATGGAGGCCACTGTGCTCATTGGGATCTTCAAAGCAGCAGATATTTTTCTGTACCCATCCCCAGATTTGTGCCTCGAGACAATCCTGTCTCGGAGGTCTACAGACAATTCCTTGGACTTCATGCTTGGTTTGTGCTCTGACATGCACTGTCAAGTGTGGGACCTTATATAGACAGGTGTTTGCTTTTCAAAATCATGTCCAATCAACTGAATTTACCACAGGTGGACTACAATTAAGCTGTAGGAACATCTCAAGGAAGATCAGTGGAAACAGGATGCACCTGTGCTCAATTTTGAGTTTCATGGCAAAGGTGGAATACTTATGTACATGTGATTTATTTTTTTATTAAATTTGCAAAAATCTCAAAAAAACTTTTTACATGTTGTCATTATGGGGTATTGTGTGTAGAGGACAAAAATTATTTCATTCCATTTTGGAATAAGGCTGTAACATAACAAAATGTGGAAAAAGTGAAGCGCTGTGAATACTTTCCGGAGCACTGTATACACTGTTGGCCTGATTCATCACGGATCGCAACTGCAACAGTGTACTCAGATCGGTTGATGGTGCGTACTGTGCATGCGTATGCACCGCAGTGCGTGTGCGTGAGTTAGCATTGTGATCACCTATGTAGATAGAAAGCCATCGCAGACTGGGGGACAGGACATCAGCGTTTGGGGGCGGTGACGGGGGAGTGGTAGAAGAAAAGCAGGCGTGCCTGTCCGTTTGAACGCTGTTGCATGAGCGTGCATAAATTAGCCACTGTGATGGCATATGCAACTAGGGTACTCACTGCATGCGACGAGGTTAGCAATTTCTGAGTAAGGTCAGACCGGCTGTTTGTGCGTGAGGGGCCGATGTTACTCGATGTATAAGCAGCACTGCAAGGTATTACGAAAGTGAGATAGCGGTAGTGGGCGTCTGTATGCTGGTTGTGCGATGGCTTTGCGATTGTATTCATTAGCATGTTTTCGCAGCAGACCTGCGTGCGTAATCGCAGCTGCGATCGCAATAGTGCTCCGTAGTGGATCAGGCCCTGTGACTGTATATTGTATTTTGTTGTACCTCCTATTAATTTAGTTCTATGTACATTTTATATTTGTGAACTGGCACCCAAAAGTGACCATTATATCCAAGGTGAGGCCACACTATTTGCCTTATAAATGGACATAATGATATGTTTTAGCTCTTCAATCTATTCCCCTTTTAACAAATAGTAATATCCATTCCTACTTGCTCACTCTGTGTGCAGAAGATTGGCTTTGTGTGCTACAATACCTAGATCCTTCTCCATCATATATTTACCCAAAAATGTACCACCTAATGTATAAAATGTATGTGTATGTAATCCCTCAAATGCACAACCTGCTCTATAAAATGCCCCACACAAGTCCTGATTTTTAAATCAGATACCCAAATTATTATTTAGCATACTCAGTTTGCTACTTATTATTGCTGCTTTATAATAATAATAATTATAGTTTTATTTATATAGCGCTTTTCTCCTAAAGGACAAGTGCTTTACATTTGCCTTTACAGCACAAAATACAAAATAAGCTTAAACAAGGGACATTAGTGAAATGCTTTGTCAGATACAATGTGTAGGTAGAATGATACGTAGGGACTTCAGAAAGAAAGTGATATCTTGTGTTTCATTATACAAAGTATACCGTATATACTCGAGTATAAGCCGAGTTTTTCAGCACAAAAAATGTGCTGAAAAAGTGCCCCCTCGGTTTATACTCGAGTCAAGTGTAGCGCTGACCGGACGGAGTTCGGTCAGCGCTACACACTGCCAAACACACAGCCGTCGGAGCCGGCAGCTGCGTGTTTGGTGTAATCAGCAGCCGCTGAGAGTCTGTCAGACTCGCAGCGGCTGCTGCTGCTCCCACTGCGGGAGCCATCTTCCGGCTCCCGCAGTGGGTGATGGGAGACACATCATCATGACGACGTCTCTCCCATGCAAAGCGACCGGAGGAGCGGACAGCGGCGGGACCAGGAGCGGGAGTTCCAGGTAAGTGATTTTTTTTTTAAATTCTTGTCATGTCTCTCTCTACTGGGGGGGGGGGGGGGGGACTACAGGGGGCACTACCAGGGGGCGATTACTACAGGGGGCATTATCAGGGGGCGATTACTACAGGGGGCACTAAAAGGGGTTATTACCACTGGGAGAACTACCAGGGGGGGATTACTACAGGGGGCACTACCAGGGGGGGATTACTACAGGGGGGGATTACTACAGGGGGCACTAAAAGGGGGGATTACCACTGGGGGAAATACCAGGGGGGGATTACTACAGGGGGCACTACCAGGGGGGGATTACTACAGGGGGGGATTACCACTGGGGGAACTACCAGGGGAGGATTACTACAGGGGGCACTACCAGTGGGGGATTACTACAGGGGGCACTAAAAGGGGGGGGATTACCACTGGGGGTATTACCAGGAGGGATTACTACTGGGGGCACAACCAGGGGGAATTACTACTGGGGGCACTACCAGCTGCTGCCATTTCCCACACTAGGCTTATACTTGAGTCAATAAGTTTTCCCAGTTTTTTGTGGTAAAAGTAGGTACCTCGGCTTATATTCGGGTCGGTTTATACTCGAGTATATACGGTATATCTCTACTGTTTTCCAAGTTCTGTACAAGCCCTGACAAAAACCACTGCTCTTCCCTAGACAAAGATCCATGATCATACCTTGTCTTTATGAAATTTCTTGCTGGTTTGCAGCTCAGAGTATAATTTGGACACTTTTAATTCCAGATTAGCTATATGTTCTGAATGTTGCGCATTCTGCTCTCTGGCAAGACAGAAACACAATATAAGAATAAAGAAAAAGAAATACCCCATTTTATGTCCAGTAAGGAATATAAATTATTCATTATTATCTGATTTTTTTTTTTTTAAATAGTAGAAAAGATGTTACCAGCTTTGAGCATACAGTATATAAATGCATCAGTCAGTGTTCTTTTAGCGGAACTTACCACTGCTGTTTTCAAAGGCGTCAAATACCAAATACATGCACAATATGTAAAGGTCATATTTACATTTTCAATGCTTTGTATTAATCTAGCTTTTTACAAAATCCAAGTCTCACAGCTTTAAGTATATAGATGTAGTGTTCAAAAGGTTTAACTGATATTTGCTGCTATATCCACCTTTGCATACATATTTATCAGTGGTACTAGTAACAGATTTATACAGAGCAGGATCTAAGGATTAGCTACACAGGTCCCAGAGTACTGCAGCAGCGTGCTGGTTTCATCACATTACCTTATTTGTTTGTTATGTATAGTCAGCATCATAAAGTGCAGTTATTATAAAATGCTGATAAAACACACTTATTCCTTTCATAGTGATTATATGTGAGCTGCAGGGCGTAACTAGTCTTTTTGGTGCCCTGTGCCAGAGAGAGCATTGGCGCCTCCCCCCCCATATTTTAAATAGGGACATAATATAGTGCACCTGAAAAAGGGCTATATCCTCATGGTGAAGGACCAGGGAAGAGACAGAGGAGGCCAGGAGATGCTGGGGATAAAAGAAGAGGGAGCTACAAGTGAGAATGATAATAAACAGGAAAATTGACAGGCCCAAACAGTGCCCCCTGCCCTGCGGTGCCCTGTGCCATGGCACTGGTCGCACCACCCTAGTTATGGCCCTGGTGAGCTGTATGGTGATCGGAAGGAGAAAGTGAAGTAGTAAATGCAGCCTAGTGAAACAAAAGGGTTACATCTGAGGCTGGCACTATACTTTTTAGACTTGGGGTTCAAACAAGACTGTTACTGTACATTTATGGCTAAATGTTTTTGTACTTTATTAAAACCCTTACTATGTATGTATGAAATCATTTTAATGCTGTATCAAAAATAAATAATCCTGTGTTCTTGTGTATATAAAAACAATATAATTTAAATAAGCATAGGACACTATATAATATGGAGAAGATAAAATCCCACATTAACATTTGGTAATTTTTATTTCATAGTGAGGTTCCACTAAAAGTAAAGGGGGGCATCCACTAGATGAATTTAGCAGGCGATTGAACGATAACGTCGTCGTTATCGTTCAATCATTTAAAAATCGTGCAGTGTTTGGTCGTTAACGATCAACGATGCGCGCTCCCGCTGGTCGTTTGATCGTCTCGTCAGTCGACTGAACATGCAGGTCAATTTCACTTGATCTATTAAGATAGTTAGCAAATCGTCTGCAAATCGTTTGCAAATCGGTCAGACTGAAAGATAAAATTTCAAGGGAAAAAATCAAGGGAAAATCGTTTAGAGATTGGACAGGGAGTAGATCGTCTAGTGGACGTGCCCCTTAAGTTACACATTCATGCAGTATATGGATCTAGTGGCATCTGCTGCCTGCCAGTGGGACTCACTCCATAGCTGATATATCCCAAATCAAATCGACATCAGTTCAAACATACCTAGTTATTTTATATTTTAATCATGTATCCAGCCACTTGTACTGACAAAATTGTTTTGTTTATAAAACTTCTTAATAGAAACAAAAGTAAATTATTAGTATTACAGAATTAGGGCCTGATTCAGAGCCGGACGCTCTGACCAGAGCGCTCGCTCTGAATCAGTGCCCTCCTACCTAACACCCACAGCATATGCGAGCGGCCTTGCGACGGAGACCCTGCGGTAGGGTCTCGCTGCCGCAAGCCCTGGAGTGATTTTGGCTCTATCAGAGCCAAAATCACTCCCACTGACATCACTACTGATGTCAGTGGGGCCGGCTTCAGGCGGTAGGCGTTCCCATGGGAGCGCCTCCGCCTGGCAGCCACGCCCCCGGCACGCCCACCAAAGGGGGCGTGCTGTCAATCAACATCGACAGCACGCCCCCTTTGGTGCGAGACCCGGAGCGACAGCTTGGCTGTCGTTGTCCGGGTCTCGCGCATGCGCATGACGGAGCTCCCTCCGTTGTGCGCATGCGCATTGGGGGAACATCGACCCGCTTGCGAGCGTCCTGCGCTCGCGAGCGGGTCTGAATAACCCCCTTAGTTTGTAGTATCAAGTAATCCATTAATGGCACAGATGCCAGGCAAGCTTAAATGAGTAGCCCAGCCTTAATGATAGTAATTTATTTTATCATGTCACATCATTAAAATTGGGAAAACCTAACATAAATACACATCGTCAACACTGATTAAATATCAATTTATGATTTCAATTGATACATTGAGCTAACATGACTTTTTATACTGTATATATATTGTTGGTATAATAAAAATATATAAAATGGTGTAATATATATTTCTTATAGTGGTGTTTTCTGCATTCTGCTTCTTATGTCTCCATGTTGCAGGTAGTATAAAAAGCTGGGATCCTGTCACATTACAGCGTATATTCCCTATGAAAGTTAAAGATATATGGTGGGTGCAGAACGTTAGGTTTTTGTAATTGTGTCTAACTATCTACAGCTTTATATCAGATTACCCCTGGTGCACACAACTATCTTTCCAATCATTTTCTCACATTGTAGAAAACCTACTGCAATGTTTCCATCTGATCCTGTATACTGCTTGCATGGCTCCTGGCAGCTCTTATTTCAGCACTGAGCACTGCCACCTTGTGTTCATGCTCATTAACAAGATTGTCACACCCAACACAAAAGAGAAAAACATTTGTTTCAAAATCAAATATACTTTAATTATAAAAATAATATGTTTGTCTAAAATGCAGGCTGTACATCAGTTAGGATAAATGTGTAACCTTCAACAATTGTGCAACTACAAGTCCCAGCCAGAAGCTGTCAGGACATTCCGGACTTTCTCATTACAGCCAGGGATCTGCAGGTACAGATGTGTCCTCGTACACCTAGCATCTGTGCACCATATTACCTGAGACATCCGGCGCGACTGAGACGGTCTGAGATGAGTGCTGTACTGACCTTTTCTTCAAATTTTGCATCTTAGTCGATTCGCAGACGCAGTGAAAAGCAGCTCACAGTGTATCAGAGACACTGGGCTGCTTCTTATGCGCACAGAACTTGGTATAACACACGTACAAAGTTGCAGATGAAGCACAACGGAACTTGGCGGGAGAAAAAGCCGCAGACGCCCGTATCGGAACCTTTTGTACACAGATACACACTCAGTATCGCACACAGATATACAGGTACCGCAAGTCTCAGTGGTCAGTGTACACTAGCAATAATATGAGATATGGTAAGAACTTACTCTTGTTATCTCTATTTCTACGAAGTCCATAGGGTTCCACAGGATACCTTGGGGGTATAGGTGTGACGTCAGTCGCTGGGCACCATAGAGTTAAGCTTTTCAGCCTCCCAGGATGCACTAGGGTCCCCCTCCTATACCCCGCCCCCGAGCCAAGGCACCTCAGTTAGTTATCAAGCCATAGGCCGGAGGAGGAGAAGGAAGAAAGAGAAAAAAGATCTGGACACATACAAGAATCACATTCTCACCAGAGGGAGACGGAAAACCGGTGACCAGAGCAAAGCCCATCTGCAGCACAGGTGCGACAGGGCGGGAGTCCTGTGGAACCCTATGGACTTCGTAGAAATAGAGATAACAAGGGTAAGTTCTTACCATATCTCATATTTTCTACTTCAGGGTCCATAGGGTATCCACAGGATACCTTGGGGATGTCCCAAAGCAGTATCCTTTAAGGGTGGGGATGCTCCTGTGCAGAAAGGAGAATCCGCCGCCCGAAGGAAGCATCCTGAGAGGCGAAGGTGTCAAACCTGTAATACCTCACGAAGGTATGGACAGAGGACCACGTAGCAGCCTTGCAGATCTGAACTGCCGAGGCACCACGTCGAGCTGCCCACGAAGGACCCACAGACCTAGTGGAATGAGCCTTCAGAGAAGGAGGAACCGGTAGGCCTTCATGAAGATAAGCTTCAGAAATAGCCATACGGATCCAGGCTGCCAAAGTTTGCTTTGAAGCAGGCCAACCCTTTTTACGGAAGCCATAGAGGACAAACAAAGCGTCCGACTTCCTAAACGAAGAAGTGCGGTCAAGATAAGTCCTTAAGGGCCGCACGACATCCAAAGAGGCCTCACCCACGGAAAGAACCGGTGGGTTAAAGGCCGGAACAACGATTTCCTCGTAAACATGAAACTGGGAAACAACTTTGGGAAGAAACTCGGGCCAAGTGCGGAGCACTGCCCTGTTCCCATGAAAAACCAAGAAAGAGCCCCTAACTAAGAAACACGTCTGGCCGAAGCAATAGCCAGAAGGAAAACAGTATTAGCTGTTACCCATTTAAGATCCACTGAGCCCAGTGGTTCAAACGGCGGTCCTTGGAGAGCCCTCAGGACCACAGCCAAATCCCAAGGCGCCACAGGTGGAACAAAGGGCGGCTGAATGCGTAGAACACCTTGCATAAAGGTGTGCACATCCGGGATTGTAGCAATCCTACGGTGAAACCAGACAGATAGGGCCGAAACCTGTACCTTCAAAGAAGCAAGGCGAAGCCCATGATCTAGACCCGCTTGCAGGAAGGCGAGAATCCGCGACAGACGAAACTCCCGCGGTGCATAACCTCTTGGTCGACACCACTGGAAGAACGTATGCCACACGCGATGGTATATCCTCGCGGAAGACGGTTTCCGAGCTCGCAACATGGTACGCACCACAGAGCTGGAAAACCCCCGGGACCTCAGCATGGCCGTCTCAACAGCCACGCCGTCAAAGACAGCGGGTGAAGACAAGGACCCTGAGACAGAAGGTCCGGTCATAGCGGCAACCGTAGAGGACTGTCCACGGACAGACCCTGAAGGTCTGAGAACCAGTGCCGTCTGGGCCACGCGGGAGCTATCAACAGGAGCGTCCCTCCTTCCTGTTTGAATTTCCGGATTACCCGTGGAAGAAGGGAGACCGGAGGGAACAGGTATGCGAACCGGAACGTCCACCGGACGGACAGAGCATCCACCAGAGACGCCCCTTCGTCTCTTGTGCGAGACCCGTACACAGGCAACTTGTTGTTGTGCCGGGACGCCATGAGGTCGATCTCTGGAAGACCCCACCTGTCCACCAGCAGTTGAAAAACGTCCGGGTGCAGGGACCATTCCCCCGGATGAACATCCTGGCGACTTAGAAAGTCCGCCTCCCAATTTAGCACTCCCGGGATGAAGACCGCTGATATGGCCGGAAGATTGCGCTCCGCCCAAACCAGGATCCGAGAGACCTCTACGAGAGCCGCCCGACTGAGAGTTCCTCCTTGCCTGTTTATGTAGGCCACGGTGGTAGCGTTGTCCGACTGGACCTGCACCGGGTGACCCTGGAGAAACCGATGTGCCTGCTGGAGAGCATTGAAGACCGCACGGAGTTCTAAGATATTTATTGGAAGCTCCGCTTCTGTCAGCGTCCACCTGCCCTGGAACAAGTGTAGACCCAAAACTGCTCCCCAGCCCCGAAGACTGGCGTCCGTTGTCAACAGGACCCAATTTGGAACCCAGAACGGACGTCCCTTGTTGAGGTGGGTCGTCTGTAACCACCACGCAAGGGACAGGCGAACCTCCGGGGTGATCACAATCGTCTGGGACTTCAGAGACTGAGGCAGCCCGTTCCACTTGGACAGGATCAGGTGCTTCAGAGGTCTGGAGTGAAACTGGGCGTATTCCACCATGTCGAATACCGACACCATGGAGCCCAGTAACCTCATCGCCGAGTGTAGGGACACCCAGCGGCTGTGCAGACAACTGCGCACCCTTGACTGTAAAGCAGAGATCTTGTCCTCTGTCACGAAGATCCTTTGCTGTCCCGAGTCCAATAAGGCTCCAAGATGCAGAATCCTCCGAGACGGGATTAGAGTGGACTTCTGCCAGTTGATTAGCCAGCCGTGCCATTGCAGCAGTGCAATGGTCAGGTCCAAGTGGCGTAACAGGAGCTCTGGAGATCCTGCCACCAATAACAGGTCGTCCAAGTACGGCAACATGCGGACTCCCTGCAGCCGCAGAGAAGCCGCCATGACCGCCATCACCTTGGTGAAAACACGTGGTGCTGTCGCCAGGCCAAAAGGTAACACCCGAAACTGGAAGTGGTCGCTTCGGATTGCAAACCTGAGGAACTGTTGATGGCGCAAAAGAATAGGGACATGCAGGTAAGCGTCCTGTATGTCCAATGACACCATGCAGTCCCCAGGTTCCAGCGCCAGAATGATGGACCGTAGGGTCTCCATCCGAAATTTCGGAACCCGCAAAGACTTGTTGAGTGCTTTGAGGTTGAGAATCGGACGATACGACCCATTGGGTTTCTGTACCAAAAATAGATTTTAATAGAAACCCTGGCCCCTCTGGGAGAATGGAACAGGCACTATAACTCCAGCCTGGAGCATAGTGTGCAATACCTTCCGCAGCTCTGTAGCCTTGTTCCGGTCTGATGGTAGGCCCGTGGTGAAGAATCGAGCCGGGGGTCTGTGCCGGAAGGAGAGGGCGTATCCGTGGGAAACCACCTCCAGAACCCAAGTGTCTGTCGTAGTGGCCGACCAACACTGGGCGAACTGCAGCAGGCGGCCTCCCACCCTGGGATCCCCCAAAGGGAGGCCCGGACCGTCAGGCCGCAGGCTTGTCATCTGGCTTGGGGGCCGGACGTCTGGTACTCCATGCCTGCTTCCGGGGCTTGGCCGATTTCTTAGGGCCAGCCTGTCGAGGAAACGACTGTGGTTTGGGCCTGCCTTGGGCCCTAGATGACCGAAAGGACGATGGTCCAGAACCAGAAGGAGCAGCGGCCGACGGGAGACAAGCCGATTTGGCTGCCGCCAGCGTGGCCACAATCTTATCCAGATCCGGACCGAAGAGAACTTCTCCGGTAAACGGTAACGCCTCCAGACCCTTTTTGGAATCTGCGTCCGCCTTCCAGGATCGCAGCCACAAGGTGCGATGAGCAGCCACCGCTGCTGAAGAAATTCTAGACACCAGAGTACTAATGTCTAGGGCCGCCTCGTTGATATAAGTGGCCGAATCACGGAGATTACCAATCAACTCCGCCTGTTCGGCCGGACAGTCGGAATCAAAAGAAGCCTCTAATGAATCCGCCCAGCGCTCCATCGCTCTGGCAACCCAGCATATGGCCATAGCCGGCCGTGCTGCCCCCCCCGCAAAGGAATAAGTGGACTTCAGGCAGATCTCCACCTTGCGGTCCGTGGCATCCTTAAGGGAGGACATAGATGGCATCGGCAATGTGGCACTACGGACAAGACGGGTCACATGAGAATCCACCTGTGGAGGGGATTCCCACTTTGCAAAATAATTATCCGCGAACGGATAAGCCACCGCCAGGCGTCTCTGCGGCTGGTATCTTTTGCCAGGCTGTTTCCACGCCTCTTCTAAATGGTCCACTAACTGACCCGAAAGAGGAAAGACTGTGGCATCGCCCTTCACATCTTTGAAAAAGGCATACTTAGATTTAGCCGCTGGGGGAACTTCGTCCTCAATCACCAAGGCTGTGCGGACCGCCCGAATAAGTCCAGGAATATATACTTTGGACTTAGCATCAGCGTCCTTAGTATGGAGAGGTTCCTGATCGTAAGGATCCAGAATCTCCCCATCATCGGACGTCCCCTCGTCATCCTCATAAGGAGCCGACAGAGACGTCACCGGCCGTTTATGCGGCCGCATCACAGACTCCCCTTGCAACACATCTGACAAGTGCTGTACAGAACTCGTCAGGGAGTTAACCCACGCTGGCTCCTGAGAAACCGGGAGCGGGGAAATAGGGAGACTGTGGGGTACCACCAATTGTCGTGGGAAACCCTGCATGGGTGACGACACCACTGACTGCTGGGATAAACCCATCGGTGTAAACGCGGGCTGCGGAGCTAACTGGCCCACTAAGGCTGTAAGCGCCTGAGCGAAACAAGCCCAGGGCGGCTCCTGTACCGGTGCTGTAACCGTAAGAGGCCGCGCCATGGACAAACACTGCCGGCAAAGGCCCTCCGCGCTACCCTCCCCCTCCGCTAACGGTACTTTACACGTAGTACACTGTAGCCGGAGGGGAAAATCACTTTCGGACATAATGGCACCACGTATGTGACCTCTCTCACCAATAATAACTTAAATAGGCGAGAGACCACCCTGCAGCACCGCACCGCAAGGGCTTAGCAGAAAGAACTGGGATAGTAATAAAGCTGACAGTTTAGAGAAAAGTTACAGGCAGCAGCGCTAGCACAGTCACATACAATGCAAAGAAAATCAATTCCTGCACTAACAGCGCTGATCACTCAACTACGCAGACACAGGGCCTGGTAGGACACAGCGGTGCATACACAGACCTGACCACAGCGGAGGAGAGGTATGCGGGGGGGACCCAGACCACGATGCTTCCGTCCAGCGCTTCCAGCAGCGTTCACCATGCGTTCTGAGAAGATGGCCGCCGAGGAGCAGAGAGGAGGCTGGCCTGGGGGAGGAGCGCTGCCACAGGACCAGTTGGGCTGTGTGCAGCGGGGGAGGCGCCGGCTGTGAGACAGGGAAGGCGCGCTCCCCTGGCATGCATTTAACCCCTGGGACGCCGCAGCGCTACCGCTCTGCTGCGGTCCGCTGTCCCAGGGGGTCGTGGAAAGCGCAAGTTGGTCGCCTGGCTCCACGCTGCAGCCAGTCCCCAGGGAGGGGGGCCTGGGGACTTAGGACCATGTGACCAGCGGGGACCCACCGCGGGACCCTGCTGCTTACCTTTGTCCCCCTTAGATCCGGCCATGGTCCGGAACATCTGGGGTCACCGCTAGCTGTGACCCCAGATGCTCACCAGCATCCCCGGATCGGTACCGGCGTTCTGGTACCGGCGGGGGTGTAGGGAAGACAGCATGGACGTCAGGACTGACTGTCCATGCTGTACATCCAGATGTGCAGCCACAGCTGCACTGAAGAAAGCTTCAGGGGCTCTTCTAGCCCCCACTCCGACAGGTGCACCCGACTCCGGCCGGGCACCAAACTAAACTGAGGTGCCTTGGCTCGGGGGCGGGGTATAGGAGGGGGACCCTAGTGCATCCTGGGAGGCTGAAAAGCTTAACTCTATGGTGCCCAGCGACTGACGTCACACCTATACCCCCAAGGTATCCTGTGGATACCCTATGGACCTTGAAGTAGAAATAGTTTTGTAACCTCTGGTTGTTTTATGTATGTGAACAAGATGCACACTTTGAGTGAAAAAAATGCTTGGTGCGGCCGAGTCAAAGGAAAGCAGCAGTGTATGACCACGCATCTGTATAAGCCACACAGCAGCCCCAGAAAATGTCATGTCAAAACATTTTATTCCTCTTTTTTTTCAATATATGGTTATTTATTCCTTTAAAAGTAAATTCTAACTTTTAGATAAAGAAGTGTGACCACAACATATCCTGTATGATCATATTTCAGTATGGGGATACATCATTAACAAAAACACACACTTTTGCTGTTATTTCATGAGAAGTTGCTTTCAGAGAATTCAATCAGTTCTATTTGACAATTTTCTTTTTCTTTGCACAGCCAGCATACACATCTGTACTTCACACATATGCAAGATGACTGCTGGTCGTCTGTGTAGTAAGCCAATTTCAATAACAGGCCATGTGTGATTTGATTCTATGGGGTATATTTACTAAAGGTCGATTTTTAGAAATTTTGATCGATTTTTAAATTGATGTTGTGTTTCTGGAGCTAAATCACACATTTACTTACAGACAATTTTTGTTTGTTTTTTTTAATCGTTAGTAAATGTGTGATTTAGACCAAGAAATACAACATCGATTTAGATTGATTTAAAATATATCAAAATCATACTTTAGTAAATATACCCCATTGTCTGAGTGCTGGACAGTCAGATTTGTCCAAATGGGGCACCAGGGTCTTTTGTTGGGAAACTCATCCCGTTACATAGATAAAATGTAGGCTAAATACTAACACAAAGAATAGATAAATAACAATGACCTGTAAAGGCGCTGGTTTTTGCTGCCTGAAGTGTGCAGCACTGAAATGTTGAGACTGCACTATTCATAGCTGTATCGATCCCCATTTATATTGCATACTGTAAGCAATATTGTTTGTAATGGCAAATACAGACAGAGTTGTTGGGTAGTAAGCTTTACACCAGAGGTTCCCAAATGCAGTCCTCAAGTCACCCAACAGTTCAGGTTTTAGAGATATCCATGGTTGAGCACAGGTGGTTAAATCAAATTGACTGAGGTACTAATATAAGTCACCTGTGATCTCCTTCACAGGCATGGATATCCTTAAAACCTAGACTGTTAGGGTGCCTTGAGGGCCAAGTTTGGGAACCTCTGCTTTACACCATTGCACAAAGAGGGTCTGCAAAAGATGATCAGAATCAAATTGACCTGACCTATCGATTCCATAAATGGGATTACAGCAATGTGTAAGTGTGCATGTTCCTCAACCACACAAAGGGCCCGATACAGACCCGCTTGCTAGATGCGTTCGCATGCAGCCAAAGTATGCAAATCCCACGATTGCACTGCAAGACATTAGCACAAGGGGCGATCACAGTGACTGGTTCACGCACACGCACTGCATCTTATACGCATGCGCAGATTGCAAATATCGGTAGGCTACGTGAGAACGCATCCTAGCGAGCGGGTCTGAAACGGGCCCTAACTCCTTTGCAGCAACAGAGTCACAAATTCCAACCTCCAATTTGTGCAAACTGGCCTCCGTTGTGGTCACTGGTGCTTAGAACTCATGCCGAGGAAAATAAAACAAATCTTACTGTGCTGGGAGCTGACAAGTTATATAATTAACACTGCCGTATCAAATGTAAAAACACAAACATTGTTAGAGAAACTACAGGCAACAGCTCACATACAGGGGTATTCAATATGGGAGCGAAAACATCGTTTTTGTGTTAATATCGCACTTTTGACATCATTATCGCAGGTTTGATTTTTACACCATATTCAATTTCAAAGACTTATCGCAGGTTCGAAAAGTCTTTGATAAAAAACGGGGATAACTTTTCACCATTGAATAGGTGTCGAAAAAAAGTGCAGAATTGGGGTTTAGGGGTGCAGGCTTAAAAAAAATAGCCTGCACCCCTGGGAATGACATTTAAAAAAGAACTGTTTCAAAAAAAGTTTAAAAAAAAATAGGGACACCCCAAAAAATTAATTTAAAAATTGGGGTGAAAAAAAAAACAAAAAAGGGAAAAAATTGTTTAACAATAGGGAAATAGGTTCAGGGCTATTCTGCAAGTATGTGGCAGGTGTTTTCTACAATAGATTTATAGCGGCAGGTGCACAATTGCAGAATTTTGAAAAACTTACTTTAGGGACTTAAAAATATGCTATTACCCATTTTCATGTACCCCAAATTTGATGGGGCCACTTAAAAAAATGAAAAAAATAACCTAAGTGCTCTTCTGCATCACTTCTTCAATGTCGGAAAAAAACACTTGCTGCGGCTATTTAAATCCCCGACTTTCATTTAAAGGCTAAAACGGGGGTACCCATAGTGATCCCCCATGTTTTTACAACTTTAGGGGGGTCCTACAATTTTTTTAAGGAAAAATTAGTAACTTTACGCAAATCCAACTTCGCAGACCCCCGTTTTCGTTAATTTCATATTGAATACGGGGATAAGCGGGCGTGTGCCCGATACTTTAACGCAGATAAAAACTCCGATATGAAACGTAAACTTCGACAGCGAAGTTTACGTTTCATATTGAATACCCCTCTTAATGTTCAATCCTCCTGCTCAAATAATAAAACAGCTTTACTGGGAGAAAGAGCAAAGGGTAGGTTCAATGTAGCACAGGTTGATGTAGTTCATAGGATGTGTTTAAAATATAACTTTTATTGATATTGTTAAAAATACTGATAGCAACACTGTTTCATAGCAAAATACTAAAAACCAATAGAACATGAGCTATAATAAAAGATCAATGTGTACTGTTCTTTACAAATTATTTCACTGCGTGTTTATATACAGTCCTTGGCTATTATGACCACTTGTCTTGGGTTGGGTATATCTGTGGGCAGCATCCACATAAATCCACACAAGAGCGTTCCAATTGGCTCACAAATTATGATTGATGTCTGTATTCAAATGCACCTTTATGTAAGTGCTTCAGATATTGCAACTTGACACTTAGGGGTATATTTATAAAGCTTCTAAAACAGACAAGGCATGATGTTGCCCATAGCAACCAATCAGATTCTGTGTATCATTTTCTAGAATGCAATAGAGAAATGATAGCTAGAATCTGGTTGGCTGCTATGGGCAACATCACCACTTTTCTGTTTTAGAAACTTTAGTAACTATACCCCTTAGCTCCTTAAGGAGTAATGTATGTTCTATATAGACATACCAGTATATGCTAGTTCTTTGTAATCAGATATATTTCAAATAGAATTTGCCATATGTCAGACCCAATTTAGATTATTAATTATTTTCATCTGCATTAATTAGCAGTACCAATAGTAGGGATGCAGTAGTAGGCCACCATGGTGAAGCAGCTGGTAGATCTCAGCATTGTATCTTATTGTAGGTAAGTTGTCATACAACCCTTGTACCTCAATATATAGGTCATCCTCATTGAGGCATGCATCGGTATAAAGCAGACACACAGGGCTGAGACACAGTTTAATCCAGTGTTTCATCTCTAATGACAATCACTCTCATATAGGTGTTAATTGCTTGTAATGTTTGGGATCCCGATAAAAGTCTCCATATTGTGATAAGATAAAAAAAAAACACCTGTGCTGTGCAAAGGGCAATGTTGGAATCATTCCTATATGGACTGTGTAACTCGTAAGGAAATATGCTTAGGTATAAGATATTAGTGTCCACAAATACATGATATTCCCCTACTAAATAAATGTACAATTAGCCCAATATATATGAAATATATTGATTACATACTCTGGGCCTGAGTCAGAGCCACTCGTAAGCAGCCGCTCGTTCGCTCCGAGCGATGTTTGCCCAACTGCGCATGCGTACGGATCGTTATACGCATGCGCGAACCAGTCAGTGCGGTCGAAATTCATGTGCTCGCAAGATAGCGAATGCCTGATAATTTGAGTGACAGAAAGAGGCTTATGTGGGTGGTAACAGGGGAAGGTGCTTGAAAACGGGGAGTGGAGATCCGATCGCAGGCGTGCTTAAAGGTCAAAACGGGCGTTTTATGGGTGTGCATAATTAAAACAACAGCGTCATTGACCACGTCACTGGGTTATTTTATAGCCAGAACTGCTGCTTGCTGGTAGCAAAAACCAACCCCAAGAATAGCGAGCAGTTCATACCCTGGTCGATGTACCCGATTAATCTAATAAATAGTGGACATGACGTAGGATGCGAGCGGCCAGGGGGCGTTGTTTCCCAAAAAACGACCGCAAGTTTTGTTCGCTCGTTCAGACCTAGAGGCGTGAACAGACCGCAAACAGCGAACGGTTCATTTGAATAGCCATGGACGAGCGAGCGCTAATTGCGTCCGGCTCTGAATCAGGCCCTCTGTTTTTAACTGATGCACTATGAAATGTCCTGTTCAGACTGAGCGGGTAGCATCATTTGCAGTTCTACTATATGTAGATTAATCGGTTAATATAAATACAGATAGATCATGCACTGCTGGATGGACAAATACAGTACATTAAGATAGAAATATACCATACAAGTTCCTGGTGTCTTAAATATATTTGGAAACTTAATAAATAATGGGAAGAACCCTAGACCAGGTACTCAATTATCTAGGAAGTATCTCTGCTATCAATGGTAATAACCCCTTGAGGTGATCTTGATCTCAGGTACTGCAGAGTACAGAGGTCCAGTTTATAGGACGGTTAGTAACAGCACAAAGAAATGGTCACTGAAATGCTTTCTGATACTCATTCTGCAAATGCTTAATCACATATTACCCTGATGGGTGGGTAAAAGCAGTTTAAAAAGTATCTGTATCCAATAGTTAATCCCTACGTCACCTAGCAGGAGCATGTATGGTTGTAAGTCTTTATAGTAACATTAAAAAACATAAATTGTCTTTATTCTAATGCGTAATAATAAATCTAAATATTACTAAATAACATAATTAGAAAGAATGTGTATCCAGTGTCAGAGTTATCCTTGGAATGGAGGTATCAGTTGTTAGCACCGTCTATCTAATATGACTGATCACTCTAAAGGACTAGTTAAGAGACCATTAAAAAGGCAGCACCTCTCAGTGACCTATAACCTGTCTCTAATGAGGAGAGTGGGTTGTATACTATTACTGTAATATTATATGTTTTGACCTGGTGCAATGGATCTTCCTAGTTTATAGATCCCAAATACAAGTAGGGTCTGATTCTGAGTCGCACGCTAGCTGCACACAATGCCGATGTTCACAAAGTTGGGCGATGTTATAAGTACTACGCATGCATCTGAGTCGCACTGCGCATGCATCGCGATGGTTACCACAGAGATGCAGGACGAATTTGGGAGCATGGAGTGTAGATTTTAGTGGGCATACCTGGGAGGTAACATGGGGGTAGTTACACAGACGTGAGCATGTTGCTGACAGCGGTAGCATCCAAAGACACAAAGCCCCTCACACAGGAGTCCATGTTCAGACGGAGAACCGACACCTGCCATATGGCTGGTGCAAGTTCCGATGGTGCGTCCGATGGTGTGTCTAAAGATAGGGGTGGATTTGCACCAATACAAAGTGCTCTAAGTGGCTGCCTTAGATTTAAAGTAATCTTTTCAATGCAACTCAGAATCAGAACTTAGTATTAACATCTACATGGAGCCCACTTTATGATAGATATGAGAGACTATAGAATATATTTATAATACTGGCTACTATGTCTGGTTGAATAACCCGCAAGTTAGTTTTCCATACATGTAGCTTAGTAGTTCATCAAAACATTCTATGAACCAGACAGAATTATCTTAGTCTATGGATGCCATTAATAAAATACAATTTTGCTTTATAAACCTAATATTGAAAAATATGTTAAATATATAGCAAGGTCACCTCTCTTGATATTGTTTCAGACAAGACTCTTTATCTTCCAATTCCCTCTTCAGAAAATCAAGTTGATCATTTGCCTATAACATAAAACAGAATATACATTATTAGTTTTGTTGTCCATTTTCAATAACAAAAAATTTATATTCAGGTTCTAACGTACTTACATAATCATATTCACCCATAACACATACACCTGAGCTTTTAATGTTACCATGAGCTGCTTTTATATCAAAGTACTGACTGAAAACTACAAGTAAAAATATTTTGAATAACATTTGTTGATCAATGTGATGAAACAAGGTGACAAGGCTGTCCTATTCCTCTGGTACCTTGCTTCACACAGGGGACAAGGATATGCCATCAAGAGCTTTTTGGTCTCCCTTCACCAGGAAGCAAATTAGGGTTGAGCTAGGACACACTCTGTCAAGTCTAAGGGGCATATTTACTAAAGTTCTTGTTTTTAGAAGTGGAGAAGCTGCCCATAGCAACCAATCAGATTTTACTTAACATTAATCTAGCACCTTCTAGAATATAATAGCTAGTATCTGATTGGTTGCTACGGGCACCCTCTCCACTTCTAAAAACCCGCACTTTAGTAAATATACCTCTTAATCTGTGTGCATATTTTATATTTGCCCACCCCACCCCCTGCAGTGCTAGTTTTAGTCAAACTCTGTGTCAGTGTTCTGCATATCAATTCTAAAAACAGAAAAAATTAAATGACATTTTACAAAAGAAAAGAAAAAGGAAAATGCTTACAGAGTGGATTTCTCTTTTGTGAACAGTCAACTCATTGGCCAGCTCCTGAAATAGGTTAGCCACAATTGCCCCCAGGTTGTCAAGATCAACATTGGCTTCTAAATTCTTCAGAGTCTGTTCATGGTAACTTAAGATAGCTCTTTGGATATCCTGGAGTACCAGATCATGTGCCTTTAACATCTCCTTCAGAATCTCAGTATAAATATGTGCCTGTTTCAACATCTCCTCCTGCATCACATTGCTGGCCTCTAGCTCCTGTACCCTGATATGCAGTTTCACATTTGTTTCTTCCAGGTCTTTTGCTGTCCTTAATCTGCATTAAACAGCACAGTACACAAGCATTAAAATAAATCAAATGTACAGTAAACACATTTCTATAGGGACTCTATACATTGGGATATAGGGTCTGATTCAGAGGTGGGCGGAGGTGCAGTAGCAGCTGTATCCCCTAATTTGCAGGGTCACGTGATCATGTTCCAGAACTCAGTAGATATAGAGCACTGCACAATCTCCGAGTTTCCTTCTGATCTTGCACATGGCAAAATGGTGGCTTTTCACCAGCAGTGGAGAAACTGACGCAGAAACTGGAATGTCAACTTTCTCATCCCTTACAATCATTTGTCTTTGTGCAGAGACAATACTTTATAAAATATATATGATCTCCATTTTACCGTTGGAAATTTAGATATGAGCAACTCAACACATACAAGTTTACTTTTTGTTGTGCAAGAAAACCATTATGTACGCTTTCAGAGAACAACATGTGCCAAACAGTAAATGAGGCTCTCGATACACAGTATAATTTTTTTGTACTGGGAACATTGTGCCAGCATGTGTGTACTATCTATTAGCTAGGCTATATGTATGTAATTTGAATGATAGTTCCACATGGCTATATACTGCACATTGTGCTAGAGCAGGGATGGGGAACCTCCTGCATGGGGGCCGTATAAGGCCCTCGGAATCATTTGGTCTGGCCCTCTGAGCATTTTTCTGCTAGTCTCATCTGGCTAGCAGGGTGCCTAGAATTGTACCCTGCAGCCAGAATCTATGCAGCAGTGCCATCTGGAGCATCCTTAGGACGCTTCAGACGGTCACACCGCTGCCTTACAGCTCCCTGGAGCATCCTCAGGATACTCTGGGCATTGCTGTAAGAACGACGATTGTGGCCCCACCCCCGTGTGACGTCAAAGGAAGGGGGCGCGGCCTGCACATTTTATATATAACAAAATGGCCTTCGGCTCTAGTAAGCAAGACTCCACAATAAATCCAACTAAGTACTACTGAAGGTCTGGAAATGCTTATATTATATATCGCACACACTGTATTCCATAAACAATCACAATATGCATTCATTTATACAGTCAGGTGCATAAATATTGGGACATTGACAGAATTTTCATATTTTGGCCTCTATTCACCACCACAATTGCTTTGAAATGAAACAAACAAGATGTTTTTTAACTGCAGACTTTCAGATTTAATTTGAGGGTAATTACATCCAAATCAGGCGAACGGTGTAGGAATTACAACGGTTTCTATATGTGCCTCCCACTTTTTAAGGGGCCAAAACTAAACAATCCTAAATCTAACTTTCACTTTTTAATACTTTGCTGCAAATTCTTTGCAGGCAATTATAGCCTGAAGTCTGGAACGCATAGACATCACCAGACGCTGGGTTTCATCCCTGGTGATGCACTGCCAGTTCCTGCTTGTTCTTGGGGCATTTTCCCTTCAGTTTTGTCTTCATCAAGTGAAATGCATGCTCAATCGGATTCGGGTCAAGGGATTGACTTGGCCATTGCATAACATTCCACTTTTTAGTCTTAAAAAACTCTTTGGTTGCTTTTGCAGTATGCTTCGGGTCATTGTCCATCTGCACTGTGAAGCGCCGTCCAATGAGTTCTGAAGCATTTAACTGAATATGAGCATATAATATTGCCCAAAACACTTCAGAATTCATTCTGCTGCTTTCGTCAGCAGTCACATCATCAATAAATACAAGGGAACCAGTTCCATTGGCAGCCATACATGCCCACGCCATGACACTACCACCACCATGCTTCACTGATGAGGTGGTATGTTTTGGATCATGAGCAGTTCCTTTCCTTATCCATAATCTCCTCTTCCCATCACTCTGGTACAAGTTGATAATTGTCTCATCTGTCCATAGGATGTTGTTCCAGAACTGTAATGGCTTTTTTAGATGTTGTTTGGCAAACTCTAATCTGGTCTTCCTGTTTTTGAGGCTCACCAATGGTTTACATCTTGTGGTGAACCCTCTATATTCACTCTTGTGAAGTCTTCTCTTGATTGTTGACTTTGACACATATACACCTACCTCCTGGAGAGTGTTCTTTATTTGGCCAACTGTTGTGAAGGGGTTTTTCTTCACCAGGGAAATAATTCTGTCATCCACCACAGTTGTTTTCCGTGGTCTTCCAGGTCTTTTGGTGTTGCTGAGCTCTCCGGTGCGTTCTTTCTTTTTAATTTGGCCACACCTAATGTTTTTGCTATCTCTCTGATGGGTTTGTTTTGATTTTTCAGCCTAATGATGGCTTGCTTCACTGATAGTGACACCTCTTTGGATCTCATATTGAGAGTCGACAGCAACTGATTCCAAATGCAAATGTCACACCTAGAATCAACTCCAGACCTTTTACCTGCTTAATTGATAATGAAATAATGAGGGAATAGCCCACACCTGTCCATGAAATAGCTTTTGAGTTGATAGTCCCATTACTTTTGGCCCCTTAAAAAGTGGGAGGCACATATAGAAACCGTTGTAACTCCTACACCGTTCACCTGATTTGGATGTAATTACCCTCAAATTAAATCTGAAACTCTGCAGTTAAAGCACATCTTGTTTGTTTCATTTCAAAGCCATTGTGGTGGTGAATAGAGGCCAAAATATGAAAATTCTGTCAATGTCCCAATATTTATGCACCTGACTGTATGTTCGGCTAATGGTTTTGTGTAAAATAGATTTTCCTGTGTGTTCTGTGTAACAGTTACGTCAGAGGTTCTACCAAATGATCCTCTCAATAATAGCCAGCCTGAATCTGACAGGGGGCTTAAACAATCCCAGTAATGACATGTTACTACACAACACATATTAATATAATAATTTATCCTAATTTCTGAGGTGTGATGTGTTTTTGATATAGTGTTTAGCCAAAATATGCGGCCATTACCACACACTTGAATAAGCAATGCACTTTAACTTGACTATTCTTCTAAACAGGTATAGTATTAGGAAATAAAGGGAACCTCTTACCTCATGTCCACCTCAAAGTTTTTCTCCTTCATCAGTTCCTGAATCTTTGAATCCAACCCACTGACTGCTTGTCTGACATGAGGTTGTGTATGGCCTGTGCTGTGACTGTTCTAAGAAAAACATAGGAAGAAGTTAGACATAAAAACTTTGCTTCATAAAGATGTGCATCTGACCCCACAATAATCATCAGTATGACAGAAGCCTGACATCAATACTGGACTCTTCTGTTGCTGGACTCTTCTAGTTCATAAAGCTGTGGTTTCATGCTTCTGTGGTTCTCAGTAACATTATCACACACATCCGTAGTGCTGCTGTGAGCAGTTGGATAATTGGATTGAAGTTATTCTATCCCTATAACCATACCTTAAAATAACATTAATCTTTCTGCAATAGTAAAACAATGCTGAATGTCATATCTGCGGACCTGATTCAGAGATGTACGCTAATGTAAAAGTAGCAGCCACCGGGATTTGTATTGAGAAGCCCACCAGTGGTAGGACGCAAGGCTCAGTGAAGGGGTCAGGCACTGTTTTGTTCGGTTCCAATCCCAATTATATGTACAAACAGAATTAAAAATATATATATATATATGCTGTTTGTAGAATGGGAGATCACTGGAATGCTTCCTCTTTCTACCCGGCAGTTCCGGGCTCATAATTATATAACATCTCTAGAGATTTCCTCCTGGTAACCAGGCCTGGTATCTTGTAATAACCGAGGACCCGATTCAGCTTGGATCGCAGTTGCTAATGTGCATGCGATTGTTGCGTTCTGCACATGCATCGCAGTGCACGAACTAGCTATTGCGATCAGGACTGCGATCGCAGAGGCTACACAGACCCCTCGCAGAAAAATTTACAGGAAGTGCCGTTTGTGGGTGGTGACGTGGGGGTGGTCGGGGAAACGCAGGCGTGCCAGTGCATGAGCATGCATAAATTATTCACTTTGATGCCTTACGCAGCCTGAGGCCTCATAGCGTGCGGTGAAGTTAGCAATTCCTGAGTAAGGTCAGAGCTTGTGCAAGTGTGCATGAGGCTACGATGGTACTCGATGTTACCTATGGTTTCGCTAAACATTACCGATGTGTGTAAGGTAAGGTGGGCGTCCTTATCTTGTGCTGAGATTGCACTGCGATCGCAATGAATTAGCATACTATAGCAGTTGGACTGCATACGTAATCGCAGCTGTGACTGCTATAGCGACCCAAGCTGAATCAGGCCCTGAATCAGCAAGCCCATGCAAGGCACTGGTCTAATAGTAACTGCTATGAATTATTCTTATTATAATTATAATCATCATCATTTATATAAATATATATAGTCCACAGTGCTGTATAATTGGGAACAAACAGATAATAGTAAAAGTCATTAACAGACAGATAAGTGCCACATATTGCATATCAGTTTATACAAGAAACAACAAAAAGTATTCCCCCAGCACTCAGAATGAAATCAGCAATAAGATTTGAAAAACTACATGGTGCTAGATAATTCAGAGATCTCAGTTGCATATATTTGCAAAAAATATGGCTAAGCCTCCGGGCCGCGTCACGGCGTCTCTGATAGTGAGAGACTAAAGTGTTAATATAGGATTAAAGGAAAAACTATGTGTTAATAAGTGAAGGTGTTAATAAAAGGCTAAGGGGTTGGTGTGGCTGGGCTGCTCTGGTGAGGCACACATTAACACTTTATTTAGCACTTTTACACTTTCCAATATATTTTGTGTATATATATATATATATATATATATTTTTTTTTTTTTTTCTTAGCCTTTTAATTACACCACTTTATTAACACATGGTTTTTCCTTTAATCCTATATTAACACTTTAGTCTCTCACTGGTGTGCTTCGCTGGGGTGGCTGGCTATCGCCGGCTTTTTTTGGGGTTCTGCACCCCAGATTCTGACCAAGTGATAGGGACCTCCGGTATCAGAGACGCCGTGACGCGGCCCGGAGGCTTAGCCATATCTTTGCAAATATATGCAACTGAGATCTCTGAATTATCTACCACCATGTAGTTTTTCAAATCTTATTGCTGATTTCATTCTGAATGCTGGGGGAATACTTTTTGATGTTTCCTGAATAGACTAACCCCTCCCTTACATGCACCTGAGTGATATTACTGAAGTGATTGAGCAGCTTCCAACTTGTATTTCTGCATATCAGTTTAGTCAGACTGCAAAGCTAAAAAGTGCCTAGCGTGCTAAATGATCTAGTAACACAGCAATATTGGACTAGGTGCCAGTAGGTTGTTTAACCACTTAACGGGCTAATATATTTTCAAAAAACGTCCCAAAAATTGTTGATTTCTTTTTATTAGCAAATATGTAAATAAGAGGTATTTAAACCTGATTCAATATTATTTTTTTTAACAAAATGTTAAATCAAGTTTAAATAGCTATTAATTACACCATGTGTTAATAAAAAAAAAAATGACCATTTTGGGGACGCTTTTGAAAAGCTCTCCCCTGTCTGTGATTAGATGGCGTGCGCATGCACATAAGAATACAGTGTGAGTGAGTGCTCATTAGTGTTACATGCAGCAGAGAGGTAAAGGGAAATTAGAAGAGAGTGATGTCCTTAAGAATTAATAGTGATCAAATCATTGACCTCCGTAGTGCAGTCTCTGCGAAGTGCTGGGATCAAAAGTCTGATTAAAGAGCAGTGGCACATGTAGGGGAGGTTAAGTAACCAGAATCCCCCCTGATGGACAGAATTATTTTACTAAGACGGAGACACTTGTCTTCATCTCTACAGTGAGTGGCCCACATTCGGAGCTCCATCCCCTTGCGGCCAAATATGCAAATCTATGAAAATTGTGTAATTTAGGCCCCACCCACTCACCACAGACTGACAAATAACGGCATTACGGCGAGGGGGTAGGGCCTAATGCTGCAAAGTGCCCACCCCATCAAGCAGACAGGCAATATAATAATTAGCATTTAATATAAAAACTGTAGTGTGGGGGGCGTGGCCTGACCGTTAATGGAGGAAGCCGCATCTTGTTAGAGCTCCGGGCCAGTGCAGAGGAAATCTAGCCTCTATAGCCCCATCCCGGTCAGCGGACACCTCCAGACCCTTGCTTACCTTCCCCTGGTTTGTCACTGGCCCAGCGGGTTGCAGCTGCGGAATCGGAAGGCGCAATAGGCGCTTCCGCGGGTTGCAGCTGGCCTGCTGCCCTTTGAGCCGGGGACTGGAGCGCGCGGACTGGCGGCTGTGGACTTCCGGCGGCGGCGTCATCTCTGTGGTGTGCGCCCGACGGAGTCCTCTCTGCCGCACATCGCGTGACCCCTCTCCGGCCCTCTAGCCTCGGCTGCCCTGCTGCTGTGTCAGGGCTGGTGTCCCTGCTTCCGGGGACTCCCAGGAGACATCTTTGGGAGGAAGCCCCAGCGTTCTGAAGCCCCCGGCGGCCATCTTTGATTCTCTCCCACGCTGTTGCTGCTGCTGGTTATTGCTGCCGGGATACTGGCAGTGCAACCCCGCTTGCTGACAGGATTATCTGCTGCCTGTGACTCCCTGGAGTAAGGGGAGGGTGGTGAGTCCCTGAGGGGAGATTATATTATATTGTATTTCTATATCCCACTGCTCCACCTGCTCCATTGTCACGTGACCTGTTGGCCCTTCTCTCTATGTCTGGAGCTCCTATATGACCACCTACACATATCCAGTTTATTTTTCACTAGCCTAACAGGTTCAAACCATATCAGCTACTTAGCTTGCTCTTTCCCTGACATTTTTTACTTTTGTGCTGGTGGATATTTGCCATTTACTCTACGCTGGCTCCCTCTTGTGGTCTTCTGTGATAATTACCTCAAGTACTATTTGCAGCCACAATTAGCGAACCTCCATGTGCTATTATATTTTCTGCCAGCCTTTCACACTCTTTTTTCTGAGGCTGAAGTTCTCCTGGATGGTGCCTCTCTGGAGTTAAAGATGTTCGCTTAATATTATCACCAAACTTGCCTGGACTATTATTGTAGAGCCCTGTGTCTCACCTTTTATACCGTAGTTTGTTTTGGTTTTTTTGTATTATTTCACTATGTCGCAGAGAGGTAAGAAACCTCCACCATCCTCTGCAAATTTCTTCGGATCTAAATCCAAGGGTTCACAGAGTTCGTCATTACCCCCAGAATCCCCCTCCTCCCCTTGCTCATCTGAAGCTGGTATTGATCCTCAAATTCAAGCGGTTATGACTGGTTTGTTGGAGGGAGTTCAATCCGCATTCAAGCAAGAACTGTCAAAGGCTATAACAGAATTTAAATCAGAATTGACATCTCTTGGCAACAGAACGGACGCGCTGGAATCTAAATCGGACGACTTATGCCGCTCCCAAAATCGTCTTGATAAAGAACTCTCTAGACTTCATGATGAGGTGGAGACACTCAAAGAAAGACAAGAGGACCAAGAGAATCGTTCCCGTCGCAACAACTTACGTATCCGTAATATAGCAAAATCAATTCTTGGTCCCTCCTTACCGTCATTTCTAAAAGACTTTTTTCAACACTTAGTTCCAGCCCTTACAAATGAAGATTGTTTATGTGATAGAGCCCATAGAGCACTCCGATCGAAGCCCTCTCCTACTCAACCTCCTAGAGACGTCATAGTTCGCCTGCACTATTTTCGTACAAAGGAACGGATCTTGTTAGCTACTCGAGACTCTCCAGTGATTCCTTTCCAAGATATGCAGTTACAAATCTTCCAGGACCTGGCTCCCTCTACTATTCAGAAACGGCGGGATCTTCAGCCAGTCACTAAGATTCTACGGCAGCATCAAATCCGATATCGCTGGGGATTCCCCTTTATGCTTCAGGTTTCAGCAAACAACACTGTACATAGTGTCAAGACTCTCACTCAAGGTCAAGATTTATTAGCCAAGCTTAATCTTCTTCCGACACCGACTTCTGATCCGGTGACTGATGCAGCCTCTCCCAAACCTCAACGCTCCCATCCTCCTTCACCGGACTGGACCAGGGTTTCCCGTCACCATGCTAAGGACTGTGACCCCACTTGAACTGTTCGGTCACTCCCTGGTGTATACTCTCTTTATAATAGGGTTTAAGCTTCCTACAATGTTCTTTTTGAATTTTGCTAGGAGGAACAGTCCTCCCCTCGTGGTTCTCTGCGACATAAATAGTTATTATTTGTATGAATATCCCGATGTTTAGATAATTTTTCTCTTTTCCCCTTGTCTTTCCCATTTTCCTTCTCCCTCCCTCCCCCTTTTTTTTTTGTTTTGTTTTGTTTCTATATACTGACACAGGTTTATGATCCCTGTTTTACAGGGATTTTTGTTTGATTTGGTTTTAGCCGATCTTATATTTAAGGGTCCAGGCAGTCCTTATTCTATTGGACGGTCCTTTCACTACCCCCCATGCTCCCTTTGATATTTTTGATTAATGTTATGTTGATTGATATTATTGCGGTCCTTGATTGGGACCCAATTTACCAGGGTTGTTACCCGAATGGGTTCTCTGTTTCTCTCCTTTTTTTGTGTGCCTTTCTTTCTCTGTGGCTCTCTTCTGTTTCTTTTTCCACTTTTTTTTTTTTTCTTTCTGTCCCTAAGGGTGGCTCTACTTGGGCCAAATTTTTGACTTATTATATCTGTGTGTTATGTCAGTAGCACCTCTTTATATATTTTTCCATGTCTCTTAAATTGCTATCAGTTAATGTAAACGGTCTTAATTCTCCTAAGAAACGTACTGTTCTCTTGGGGGCTTGTAGGAGGGAGAAAGCCGATGTTGCATTTCTACAAGAGACGCATCTTACGGGCCCGCATTCTCAGCTCCGAGGTAGGTGGTTTGCCCAGACCTTCTTTGCTTCAGCGAATTGTAAAAAACGTGGGGTAGCCATTTTAATTAGGCGTAATATCCCTTTTGTCCACATTAAAACTGTGACAGACCCAGAGGGTCGATTTCTTATAGTGATCGGTACTCTCCGTACTGAGATTTTCACTCTGGTGTCAGTGTACGCTCCTAATCAAGACCAGCCCCAATTCTTTGATTCTTTGTTCAGGCGTATTAGCAGAGTTGCGCAGGGCCATATTATTTTATGTGGGGATTTTAATACCATTATTGACCCCCTGTTAGACAGATCGAACCCGCCTTCAAACTCCTCGGGGATGTCTCTTCCTAGAGCTTCTCGTACTCTCCTGGCCTCCCTTAAACATTATGGCCTTAGTGATACCTGGCGTCTTAAACATCCTCACAGCAAAGACTATACTCATTTTTCAGCTCCACACCAACATTATTCCAGGATAGATATGATCCACATTTCCTCCACTATTACCTCTCTGGTTACGGAAGCCGGTATTTCCCCCTTTACATGGACAGACCATGCAGGTGTCTATATTCTTTTAGATGTACATCGCTCTCCTCGTAGGAAGCGTAACTGGCGTCTTGATGACTCCCTTTTACAACATCCCCCCGCTCTGCTAGAAATAAAATTGGCGATGACCCGCTATTTTGAGGAGAATACCTCCCCTGATATTTCCTCTAGTATCCTCTGGGAAGCCCATAAGGCTACTATACGGGGTTTTCTTATTTCTAAAACCTCAGCGGTTAGGAAAGCGGCTGCACAAGAAATTACTTCCCTTGAGTCACAAATTTCAGTACTATTGATTCAGCATAAAACATCCCCTAGCGCCTCCGTGCTAACCCAAATTGAGAAACTACGAGGTCAGCTTAATGCCCTTCTGTCTCGTCGCGCTGCGCTTATCTTGCAAAAACTTCGTCAACGCTTTTATGATAAATCTGACAAAATTGATTCTTTGTTAGCCAATAAACTGCGTCGCAGACAAGCATTAGGTGCGATAGACAAACTACACTCTCCGTCTTCTGGTTCTCTAACTTATGATCCTGAGGTTATGGCTGAGGAGTTTCGAACCTTTTATAGTTCCCTTTATAACTTATCAGATTTTTCTTATCCCACTTCTGCTGGAGCCGAGGGGGTGCACTCATATTTGTCCTCTACTTTCCTTCCGAGGCTCTCAGAATCCCAATTATCTACTCTCAATGACCGTATTTCAGATGAAGAGACAATAGCTGCTATTAGATCAATGCGTTCCTCTGCCGCCCCAGGCCCTGATGGATTTACAGCCCAATATTATAAACTGTTTGCAAAGGAACTTGCCCCACATCTTACATCTCTATTTAATGATATTTTGGAGGGCGCTTCTTTTGCTCCTGATACAACTCGGGCCGACATTGTAGTGATCCCTAAACCTGATCGTGATCCTACTCATTGTATTAACTATAGACCGATTTCATTATTAAACGTCGACCTGAAAATTTATGCTAAAATCCTAGCGACTCGGTTAGCTCCTTTGCTTTCTTATTTGATACATCCGGATCAGGTCGGGTTTATACCTGGAAGTCAGGCATCGGACAACACCAGACGGGCCATTGATCTGATACATTCTATTCATAAAAGGAAACTTCCTTCTCTGATTTTAGCTCTTGACGCGGAGAAGGCCTTCAATCGCATCTCCTGGCCCTTCATATTCGCTGTCTTAGACAAAATGGGATTTTCAGGCAAATTTTTAGATGGCGTTGCAGCACTTTACCGTTCCCCCTCAGCACGAGTTTCGGTTAATGGTGTCTATTCCTCTAGTTTTGGAATAACTAACGGTACTCGGCAGGGTTGTCCCCTCTCTCCCTTAATATTTGCTCTTATTATGGAACCCCTAGCGGCAAAGATCCGTTGTAATAGAGCTATCTCGGGAGTATCCACTGGCCCTTCGGAATATAAAATCGCATTATATGCCGACGATATTTTAGTCTCTCTCACTGACCCAGCTCGATCCCTAAATTCACTTCTAGAGGAAATAAATTCATATTCCCAACACTCGGGTTATAAAATTAATGTCACCAAGACTGAAGTTCTTGATTTCTATATCCCTGCTACCCTAAAGCAAACACTGGAGGCCATGCTCCCTTGTACCTGGCATAAAAAAAAGATTAAATATCTTGGTGTTTTCCTAACTCATCATCATCATCAGCTGTTTCAGGCAAATTTTCCCCGCCTTCTAGATTGTATTAAGTCTGATTTGTGTGACTGGTCCAATTATTTTATTTCTTGGATAGGTAGAATACATTCAGTTAAGATGAGCGTTCTCCCTCGGCTCTTGTATCTATTTCAGACCCTTCCGATCTACATCCTTCCATACGTGTTCAAATTCCTTCAGTACCAAACCTCATATTTCATATGGAACCGGAAACGCCCGCGGATCAGACTAAAGTTGCTTCAGCGGCCTTCTAGGGGTGGGGGTTTGGGAATTCCTGATTTTAAAAAATATTATTATGCTGCGCAGCTCTCTCATTGTGCTCAGTGGTGTAACTTGGGTGCGGGGAAGGTCTGGGCGGCTATCGAGGCCGAGGAGCTGGGACTGGCTACTGTATCCTCCCTCTTGTGGATCCCTAAGATTCATCGTCCCCGGACAGTTTCTTCTCATCCTGTAATTTCCCGTTCTTTAGCAATTTGGGATTTAACCAATAGATGTTTTAAGTTAGCTCCGGCCCCGTCCCCTTTGATACCTCTACTTCATAATCCATCTTTTCCTCCTGGTTTATGTAAGTCATCTTTTACTGCCTGGTCATCGAGCAATATCTATTATGTAAATGATATTACTATAGATACTAATTTCCCACAATTTTCTGACTTCCGGGATAGAGCAGCGGTTCCATCCAAAGATTTTTTTCGGTTCCTACAAATTAGACATTTCCACTCCAAAATTAGCTCGATTCTGATTAGCAGACCTTTGACTTCTTTTGAGTCCTTATGTTGGAGAAGACCCTCCACTAGGGGTCTTATTTCTACTATTTATTCCTTTCTAGGGGAAGAAGTAAGCTCTAATCGAGACCCTCATGAGTTAGCGTGGGAACGAGATTTGGGACACCCTATAGATGCTGAGGATTGGACGGAGATATGGGACAATGCTGCCACCAGCTCTATTTGCGTCAAAATTAAAGAAAATGTTTATAAATTGCTATACCGATGGTATTATGTACCATCGCGGCTACAAGCAATGTTTCCTGATGCTTCGGATAGATGTTGGAGGGGTTGCGGTGGAGAGGGCAGTTTTTTGCATATCTGGTGGACTTGTCCCAAACTATCTAGAATATGGCAGGAGGTTCTTGCTCTCCTCTCGCACCTCTTTGATATTACGATTCCCTCTGATCCTCAGCATTTTCTACTTCCCTTGGGTCTGCCTTCTCTGTCCCGGTGTCAGAATAGGTTATTCCGACATATAGTGTCTGCTATGACCTGCCAAATTGCCGCGGATTGGAAAAACCCTCATCCCTCTCCGATGCAGGCAATATTATCACGCATCTGGTATATATACAAGATGGAATATATGACAGCTTTATTACGTAATACATCCAAAACCTTTGATAAAATATGGTCTCCTTGGCTGACATACCAAAATGTTTCCTCTCCATTTAACAATTAATTTTTTCCTTTTATATATTTTCTCTAATATGTTTAATCTGAAAGAAAGTGATCCTATATGGAGTCCGCCCACCCTCTTCTCCTCTTATTCTCCTTTGTCTTTCCTAAAGTCTTTCTTTTCCTTTTTCCTCTTTATTTTTTTCTCTATTTCTTAAACGGATTGCCACACCGTTGCTGCAAGATTTTTCTCTTGCTTCTGAATTCCTTCTCTTTTTTATAATGAGAAAATTTTCTACTATATCATATTATTATTCTGAAATAGTACAGTTCCCATTATAAAAGTATGTTATGTGTTAATCCTTATTTTTGAATATTGGAATGTACTGTTTTTTCTGTGATTTGCTCAATAAAAAGAGTTTACAAAAAAAAACAAAAAAACAAACAAACTGTAGTGTGATATATGACCGTTTCCTTTTAACAAATGCACTTATATTAACTTCTGTTCATATGGCTTAAATGAATAGACAACTAAACAAAAAGTTGTTTTGTAGAACCTGTTTAGAAACTTTTGAATAAATGAAAATAATATATGTACTATACACTTGTAGCATGAATAGGTGTATAAGCAGCTGTGTTAGAAATCATAGTCACGGGAGACAGCAGCTTTTCACATTTGCAACTTAAGGTACAGAAGAGGCACTGAGTGCAGTGGACATGAATATCCTACTCCCTATAGACATGAGCAGATGTGCTGATGATTTTGCTTGAATAAGAGTCAGAAGAAGGCAGAGCAAGGTGCACTAGTGTGCAATGAGACACTTAAATGGCTTCTGTATGTTGCTGTCAAGCTGTAAAATTCTACCTACATTTGTACAAAACTCTAGATCCAGGGGTTGACGTATCAAGCAGTGAAAAGAGTGGAGAAGTTGCCCATAGCAACCATTCAGCATCTGCCTATCATTTTATATGATATATATGGTAAATGCTTCCTCAAAGCCAATTGGTTGCTATGGATGACTTCTCCTCTCTTTGCACTGCTTGATACATAAACCTCCCAGTTTGTTAACCAAGCAAATCAACTTTACTTTTAAACCTGTAGATGTTTTATAAAAACATCTGGTCAGTCAATATCTGCATAAATTGGCTCCTCTAACACTGACTATTACTGTGATGTTGTCAGACTTACTTGTTGAAGTCTTCCGTGTGAATCACTAAACAATGCTGGATAATCTCTCAGAGTTGTTGTGCCAGTGTGTGTATCAGCAGGGCAGCTGGTCCCATCCAAGCGTTTATGCATCACATTGCATTTTGTTGCTACACTACTTGCCCTTGGGCTTGTCTGACCTGCACACAGCGGTCTTTTTATTGTTAAAGTTTGGCTTGGGACTGATGAAAACACATTAGGATCCCCCCTTACTGAACTGGGAGCACGCGATCCTAAAGAGAAGGATAAGAATAGTGTTAAAGTTCAGTCACCTATTCCAGTACATGGTAGATATAGAAATGTCAGTCTCATGCCTTAAAAAAAAAGCTAAACTTTAATGTCTGATAGAGATTTTGTATCAAAATGTATATTTTACAGTTACTTTGAGGTGACTTTGCAAGTATTAAGGCATATTTTGGAGAAAGAGTATTGCATTTACTGTTTCCTCATTATTTACTTTCAGAAGACCATTTCATTTGCCTTAATGGAAGGAAGAAAGCTGGTACAGTATACAGTAATTACTATCCTGCAGTCAGTTATCTCACTTCCATCCTCCCTGCATCAAATCCTGTCACCTTTGAGGTGACAGAAGCCAGTTCTGTTGTTTTGAGCAGAGCTCTATTTTATGTAATACCAATGTGTCCTCACTCAGGAGCTCATTCAGACCTGCTCGCTAAGATGCAAACGCTCACTGCTGCCGATGGTATGCATTGTGTATGCAGTGTGTATTCATTGTGCGTATGTATCGCAGTGCATATAACTTAGCGAAAGTTCACAATGCATTCGCTCGCTGCACATAGACAGCCCAGCAGAGAGAGTGACAGGGGGAGCCGTCTGTAGGTGGTAACAGGGGCTGGCCATTAAAAACGGGGGAGTGGAGGTGCAAACGCAGGCGTGCCTGAGCATCTCAATGGCATTTTAGAGGTGTGCATAATTAAAAGACAGCATCATAGTACATGTCACCTGGCTTGTTTTTACAGTGAAGTGCTCGCAGTGCTTGCGGCAAACTATGGTCAACCTCAAGCGATGTGATAGCATCCGATGTTACCGGATGTACCGATGGTTGCATACACTTCCTGGACATGACGTGCACAAGTGAGCGTCTTAAGACAGACTGGTGGGTGTCTGCATACACTATGTGATCGCTCTCTAAGAAATACTGGCCATGCTAATGTATTGCTGAGCGATAGCACTGCCTACGCAATTTGCATACACATTGTGCGAGCAATCACATCTAGCGAGCGACTCTGAATCAGGCGTAAGTCCAGACCACACTCACCACAGGATGTGAGTGTGAGGGGTTGGGGGAGCACTATCTATGTGGAGTTTGCATGCTCTCCCCATGTTTGCATAGGTTCCCTCTAGGTGTTTTGGTTTCCCTCCATACGGATAGGTTAACTGGCTGCTGTGCTCCTGAATAGAGTAAAAATTGCTCCCTCATACAATGATAAGGGGAGAGCGATTCGCAGAAATGTCTTGTTTCCTTTTCACTTTTAAATTTAATTTTGCCATCTGGAAATGGCAAAATGTGCTGAAAAGTACCTCGCTGGAGAAGAGGGGAGCAGTGAAGTTCACTGTTCCTTCTCTTTCACCCATTGCTCTGCCCCTTATGTCCAGTGTCCGCTCTGTGACATGAGTGGATCCTGACGCACAAGGCACTTCTTACCGGATTGCGATAATTCATTCTCCGCAATGCTTGCTGTGATTGTGGAGGTCATCGCCGGACAGGTAAGTATTACTAAATGGCTACATAACATACATCTATATGAACAGAGCCAGACTATAAACTCCAATGGGGCAGGGACTTATGTGAATGATTCAGTATTATCTAGAATGTGCTATGCAAATAAACAATAATAAAAAGTATTTACTACAGCAATCTCTTGGGCAGTGGTTCTCAAACTCGGTCCTCAGGACCCCACACAGTTCATGTTTTCCAGGTCACCCAACATGTTCACAGGTGTAGTCATTACTCACTGACACATTTTAAAAGATCCACGGGTGGAGCTAATGATTTCACTTGTGATTCTGTGAGGAGACCTGGAAAACATGCACTACTTGGGGTCTTGAGGGCCGAGTTTGAGAACCTATGCTCTAGGGCAGGGATGGGGAACCTCAGGCCCGGGGGCCGTATAAGACCCTCGGAATCATCTGGTCTGGCCCGCTGAGCTTTTTTCTGCTAGCCACCCTGCAGCCAGAATCTATGCATCAATGCAGCCTGGAACGTCCTTAGGGCGCTTCAGATAGTCACAGCGCTACTCTTACAGCTCCCCGGAGCATCCTCAGGATGCTCTGGGCATTGCTGTAATCACTGGCAATTGTGGCCCCTCCCCCGTGTGATGTCACGTGAAGGGGGCATGGCCTGCAAATAATATTATATATATCATAATGGCCCTCGGCAGAAAATAGGTTCCCCACCCCTGCTCTATGACATGTACCACGGAAGAAAAAATTACAAAACCATAAAAGTTCTTCCCGATGGGGCAGGGACTGTTGAAGAAGCTATGATCTATGATTGTTTATGAAGACTTTTTATTTTTTTGCATCTGCAGTGCATATTTATGTAGGTTCCAGACTGGATTAGCAGAATTAGTGAAGACCAGTAACGGAGACTTTTTGTTTGCAGTTAGGACACAATCAAGAAAAAATAAAAGTTAAAATGTTTTTATGCCTGGAAATGAAGGTTATAACAATAAAATGTAAGGATCATGCATCTTCTTGTTGTTTTGGTGATTTATAATGTGAGTGCTCACAACGTCTGACTTGATTATTACTTTTAATTCACTAATTTAATAAGTAGTCAGTCAGGAATGATCTGACTCCCTCTTCAGACGCTGTAAATTCACAGGATTAGATAGCTGCCTATTGCTCCACAGCACAGCAAAGTATGGAAAATATATGGATAGTGGCGCCACCATGTGGTGAAAACCATTACAAAATCAATGAAAGAAAGAAAAAAAAAAAGATTTTGCAGGGACTCAGGGTTGGCAGTCTTATGTTGTCCTTTATTTTTATTGGGATTATATTTGCATCTTCATGACACACTTTGTTTGAAAGCAGCAATAAAAAACATAACGCACAACAGTACAAATAAAATCAGTCCTGATGTATTTCACTCTCATAATTAATTTAAACTATAGATGATGCTAAGCCACTAATCAATGATTTGACCACAGTCCAATGTCCTACAAGTCTCTCACTTCATACAAAGTGCCTGCCCTAAACAGCTCTAACTTCTCACTCATATGAAATGGCAGAATTTGAAAATGCACATTAAATTACCAATTACATATAAACAACATATATGAACTAAATGACTAACATAACAAAAATAAATAGCATACCACTAGGCATGTTGGTGCTATTGGTGATATTGCGGCAGTTCTCATGATAAGAGAGTGACAGCTGGTTTATAGTACTCTGTGTAGCTTGTTCCACTGCTTTTTGCAATTTTTGGATCTCATTAGTTTGTTCGTCCAACTTTGCCCTGAGAAGTCAATGAAACAATGGTGATAACTATGTAACAACGTAATTGAGAGGCAAGAAATAGAGAATTATAAGGCAATTTACCATGTACAATGTATTTGCAAATGGTAACAAGTGCTGCTTTTCCACATAAGCATTGTAAAATACATTGTGCTCTATAACAGAGCAAAAAAAGACGCATTTGAATGGAAAAAGTTGCACAAAAAGACGCTCAACGCTACTGAGTCACCCGACCGCATGGCGCGACTAGAAGGGCTGTTTAATGCGCCAGGAAGTAAGATGTATGTGCATACATCTGTATATATTGCATATTGGTCCAGCCAGATTGCAGAGGTCCTTGGTTGGCTGTATGATCCAGTCACACAGGAATGTTGGCCTGTCGTCAGCGGGATGTGTGAGTGTAGTAAGAGAAAATATGTGAAGTAATGTATGGACAATATAGAAGGGATGTAATTGGGTAGGATAGCTTATGGAGGTTACATGGGTGGTTCTGGAATTTGATAAGCTTGCTTGAAGAGGGGAGTTATAAGGGAATGCTTGATGGCTTGTAGGCTAGAAGAAAATCTTGTTGTGCATAGGAGGGCATTCCACAGAGTGTGTGCAGCCTGCCAAAAGTCCTGTGACCGTGAATGGGAGCAGGTAATATGTGTAGATGAGAGACACAGATCTTGCACAGAGCAGAGTGGTCGAGCTGGGACATATTTTGAGATAAGCCAAGAGATGTATGTTAGTGTAGTTTGGTTAATAGCCTTATGTGTAAAAGGAAGTATTTTATATTGAATTTGGTAGAATACAGGTAACCAATGGAGTGACTGACGATGGGAAGCAGCAGAAGATGAATGTTTAGCAAGGAAGGTCAGCCTCACAGCTGCATTCAAAATAGATTGTAGCGGTGAAAGTCTGTTTCAGGAAGACCAATAAAGGAGCCTATTGCAATAATCAATACAGAAGAGAAGGAGTGCATGTATTAGAGTTTTTACAGTTTCTTGTGTAAGATACGCAAGTATTCTGGATATGTTAACAAGATGTAACGGGATTTAGAACAAAGAACGATTCAGAGTCAAGGATGACACATACGCAGCGAGCTTGAGGGGTAGGGTTGATTGTCGTGTTATCAACAGTGACCTCAGGTTCATATCATGTATTGCCTCGTGGAAATATTACTATTCTATTTTGGAAAGCTTAAGTTTGAGGTGGCGAGATGATATCAGAGAGGAAATGGCATATAGACATTGAGGAAGGTGAATCAACACAAATGGTGACAAATCTTGAGCGGATAGATAGATTTGAATATCATCTGTATGATGATGTCACTCGGAGCACGAGATTTATGACACTGATGTTCTACATTACATGACAGGTTTTTATTAGGTGTCTTGTTACTTTAGAATGCAATGGTTGACATCTAAGTCTTTGTGAAGTGTGATGGGTAGCTGGAGCCATTCCATTGAGGGCTTATTCTAGAGTTTGAGTAAAATGTGGTACAGAAGTCTCCAGAGAATTACATGGCACTGGGTGATGCATAACACTCTTCACTAAATAAAGTATCAACATTTTATGTTATTTGATCACTCAGGAACCTTTTATATTATATTATTATTTGTTGAAGATCTGGTAACAATTACAGTGACAAATATGCAATAACGCAGAAACTCAGACTGCAGGAAAATACTTTTTCACAGTATTGTATAGTATAGTATAGTATAAAAGCCACTGATGAAAAATGTAGTGCAATTGAATGGATGAATAATAATAAGTAAATGAGGACAGCAGAGGCAACAAACTGTGGCTCAGATGTCGGGCTCCAATGACCTCCGAGATTTACATGCGATTATAACTTTACTATTTTATATTATGAGAACTACATTTTGCAGCACACAAATACATGAAATATAAAAGCATAAATTCCAACCCAGTTTTCTGGGGTTTTTTTCCAGTTTGCCTAATTTATACCACAACACCCATTTACGCATCTCCTAACCTCATTATACATGTACTTGTGTAACTCAGTGTTAATGTATATTGTTATTACTACCTTAATGCTAGGAGGTTTTGACTTGTCATTGTCCTGGTATCATCTGAAAGAAAATATAGATATGCTGATCACTGGTTACAACAAGCATTGTTAACATGGTGCAAGTAAATCAGGGTAGGAACTGTGAGGTCTCAATATATGCTAGGTGCTTAACATTCCTTTACTTTATCCAACTGTGACAATATGTCTCTTTAAATGGCATATGGGATTAAACACTTAAATTATCAACAATTGGTGAACCATGATTTAGTGTACTAGCCCACTATCATTGCATTAATATTGATTATTTGCAAATATATTTGTTTTCCTTATGAGGAATATGAGACATTACAAAATAAACAGTGACAAAGCGTACAGTCCATTCTTCACTAAACACCGTCTCTCTCAATAAGATATGGTGCCAGAGTCCATGTTAGATATTTGAATCTGGTGCCTTCACTAAAACTACAAAATGCAGATTCATGAGAAAAAAGACAAGATAATCACAGGGTGCCAAATATTGTTTAATGATTATTTCCTTCTCTCCCACATAAAGCTCTAAAAATCCTTTTTATTGAAGTCTATAGGGGAGTCATAAACAAGGTCCCTCTTCCAACGCTGTAAGCAGTAGTTCAGATTTTTGTTACATGGGGGCAGTGTACAGTTCTAGGGAGATACCCATACAAGGACAGATCCAGCTGTTCAGCTCATTAGGTCGGATCCTATCTTTTCAATTATGATGATCAGCGGAAACAGTTCTCTCATAAAAGATATCGCTATAAGAATTATGCTGAAATGTATCTAACTCATATTCATAAAAAAAATATTGGGATACTAAAGCTGGCCATACACGGTGCGATATGCAACGCGATGAGCGATCCGACGTCCGACATATCGGGCGGTCCCCACACACGGTGCGAATGGGTGGCCGCCCGCCTGATATGCCGGCTCCCCCCTCCCCCACAGCGCTGCATGGGATCGCATATCACATCCCCAGATCGACTGAACCTGCAGTAAGATCTAGGGGTGCAATGTACGACCCCATGGGTGCTCGCTCTGTCTGATATCATGCCCATACACTCGGGCACCTTAAGGGGGGGAATTCAAATAGCCGCAGTAACTTACCCCGTGCTAATTGCTCCCCCGTGGCTATTCAATTAGCCCCGTAGGCTACCGGCAGACTACACTTGTCGGGGATTTTTATCAGGGTCTGACCAAAAAGAAATCCACAGATAACGGGTGGAGCGAGGCACTTAACGCAAAGATCCATGATCTGAAACCGTGAGTTTCTATGAGTTGCCGCCCATTAACACCGTTATCATATTGATTTAACAGGCATTAACAAGCCGCTCAAGTGAAAAAGGGACTCTGTTTGCTTAGCCCTGGACGTTTACGAGGGGTAATTGAGTTCAGCCCTAAATTATAAAATAGGGAATATAACTGTAGAAGGTAAAGTGCATCTGAATAGCCACTTCCCAATCACCGACCTGGAATTTCCAATACATTTCTGATACCGTGCGTCTCAATTGCAGCTGCGTGTATACTTTGTGGGACGCATGCGCTGTACTAGTTTTTAGTGACTTAGATACATGCACGGTAGCAAAATAATCGCTAAACTCCATGAACATCTGCATTGCATGCAACTCACAATCAGGTCCTATTTCTCATATTTATAGACTCCCTCATAACATAACTCTGCTACAATACTGGTGGAAAACATTTATGTTACCGATCTTTAAATAAGGGAGGGAGAAATCGGAGTCAGGAAACGAAACACCATTGAGGTTGACTATTATAGTGGGTAGAATTACTGCAAGGGATTCTGATGGATACCATTTGATATATATTTAGGAAATAATTCACAGTGTCAGAATTGATTCACGGATAACTGGTCATTACTGGCTAATATGATTAGCTTCTTTGGGGGAACACATTTTAGACTGTGGGGCCTATTTAGTAAATAGCAGGTACAGTATGCCCACTGTTCAGTCACTGGCATCATCTCCTGCTTAGTAACGTTAATAAATCTGTGTGAAACCTAATTCTGCCTTAAACATGTGGAAACAGTTGTTTTCTCATGGTTTAAGAACAGCATTAGTCTGATAAATAGAACCCTTCATCTTGGTAGTACAATTAATTATATATATTTGAAATTTGTGGGAGTTAAATATTGTTACATATAACAGTCTATATACGAGGGTTGTTCAAAAAGTAATGCCTAAATGCTCACAACTAAAATGTTATTATAAATACAGATTTGAAAATTTGCAGTAATATACTTTGAAGTCTTATAGGGGAATTCAATATGAAGCGAAAACTCAGTTTTTTGCGTTAATATCGCACCTATGATGTCATTATCGCAGGTTTTAGTTTTACACTGTATTCAATTTCAAAGACTTTTCGCAGGTTCGAAAAGTCTTTGAAAAAAAACGGGGATAACTTTTCACCACTGAATAGGTGGCGAAAAAAGTGCAGAATTGGGGTTTAGGGGTGCAGGCTTAAAAAAAATAGCCTGCACCCCTGGGAATGACATTTTAAAAAGAACTGTGTCAAAAAAAGTTTTAAAAAAATAGGGACACCCCAAAAAATTTATTAAAAAATTGGGGTGAAAAAAAAAAAAAATGGGAACCACTTAAAAAAACAAAAAAAATAACCTAAGTGCTCTTCTGCAACACTTCTTCAATGTCGGGAAAAAACACCTGCTGCGGCTATTTAAATCCCCGACTTTCATTTGCAGGCTAAAACGGGGGTACCCATAGTGATCCCCCATGTTTTTACAACTTTAGGGGGGTCCTACAATTTTTTCAAGGAAAATTTCATTTTTTTACGCAAATCCCACTTCGCACCTTCCCGTTTTCGTAGATTTGATATTGAATACGGTGATAAAGTGGGCGCGCGCCCGATACTTTATCCCAGAAAAATCTCCGATATGAAACGTAAACTTCGACAGCGAAGTTTACGTTTCAAATTGAATACCCCTCTTAGTAACAGAATGACTCTACTCAAAATATTCACCATCTGCCCTCAAACATTTTCTCCACCTCTCAACCCAAGCTCACTGTTTACTAAAGTGCAGGTTTTTAGAAGTGGAGTTGTTACCTATAGCAACCAATCAGATATTACTTAGCATCTATCTAGCACTTTCTAGAAGATAGCTAAAATCTGATTGTTTGCTTATGGGCAACAACTCCACTTCTAAAAACCTGCACTTTAGTAAATATACCCCTAGGTCTCAGATTCCAGACTGTTAAGCTGGCTACACACTAGACCAACTTTTATCCAACCATCCAACTAGTTGATTGGTTGGAATGAAAATCTGGTAAGGAATGGGAGCAAATGATGATCAGCAATTTGCTCCTAAATACCAGAAAACAGATGAAAATGGTCGTCAGACAAGTTTGTTAAATGTTTGATCTAAACAATTTGTTCAAACAACAGTTTTTGTCCATTTTCCGGCATTTGGGAGCAAATTGCTGATTGTCATTTGCTTTCATACCTTACCAGGTTTTCATTCCAACCAATCAACTAGTTGGCTGGTTGGATGTAAGTTGGTCTAGTGTGTGGCCAGCTTAACTCTATTAGAGGGTCAGTTACCTGGTGGGGCTGGACCACTGATGAACATGTGTACTTGGTTCACTTCTATATAAATTACAACAAGATTCGCCCTCCTGACAATTAAAGTGGGTGGTCATGTCCCCTCCCTCCTATTGTTGATGGTGGGCTTTACCATAATGAACACAGTTTCTGCCAGTGATTGGAATGGAATTGTAGCTCTGCATTCATTCACTAAACTACAATTAAGTCATCCCAGTGGTAAGGGCTTAGACCAGAGGTTCCCAAACACGATCCTCAAGGCTCCCCAACAGTTCATGTTTTAGAGATATCCATGGTTGAGCACAGGTGGTAGATCAAATTGACTGAGGCACTAATTAAGTCAGCTGTGCTCAACCATGGATATCTCTAAAACCTGAACTGTTGGGGAGCCTTCAGGACCACGTTTGTGAACCTCTGGCTTAGACAGTTGAATTATTTATACAATGCATGTACAGTATTTCGCCTTTACTAGACCTAATGCAATTCTCATTGAGCTTTAGAAACTGGCGGTCAGTACCAGGGTGCCCTATCACATGTGCAATGCATTCATCTTATGGAATCGGTATGCAATGCCGGCTGTCGGGATGCCTCCTGTCACAATACCGACAGCGGCATCCCGATGGTTGGTAGCCCATCAGTGGTCGGATAAGTATACTTACCCTCCCCCCTACCCCTCCCTGCTTGTAGCCTAACCCTCCCCACCTCGCACCCTAACCGTTAGTGCCTAAAACTAACCTTCCCCCCTCCATGCCTAAACCTAACTCTCCCCCCTTAGTGCCTAACCACCCCCACAGTGGTGCCTAACCCTCCCCCCTAGAGTCCCTAATGCTAACCCCGCTATGTAAAGTAAACCTAAACCCCCCCCCCCATGGCTAACACTAAGGACACCCCGACTTACCTAGTTCGGGAAGCTGTCCTTCTGTGTTCCGGCATTGGGATTAAGATAGGTGTCTTTATTTCAACGCCTATCTTATATCCCTTGTCGGGATACAGCCGTCGGGAATTTAGACTCTGGTGACTATAACCCAGTCTTATATATAAAATTCATTGGTCTATTTGTTTGTCTGTCTGGTTATGCATTCGGACACCCCTGTACCAATTGGGATGAAACCAACGTGAGGTGTTCCAGTTGGATCCTGGTCAGGTTTTAGGGGGGTTAGGGTCCCGGTCGGACCGTCTGTTGGTGTACCCTGGGCAGAACTTTGATCCAGGGAGCCTGTTCTAGGCCTTCCACTAGATGGATTTGGATGAAAACTTCAGAGGGGTGGCAACTGGTCTGGGATTACTAATGGAGTGGTTGCGGTCCTGGACAGCTGAGTGCGCCAGGCAGAACTTTGACCCAGGGAGCCTGTTCTGGGCCTTCCACTTTAGATGGCATTTGCTCCTGCAGTCGCCGCTCATGCTGCTAGTCCCAGGTTGCGAAGAGGAACCCTTTTGATTCCTCCGCCCCTGTCGGGCTCCTCCCACCGGTCCACGGGGCTTTGTGTGCATGTGTGAACTCTAGTTTAGGCGAAGCCGTTCGGGGAGACAACTGATTTTTGGATCAGCTGTCTCAATGACGAATCTCACAGCGCTCAACGGGAGTTAGTATGATAATAAGCAGTTTCCGCTCAGAACCCGATAATTAACATGAATAAACCCCCAAATGTTAAAATATTAAATCCCGCAAATTACACAATCCAATCATGCAGTGATGCATCTTTAAGATACTATTTCGGGTCACCAAAATACAACACTGAATAAAAGTAAAATATTAGTTGCACATGATCCCCTGCTTCCTGAACCTGTTGATCCCCTGTAACAGTAGCCTCATGTGCAGGGCTGCCAAGAGAAATCCTGGGCCCCAGTACAGCAACTTCCCAGGGTCCCCCCTGGAGGGGTGTGGCCACAGCATGTTAGGGAGAGGGCTGCACCTATTTGGGGGCGTGTCTAGCATGTGAGAAGCACCCACAGGAGCATGACATGGCTACCAGTAGCTGGGACATAAGTATTCACTATGAAGATCATACCTCCCAACAATGGTGATTCAGCGGTCGCCCCAAAAAAGGGGCATGGTATGATGACAAGTACCCGTTACATCACTCCAAGGGCGAGCCCAGCATCCCCGGAGATGCTGGGCTTCCCCCAGGCCCTGCATGCACAGTGAAGAGATGATGTGCGTATGCGCACGGCATTTATTCACCCGCCAGCGGTGAAATTGATTTCTCTTAACACTGCGGCCCGCGCGTGGAACGGCGGGACCATACCTAAATATAGGGAGAGAGAGGGAGAGGGAGAGGGAGAGGGAGAGAGAGGGAAATCTATCCACACATATGTTTTACATTTATCCACACATATAAAATATATATTACACACGTTTAGATAGATATAACTATTATATACATATTAGACAGTATATATATATATATATATATATATATATATACACAGTCAGGTGCATAAATATTGGGACATTGACAGAATTTTCATATTTTAGCCTCCACCACCACAATGGCTTTGAAATGAAACAAACAAGATGTGCTTTAACTGCAGACTTTCAGATTTAATTTGAGGGTAATTACATCCAAATCAGGTGAATGGTGCAGGAATTACAACGGTTTCTATATGTGCCTCCCACTTTTTAAGGGGCCAAAGGTAATGGGACTATCGACTCAAAAGCTATTTCATGGACAGGTGTGGGCTATTCCCTCGTTATTTCATTATCAATTAAGCAGGTAAAAGGTCTGGAGTTGATTCTAGGTGTGACATTTGCATTTGGAATCAGTTGCTGTCGACTCTCAATATGAGATCTAAAGAGCTGTCACTATCAGTGAAGCAAGCCATCATTAGGCTGAAAAATCAAAACAAACCCAGAGAGATAGCAAAAACATTAGGTGTGGCCAAATCAACTGTTTGGAACATTCTTAAAAAGAAAGAACGCACCGGAGAGCTCAGCAACACCAAAAGACCCAGAAGACCACGGAAAACATCTGTGGTGGATGACAGAAGAATTATTTCCCTGGTGAAGAAAAACCCCTTCACAACAGTTGGCCAATTCAAGAACACTCTCCAGGAGGTAGGTGTATATGTGTCAAAGTCAACAATCAAGAGAAGACTTCACAAGAGTGGATATAGAGGGTTCACCACAAGATGTAAACCATTGGTGAGCCTCAAAAACAGGAAGACCAGATTAGAGTTTGCCAAACAACATCTAAAAAAGCCATTACAGTTCTGGAACAACATCCTATGGACAGATGAGACAAAGATCAACTTGTACCAGAGTGTTGGGAAGAGAAGAGTATAGGAAGGAAAGGAACTGCTCATGATCCAAAACATACCACCTCATCAGTGAAGCATGGTGGTGGTAGTGTCATGGCGTGGGCATATATGGCTGCCAATGGAACTGGTTCCCTTGTATTTATTGATGATGTGACTGCTGACAAAAGCAGCAGAATTAATTCTGAAGTGTTTCGGGCAATATTATATCCTCATATTCAGTCAAATGCTTTAGAACTCATTGGACAGCGCTTCACAGTGCAGATGGACAATGACCCAAAGCGTACTGCAAAAGCAACCAAAGACTTTTTTAAGGCTAAAAAGTGGAATGTTATGCAATGGCCAAGTCAATCCCTTGACCTGAATCCGATTGAGCATGCATTTCACTTGATGAAGACAAAACTGAAGGGAAAATGTCCCAAGAACAAGCAGGAACTGGAGACATTTGTAGTAGAGGCCTGGCAGAGCATCACCAGGGATGAAACCCAGCGTCTGGTGATGTCTATGCGTTCCAGACTTCAGGCTGTAATTGCCTGCAAAGGATTTGCAACAAAGTATTAAAAAGTGAAAGTTAGATTTAGGATTGTTTAGTTTGTCCCATTACTTTTGGCCCCTTAAAAAGTGGGAGGCACATATAGAAACCGTTGTAATTCCTACACCGTTCACCTGATTTGGATGTAATTACCCTTAAATTAAATCTGAAAGTCTGCAGTTAAAGCACATCTTGTTTGTTTCATTTCAAAGCCATTGTGGTAGTGAATAGAGGCCAAAATATGAAAATTCTGTCAATGTCCCAATATTTATGCACCTGTGTGTGTGTGTGTGTGTGTGTATAATATACATATATACACACACACATATTATATACACATATAAACAGGGGTGCCAAGAGGGGGGGGAGCGGGTACAGATTACCTGGGCATGGCAGGGGGCCCGAGCCGCCCGCAGCACTTCACTTTTTTTATTTAATCTTGCCTGTGTATATATATTATATGTGTTTATAGGGGCCCCCACAAGGTTGTTGTCCTGGGGCCCCCGCAGACCTTAATCCGGCCCTGTATGTGTCTGTCACAGGGTCACACAGACAGTGCACTATCACTCACAAGTCACTTGTCTTGCAGGGCAGAATGCAGCCGCGCCGCTGCGGAGCTGGTGCTCTCGCGAGATGATGACGTCATCATCTCACGAGGCTCTCAGTATCAGTTCCAGGCTCCGAGCAGTGGGCGGAGTTGATATTGAGAGGGAGGGAGGAAGAGGACCGCGGGCAGCCTACAGTATGTGACAGACAGTGAGTCGGACTGTCATTATGAAGGGAAGAGCCAAGCGCACTACTGACTGGCTGCTAGGTTGTCGCTGCAAATCTGTGTAAGTGGACTTTGATACTGTGATCCTGTTGCAAGTTGTAAATCTATGAATGCTATATAATTTATATATATAATGCATCACCATTAGTGTATATTAATAATGATATATCTAATAAACAGTAATGATTGCAATATATATATTTATGTGTATATAACGTGTGTGTGTGTGTGTGTATATATATATATATATATATATATATACTGTCTAATATGTATATAATAGTTACATCTATCTAAACGTGTGTAATATATATTTTATATGTGCATGATAAACACATATATATGTGTGGATACATGTAATACATATGTGTGGATAGATTTCCCTCTCCCTCCCTCTATTTAGGTACGGTCCCGCCGTCCCACCCGCGGGCCGCAGTGTTAGGAGAAATTAATTTCACCGCTGGCGGGTGAATAAATGCCGTGCGCATGCGCACATCATCTCTTCACTGTGCGTGCAGGGCCTGGGGGAAGCCCAGCATCTCCGGTGATGCTGGGCTTGTCCTTGGAGTGATGTAACGGGTACTTGTCATCATATCATGCCCCTTTTTTGGGGCGACCGCTGAATCACCATTGTTGGGAGGTATGATCTTCATAGTGAATACTTATGTCCCAGCTGCTGGTAGCCATGTCATGCTCCTGTGGGTGCTTCTCACATGCTAGACACGCCCCCAAAGAGGTGCAGCCCTGTCCCTAACATGCTGTGGCCACACCCCTCCAGGGGGGGCCCTGGGAAGTTGCTGTACCGGGGCCCAGGATTTCTCTTGGCAGCCCTGCATATAAATATATATATATTGCAATCATTACTGTGTATTAGATATATCATATATAATTATTAATATACACTAATGGTGATGCATTATATATATAAATTATATAGCATTCATAGATTTACAACTTGCAACAGGATCACAGTATCAAAGTCCACTTACACAGATTTGCAGCGACAACCTAGCAGCCAGTCAGTAGTGCGCTTGGCTCTTCCCTTCATAGTGACAGTCCGACTCACTGTCTGTCACATACTGTAGGCTGCCCGCGGTCCTCTTCCTCCCTCCCTCTCAATATCAACTCCGCCCACCGCTCGGAGCCTGGAACTGATACTGAGAGCCTCGTGAGATGATGACGTCATCATCTCGCGAGAGCACCAGCTCCGCAGCTGCATTCTGCCCTGCAAGACAAGTGACTCGTGAGTGATAGTGCACTGTCTGTGTGACCCTGTGACAGACACATACAGGGCCGGATTAAGGTCTGCAGGGGCCCCAGGACAACAACCTTGTGGGGGCCCCTATAAACACATATAATATATATACACAGGCAAGATGACATAAAAAAAAAAGTGATGTGCTGCGGGCGGCCCGGGCCCCCTGCCATGCCCGGGCCCAGGTAATCTGTACCCACCCCCCCCCCTCTTGGCGCCCCTGCTCATGTGCAGCACTAATGTCCCCTCATTCTCCCCCCTATACAGCACAGACACTACTTTGCACATCAATAGTATGATAAAGATGTTATTGTGAAAGGTTTTCAATAGGAAAATGCACTTAATGACTCGGTTTCCTGGACCCCAGTGAAGATTCCCCTGCTCAGGACAGGTGCAACATGCATCAGCACTAGCAGCAGTAACGTGAGAGCCAAGTGGAAGCAACTCCATCGTTCCGGTTTTCATCCAATCCCTCTTATATATGCCTATACATTGAGCTGCTCCCACTGACCCACACGTATACATAGCTAAACATGGAGTCTCACCTGGCCGCCCAGTAACCGGTCACATCCAGGACTCTCTATGAATGATGGCGCTGGGGGATATGTGATACTCTCCGCCCCCCTCCTGTGTGCCGTTGGTTTGGCCGGGACGCTTCCCTGTTGCCGTGGAGACACCCCAAGCGGCAGCCTGCGGGGTGGATGTGGGACCCGCCTATTCCCAGTGTGTGCCTGGACTGAATAGGTCATCTATAGAGTAGACATCTAGTACTGAGTGTCACGCTTATTTGCCAGCACCTCTTCCATACACTGTAAGTGTACATCTCATTGTTGTGTCCTAAACTCCTGTTCATTTCATTCCTCCCTCATTTGCTGTTATATATAAGAACAGTTTAATATAATTTGCTACGAAAGTTATACAGTGCTGTTTTTATTCGTTTTACTTTAAAGATACATCCAGCCACTTTCCAATTAAACCTTCTCTGGAAGTCCCTCTGTATACTGATACTTTAATAACAAAAGTGTCCTGCTAGGAAATGTGGCATTATATAAGGAGGATGACACCTACTTCTTTCTAAAGATGTCATTTCCAGAATTCCTTACAAAGTGAACATGGATGGATTGTAGTGTATATACTAACTGTTGCCCGTGGCTTCGCCCACGATGAAATTGCTTCTGCCAACATTTTTGTTATTAGAGGGGTCCTGTCGTGGAAGCTGCCATTGTGACCAGCAGCGGCTTCACCCACCACTCACACCAATGTCACTGTGTGCCGTGTGCATAGACTGCTATGTAGCCTATCCTGTTCAAGTGAACACGGAACCAAAGCACCTCTCCACCCATCCATTACCAGACATGCCAATGTTTTTGTCAGCATTTAATTGAAGGATTGAGATGAAACAAAGTGCAGGTTATTTCTAGGAATTTCCCATACAAAATGATGCAGTTTTCATGAAAATCAGTTCAGTAGTTCTTGCATCAGTTTTGAAAAAAAACAGAATGATCTTTATTATCACCCCAAGGGGTCTAGTTACTTAGCAGTGTTAGACAGAGGCCCTGATTCAGAGCCGGTCGCTCTGACAGAGCGCTCGCTCTGAATCAGGGCCGATCTTTTTTTTTTTTTAAGAACGGCCTCCTGGCCGCTCGCATAGCTGTGGGTGACCACCCACAGCTATAGCGAGCGGTCATGATGATGGTTGCGATGGTCAAGACCATCGCGATCTTCGGGCTTGCGACCAGACCCTTGTGGTAGGGTCTCGTGGCCGCAAGCCCCAGAGAGCTTTCGGCTCAAACAGAGCTGAAAGCTCTCCCACTGACATCACTTGTGATGCCAGTGGGGCCGCCCCCAGACGGTAGGCGTTCTCATGGGAATGCCTCCGTCTGGGCAGTCACCAAAGGGGGTGTGCTGTCACTCAACATCGACAGCACGCCCTCTTTGGCGCGAGATCCGGAGCGACGGATTGCCCGTCGCTATCCAGGTCTCGCACATGCACACGACGAAGCCGGCTCCGTCGCGTGCATGCGCTCTGGGCCACCATTGACCCGGTTGCGAGCGCTCAGCGTTTGCGACCGGGTCTGAATCAGGCCCAGAGTGAAAAGTGATAAGTGATAAGGTGCCAGCCAATCAGCTCCCAACTGCCATCTCACTGTGTTTGAGAAATAACAGTTGGGAGCTGATTGGCTGGCACCTTATCACTTTTCACTCTGTCTCCTAACACTGCTTAGTAACTAGACCCCCAAGATTGTTAAGGTGCCCACACACATACCGATATACTTATGATCTGACTATTTGTCCGATTTCCCTTTAAACTCTCCCCGGCAGCTCAGCACACAACCAGCACACATTGCTGTCCAATCTTCATACGATCTCCTGCAGCCAGACTTTTTTTTTACAGTGCCTTGTCATTCCTAGATTGTCAGACCTGCCATACTGCACGGCAGATCTGAAGATGCAATGTGCGACCAGCGGGGGCGCGCATCGTGAGTGGGGACTCACGATTTGGGCATTTTTTACCCGATCTGTCGTTCCAAGTTGTCGGAATCGACCAGACCGGGAAAAAAAACGCTATGTGTGTAGGCACCTTCAGTTGCCAAAAGCAGACTTAAGCAATTAGCGCACTGTGAAAACATTAGTACATGCCATTTGTTTTGCACAGTATTCAACTTTTCTATCCTACATATACTAACTTACATTTCTATTAATTCAATTTAAGATCCAAGATTTCTCATTTAATTTACCCCTTATGAGGTACCTGACCCTCCAACCAGGTATTAAATTTTTTCAGTCACATGTGCATACAAGATTTTTAGTAGCTTCCATAAACTGGACAAGTGCTCAGATGCTTATTTTATTCATGTCTGAAATTATTTCACAGATTTGGACCTGTACTGGTGGAGAAGTCATACCTCCCAACCGTCCCGATTTTAGCAGGACAGTCCTACTTTTCAGGCACTGCCCTGCTGACCACAGTGTCCCACTGGCTTTTGGGAGGTTTAGGGATACTCTCTGTCACTGCTGGCTCTGCTCTGCATATCAAGCAGTGCAGCGGTGTCGATGAATGGATGGCGTGGTCATAACGGACAAAGAAGCCACCCTTTTCATATTCACGTGAAGTCATACTTGCCTACTCTCCCGGAAGTCGTGGGAGGCTCCTGATTTTTTCGGGTAGCCCCCGCACCACCGAAGGTGTAGGCAGATCTCCCATATCCTGCTCACTTCCTAGTGAAGATTTTACTAGGACTTCATGGGTCCATCAGGAGGGGGCGGGGCTAAATTACGCAAATTGCGTTATTTAGCCCCACCCCCTCCTTGCAGATCCACAAATTGCAGTCTTTTCGCTGTCTCTTTTTAATGACGTCTATAGTCCCCCGAAAATGTTTGCAGAATTCTTCTACGGGCTGCTCCTGTGGAGGAGTTCTGTAAAGTCGTCAATTATGCGTGAAGTCCTGACTCAAGAATATTAGGCAGTGAGAGTGAGTACATACTGTACATACCTTAGAGCAGGGGCGGATTGGCCCTTTTGCGGGAAAAATCCTGGTGGGCCAAATGGTTTGTGGAGCTGATTCTCAATTGTGGCTCCGCCCCCCGAATAACGCCACACGGCTTTTATTTTTATTAGCATGACAGGCAGCTTGGCCCGGCTGCCTGTCACTGTCAGCGGCCCGCCCAAGCCTCTATCGCGAGAAGAGACTTTCCTATTAAAACCCCACACAGTATACCTGCTGTGCTGTGTCGGACGCTGTGGTGACAGTGAGGAGAAGTGCAGTGAAGCACTGGCCAGGCGCAGATCCGCAGGTGCTGGTGTGGAGTAAGTTGCGGAGTCGGGGGCCACCCAGGCAGTCACCCCGATTGTCTCCCCTCCACAACCTGGGGATGCAGAGTGGAGAGGAGACAATTGGGCTGACTGCAGTGCCTGGTAGACAGCCCAGCATCTGGGCTGGGGGTTTATTTAAAAATCATGAGATCCCTGGCCGGGGAAGCTGGCCCACAGTGCAGTAGGAACAACGGGGCTGAGCTGGTTGCCTGGGAGACTCAGACACTACCACGGGCACCTGAAGGACTGTGTCAGGTGGTGACAGGTCAGGCTGATAGGGAGATGGAGTCTGGAGAGATATCTCTCATCTGTATTAGGGGGATCTGAGAGGGGGATTGGGGGTTGTTCTGTACTAAGGAGAGATGATCTGTCTGGGTGGGAGAGTCAGAAGGAGCTAATTTTTGCTAATGGAAGAGGATCTGTCTGAGGGCAATGGGGGATCTGCTGTACTAGGGGGTCAGGGGAGATGATCTGGCTGGTGGGGGGTTATACTGGGGTAAGGGGAAATGATCTGTCTGAAAAGGGCTATTCTGTGCTAGGGGAGATTATGATGTCTGAGGGGGAGGGGGGTTTGCTGTAATAGGGGGAGATGATGATATGCCTGAGGGGGAAGGGGGTCTGCTGTACTAGGGTGAGATTATGATCTGTCTGTGGGGCTGGGTAATTTTGTGCTAAGGGGACATGTTGATATGTCTGTGGAGGAGGGGGGCTATTTCATGCTAGGGCAGGATGATGGCGCTGGGGAGATGCAGGATGATGTCATTGGGGAGACACAGAAGGATGGTGCTGGAGAGAAGCAGGGGGTGGCGCTGGAGAGACACATGGGGGATGGGCTGGAGACACACATAGAGGATGATAGGACTGCTGGTACAATTAGAAGAAAAGACTGGGGGACAGTAATCATCAGTAAGACAACAATTCTAATGAAACCATGTTACTGATGCAAATAGTACCATATGAACAAATATATTTTATTCATATAAAATTGTTTGATATGGGAAACTCACATTTTGTTCTGCCCCAAAACTTCTGTTACTATCTGGTTGAACCTCTGTTGCATAATGATGACATTGGCTTTATTGCGACACAACAGACAACTTCCAGACCATGTGATCTGCTGCATGAATAGTGAATACCGACTCAATACACTTCCTGTCCTGGGAGGATCAATTTCTTTAGAGGTTCCCCATTGCAGAGAAATTATATAGGTAAGAAAATATTAATTCACATGCTTGCTGTACCTATTCACTGAAGAGATGGACTCTGGGCATGGCCATCAGCTCCTGGAACGGCGGGCATGCCCTCAGCATGACTAAAATAGGGAGAGTTGCTTGCGGGCATGGCATTTCACATCAGGCCACACCCACTTTTCTAGAAGTGCTCCTTTGGTGCACGCACATTCAGGGCCACTTTCAGAGTCTTTTCCAGGGCCGCTTTAAATTCCCAGGCCGCCCCAGTACATCTTTATGGAATCATTTAGGAGGCAATCATTTAGGAGGCAATACAATATGCAGCTTGGCCACGTTCCAGAACAGCTCATAGAGACCAGCAACATACCTAGTTTTTCCTTGCTCTACATAGAAAAGTGCAGGAAAAATAGCAATGCTAAGCCTATCATAATAGGTGTATACGTGCACAGCCAAACATCACAGAATATTCGGCGCCACATCAACACTAATTTTAAGAATGTGTAACGATACATCACTCAGTCATATGCCAGATTGTTTAGATATTTTAGATCTTTACATCTAGCATCTAGCAACACAGACAAAATGTTTCCTATTAAATCCTTCACTAATTACAATAGTTCTTATGTTATATACTTACTGAAATGCAGTTGTCACATAAAGTATGTAGGCAGAACAGTCAGAAGCCTAAAAGCATGATTCCTTGAACATAGGAGAAATATTCTTAAATCAGCCCTCTTATGGTGCATACACACGGTCAGATTTTCCTTCAGATCTGTACAATAACTATTTTAAAAATTGTTCAATCGTTCATATCTGAAGGAAAATCAGACGTTTGTCAGATGATCGATGTGCGTTTCCGGTTGTCAGATAACGATATCTGACATCTGATGTGTTTGCAGACAGTTTTGGACAATTCCATTCATTTTAATACAGGGAAAAATCATTCATCTGACATATCTGACCGTGTGTATGCACCATTAGACTGTGTGTAATGTATTAAGGAGAACTGGCACATGGATTCAGTCAAGTAACATGGTGCATGTGTTGATTTTCCAAAAGATTTTTTCCCCTACAATGAGGTTATGTAAAACGGAAAGTGTATGTATAATTTAGAGTGATATCTTTTTTGAATACTGTACTTGCTGGCTAGAGAGTATGCACAAATGTTAAGATGCATGATGGACATGATCAATAAACTACAATTCAACTTCTAGAAAGCATAATAATGTGAATTATTCCTCTCCCAAACTGCCCCAACATTAAATCAATAGCACCCTTGTTTAAAACTGGGTCCACACAATAAGATCCATCGTATAGTGTGTATGCACGATCTGCCATTCCCAGCGATCGTTCATTGCATCATCCCCTCTGTATCCTACATGTCAGATGGGATGAACGATGCAGTGAAAGACGCGGCGTAGTTACATGCAACATGAGTTATATGCCTATTCGAATACACACTGCTGCATGATATATCAATAGCCTAGTTTCATGTTTATTTTTATCTGCATTTGTGTTTCATATCTGATTCTTTAGGTACTTATGTGTATTGCAAATCCTGCAGTATCAGGATCTACTGTATATGCCTATTTCAATATACCCTGCTGCAAGATATACTGTTTTAACATCAGTGGTTTTATGTTACTGTTTTATTTGTAATTGTGTTGCCTATTTTATTTGTTACTTATTTAGTACCAATTGGGATACCCGGCGTTGCCCGGGTTGAAGACTGGACCCTAAAGTACACCTACAGCCTTTATTTGTTTAACTTGTCCACGTCAAAACCTCATTCCATTGATCCTGAAAAGGACCCCACTGTTTTCTAACAAGAATGCAAACAGAAGCATACTACTGTGGGTGCAAGGGGTACGGCTGCTATGGTGCCCGAGCTGCCTCTGTGGCCCATAGCTCCCCCTGCACCCAGTGACGCACACAAGGTGGGATGGACCAGTCAGGGCCGCCGAGGGGTCCCGGGTGTTATCAGAGGTGATTTGGTGCCGGCCCATGAGTTGATTACAGCTGGCGCACCAGTAGGCAGACATGGAGAGATAGCACCACCGGTTGCGAGGCAATCAGAGCTCGTGGACTGGCAGCAAATCAGTAGTGGTGACTCCTTATTGGCTACCGGTCCGCGAGTTCCGATTGGCTCGCAACAGGTGCCAGATTCAAATTGCACTGGCACTGTTTGTTTATGCATGCTACTGCCTGCCAGTGCGCCAGCTGTAATTTGAGTAATTTAAAGGTGCCTACACACTAGATCACCTGCAAAATTCAATGTCATCAACGATTTCCCTTGAACTCTCCCCGGCACTCCTGGAGTAATGGGTATGAAGTCCCGACGGCTGAATATCCCGACACTGGCAGCCCGAACGGAGATCCTGACAGGGCAGCAAAGTACTCTCTATCCCTCCCTTAGAGGTGCCTAACCCCTCTTACTGCTCCCTAAACATAACCCTCACGGGGGGTGCCTAACCCTAACCTCCCCCCTAGGAGTGCCTAACCCTAACCTCCTCCCCCCAAACCTAACCCTGCTACGCTACCTAAACCCCACCCCCGGCTAACGCTAAGGGCACCTCGGACTTACCTCATTCGGGTAGGCATCCTTTGGCATTCCGGCTTTGGGATTAAGATAGGTGTCGGTATTTTGATGCCTATCTTAACACCCTTTCTGACGTCATAACTACATCCCCTCCAGGACACCATATGGTGCTAAAAAGTGTCCAATCTGACTAACGATCTATCGTGCGTCGATACCGATTTGCAAATCGGAAGATCGTGCACGTTATATAGTTTGTTTACCAAAACACCTGACGATTATCTTCAAGATATCAGCAAAATTTAAATAATGGGTGGGCCTAACTAGGGGGTATATAAAGCAGGCGCCATTTTAGGTCTGTGCTCTTCTGCTCTGTGACTAGTGAGGCTTGGTGTATACCTGAAAATTGCTATTGTGCTTTGTTTTGCCTGGCATACTGCATTCTGTCCTGTATTCTATCCTGCATTCTGTGGTAATGGATCCCTATCGCTATAGAGTTCTGCTAGACTATGCTGGGGCTAAGGAGGTGAAGGAGAGGGCCCAGCAATGGAGGAGAGCTTGTTGTACGAAGGAGTGGCTGCAGCAGTGGGATAGATGCTCTCAGATGTCGCTGCTGATGAGATTCGGGAAAACAATCCTGACTACCGCAACTTTCTGCGCATGGATGACGACACCTTCCAGGAGTTGCTGCGTCTTGTGACCCCCTATATCCAGAGGCAGGATACTTAGCTGTGGAGGGCCATCCCTGCTGAAAAGAGGCTGGTGGCTACCCTGAGGTACCTGGCTACAGGAAGGTCCCTGGCTGACCTGAAGTTTGGGTCCCTCATCTCCCCTCAAGCTTTGGGCCTCATCATCCCGGAGACCTGCAAAGCTATTGTGAAAGTTCTGCAGTACCAGTTTTGTAAGGTAAGAGAAAACACACTACACATTTAATTATTGTGAAAGAAAAAACAATTATTCCGAAATGTTATTTTTTAATGTAGAAAATTAGTGTCAAAACACTTTTCAAAACAGCTAAATATTTGCTGTCAACATGGCTGCATATAATCAAATTGTCTTCATGACAACAGTATACAATTTACATTCCAAACATGGAACAAATAACTCTGAAAATGCATATTATTTTAAATTTATATGCATACATAATGTAAAAGGCAATTATCAACAAGTTTTATCAGTCCCAATAGCTATGCTGCTCTATGATACAGTCAGGTGCATAAATATTGGAACATTGACCAAATTTTCATATTTTGGCCTCTATTCACCACCACAATGGCTTTGAAATTAAACAAACAAGATGTGCTTTAACTGCAGACTTTCAGATTTAATTTGAGGGTAATTACATTCAAATCAGGTGAACGGTGTAGGAATTACAACGGTTTCTATATGTGCCTCCTACTTTTTAAGGGGCCAAAGGTAATGGGACTATCGACTCAAAAGCTATTTCATGGACAGGTGTGGGCTATTCCCTCGTTATTTCATTATCAATTAAGCAGGTAAAAGGTCTGGAGTTGATTCTAGGTGTGACATTTGCATTTGGAATTAGTTGCTGTCGACTCTCAATATGAGATCTAAAGAGCTGTCACTATCAGTGAAGCAAGCCATCATTAGGCTGAAAAATCAAAACAAACCCATCAGAGAGATAGCAAAAACATTAGGTGTGGCCAAATCAACTGTTTGGAACATTCTTAAAAAGAAAGAACGCACCGGAGAGCTCAGCAACACCAAAAGACCCGGAAGACCACAGAAAACAACAACTGTGGTGGATGACAGAATAATTATTTCACTGGTGAAGAAAAACCCCTTCACAACAGTTGGCCAAATCAAGAACACTCTCCAGGAGGTAGGTGTATATGTGTCAAAGTCAACAATCAAGAGAAGACTTCACAAGAGTGAATATAGAGGGTTCACCACAAGATGTAAACCATTGGTGAGCCACAAAAACAGGAAGACCAGATTAGAGTTTGCCAAACAACATCTAAAAAAGCCATTACAGTTCTGGAACAACATCCTATGGACAGATGAGACAAAGATCAACTTGTACCAGGGGGATGGGAAGAGAAGAGTATGGAGAAGGAAAGGAACTGCTCATGATCCAAAACATACCTCCTCATCAGTAAAGCATGGTGGTGGTAGTGTCATGGCGTGGGCATGTATGGCTGCCAATGGAACTGGTTCCCTTGTATTTATTGATGATGTGACTGCTGACAAAAGCAGCAGAATGAATTCTGAAGTGTTTCGGGCAATATTATATGCTCATATTCAGTCAAATGCTTCAGAACTCGTTGGATGGCGCTTCACAGTGCAGATGGACAATGACCCGAAGCATACTGCAAAAGCAACCAAACAGTTTTTTAAGGCTAAAAAGTGGAATGTTATGCAATGGCCAAGTCAATCCCCTGACCTGAATCCGATTGAGCATGCATTTCACTTGTTGAAGACAAAACTAAAGGGAAAATGCCCCAAGAACAAGCAGGAACTGAATACATTTGCAGTAGAGGCCTGGCAGAGCATCACCAGGGATAAAACCCAGCGTTTGGTGATGTCTATGCGTTCCAGAAAGTAAGAAGCGCACTGTGCGGTCCCTGCAGCGCCGGAGGTCGGACCTGAGCCCTGATTCAGAGACGGAAGCTCTGAAAGTCGCTCGCTCTAAATCTGTGCGTTTTTTTTTTTTGTACGGCCTCCTGGCCGTTCGCATAGCTGTGGGTGACTACCCACAGCTATTGTGAGCGGCCAGGATGATGGTCGCGATGGTCAAGACCATCACGACCATCGGGGCTTGCGACAAGACCCTTGTGGTAGGGTCTCGTGGCCACAAGCCCCAGAGCGCTTCTGGCTCGAATAGAGCCGGAAGCTCTCCCACTGACATCACTGGTGATGTCAGTGGGGCCGCCCACAAACGGCAGGCTTTCGCACGGGAACACCTCCGTTTGTGAAGCCATCCACCCGCCTACAAAACGGGGCGAGCTGTCTATCAATATCGACAGCCGCCCTTTTTGTAGTGAGCCACGGAGCAAGATAATTTCTCTCTCGCTACGGGGCTTGTGCACGTGCAGTGCGGACGCTGCACGCGCGCAGAGCACACCATCGACCGGCTCGCGAGCGCTCAAGCGCTTGCGAGCGGGTCTGAATCAGACCCTAGGTGCGCAGGGATATGCCATGTTTGAATCGGATAAGAAGGCGCCTCCTACACAGTATACAGTACAGTAACAAATACAATGCACTACTGTGACATACTGTACTGTGGGGTGTGGGATAACTGAGTCATTACCTCGCACCCACATGATTGACAGACATTTGATTGACAGGGTACTTAGATCGACATGGACTAATGGGCAACACACTATTGGTCGATATGGGGCTTGTTTGCCATGGTCACATTTACAGTAATTAGGTCAACAAACATTGTCGACGTGGCCCAAATTTGTAATACAGTATGACCCTCTCTACAGAACCCTAACCTCCCCTTGGTGCCTAACCCTAACTGTCCCTTCTAGTGCCTAACCCTAGCCATCTGGTAAGCACCTGCTGTAACATAACAAATGTACTGAACATTTAACCTAACAGTAAGTGTGGCGATAATGACTGTATTTTGTAGTCAAAAATATTTTGGCAACATTTCATCCATTGCCATGTCGGCAAATACTGTGTTGATCCCAGTCAACCTAATGCCTAGAGGAGGAGGAGAAGGCCTAGTTCCTGTTGGGCAAAGGAGTGGCTGTTGCGGAGGGAAACCATGTTGCATATGCCCCTCTTGAGGGAGATACGAGAGAATAATCCTGAGGATTTCAGGAATTTCTTACGTATGGACGAGGAGACTTTCCAGGAATTGTTGAGGCTTGTTACCCCTGTCATCCAGAGGCAGGATACTTCCAAGCTGAGAGCCATATCTGCTGAGGAGAGACTTGTGAATTGTGCGACTGGTGTTTTCTAGAATGCAGATGGTAGCGGCAGGTGCAATATTTAAGATTTAAAAAAAAAAAATAAATCTTTTATGGTCAAAATAATATGCTTGCACTCATTTTCATGTACCCCAAATCTGATTAAAAAAAAAGTAGGTGGTGCCTATGAACACATGTCGGGGAGAATTAAATATCCTTTATTAAAATCTCATATATCTGAGTATAAATTAACATCAAAAAGCATATAATAAAACTCCCGGGAGTATAAAAATATATAAACAGCGTGTACTAAAATGAACACAGAATATCAGATCAATGATGTAATACACAAAAAAAACTAATTTAGTAAAAAGTTCTCTGATAGGTGTATACCTACCAGTTGAGAACTAACTCCAATGCATCTGCAAAACCGTGTCTTAAACCAAGGGCCTGATTCAGAGCCGGACGCTATTTGCGCTTGCTCGTTTAGAAAAAGGGGCCGGCTATTTAAATTGAGCGCTCGCTCTTTGCGGTCTGTTGACGCCTCTATGTCTGAGCGAGCGAACGAAATATGCGCTCGCTATTTTGTAAAGACACCCCCTGGCCGCTCGCATCCTATGTCATCTCCGCTATTTATTTGATTAATCGAGTATATCGAAAGGCATCTGAACTGCTCGCAGTGCTTGTGGTTGGATTTTCCTACCGCAATCATGCGACCAGTTCAGGCTAAGAAACAACCAAGTGACGTGGTCGATGACGCTGCTTTGTTAATTATGCACATCCTTAAAACACCCGTTTTGACCTTTTGGCACGCCTGCGTTCGGATCTCCACTCCCCATTTTCAAGAACCTTCCCCTGTTACCACCCACAAACGCCTCATTCTGTCACTCAAATTAGCAGGCATTCGCTATTTTGCGAGCACACAATTTCCGACCGCAATGACTGGTTCGCGCATGCGTATTACAACCCATACGCATGCGCAGTTGTGCGAACATTGCTCGGAGCGGCCGCTTACCAGCAGCTCTGAATCAGGCTCTAAGTCAGAGTGGACCCAGTTAACAACAATGTATCTGGTAGCTGAGAATAAGAAACAATTGTAGCAATGAATTGAGGGATGAACGGCCCAGTGTAACTAAGTGGCTTACAATGTTAAGGTGCATACACACTAGACGATATGCTCCCTGAGCGATATCGTCTAGTGTGTCCCCGGCAGGCTGTGCTCAATGTCGTTCATGACATTGAGCACAGCCGCTGAACGATATCATTAGCGATATCGTTCAGCGCCGGGCTCTCTCACCCATTCCCTGACATGCAGCAACCTGACGAGGTCGTCAGGTTGGCCTGCATGTCAGCCCGATGAACGAGGATGACGAACGACCCGCGGGAACGCGCGTCGTCGTCATCGTTCATCTTTTTTGTGTTAAACATGGACGATAAAGTGGACGACTGAACGATAACGATATCGTTCAGTCGTCCACTTTAATCGCCCAGTGTGTACGCACCATTAGAGTTGGTAAGAAATAAATCCCAGGCGGTGAGTAGTGATGCTAACTGGGCTCAGCTCTCAAATGATGGTCCGTGTCCTCAACGTGTTTCTCCACACACCAGCGGCTTTTTCAAGAGGCGGAAGTGTAAGTCTGTGGGCCAAATGCAGGCTGATGGCCAAGGGGAATCGGTGTAGAAGATGATCAGGATCCTTCTCCCTGGGAGTCATAATGAACCCCAAATCTGATAGCCATAATATTTTTTTCATCCAAAAAAATAGATATGCTTTTCTTCACCCTTTCACATCGCAGTGATGCACCTGCCGTGCCTATTTAAAAACCTACATTACCTTCAGCAGGCAAAAAGGGGATACCCATAGTGAACCCCCATGTCAGGATATTTTTAGGGTGGTGCCAGGATCTTATCCCCTAAATTTTACATACGTTTCGATACTTACTTATTATCAGGGTCACGGTATTGCAGGATACTAATTGCCTACTGGGATAAGCGGCTACAGACCCGATACTTTATCCCTTTAAAAAACGACGATGATGGAGCAAAGTCCCACCTTGGCCAATTCGCCAGCAAACTGAATATGGCTGAGCAGGCATACTGGCTTATTTGTGGTTAAAGGCAGACATAGCAGTGTAAGGGTGTCCCTTTTCAATCTAAGGGGACTATATTTTTTTGAACGATTACAGGTGTATTATTATGTGTGTTTAAATGTACTAGCATCTGGATGTGATTTAAACATATACTGTAATATTGACTGGTTGATAATATATCCCTGATGGGATTACTATCGAATGCTGCTGGCTGTGTGCCCGGTGGACTTCATAACCACGGCAGAAGGTTGACCGATGAAGTTCCTGTGGCCTTAATTATTCCGCCTAACATAAACCTTTCCGCCCCCTAACTTGGTCTTAGGGATGTCTATACAGAACCACCAAACCATATGCGTAACCATAAACCCTCCCTCCTCAACATCAGGCATTTGCCATTATTACAGTCAAATATGTGCAGGCACTTGCACCTCCCTGTGTATCCCCTTCCTAACCAGATTCAGTGCTAGCATTTTACTAGGCAAACTATATAATTTAATGTTTGTATAACAAATATCACATTGATTACCCTCTTGTGTCTGTATATTCCATCCATTATATGTGTAAACTGTCTAAATTTGCAGAAGGTATATTGTTACGTCAACTTTGTGGTGCTTACCTGGGCATATATGTTATTGCAGTTTTTTTTACATTTGCACATGTGGTGCATAGTCCCCTTGTATTAATATATATCAGGGGTCTTCAAGCTTGGCCCTCCAGCTGCTGTGGAACTACACATCCCAGCATGCACTGCCACCTTTTTGATATAACAGCATGCTAAAACTATGTGCAGTGCATGCTGGGATGTGTAGTTCCACAGCATCTGGAGGGCCAAGTTTGAAGACCCCTGATATATATGATACATATTAATAACTGTGGGTTTAAGATAAATAATAAACTTACCTCTGATAATGTCATTATTACCAAGCTCATATACTGTTTTTTTTTTTTATTTAATTTTAACCTGGTTTTAATGCTTGCAAGTATTTTTGCTTTGTAAAAACTTGAATTAATGTAAGTTTTTCTTTCATTACATTTACAGTTTCCAACTTCTGTAGCGGATTGGCAGTCTGTTGCTTCGGATTTTGAAGCCAAATGGAATTTTCCAAACTGTGGGAAAGCCATCGATGGGAAACATATTAGAATCACCCCACCCAGCAAATCAGGCTCCTTATATTTGAATTATAAGAGTTTTTTCAGTATAGTCCTTATGGCTAACGCAAATTTGGAGTTCCTATTTGTGGAAGTTGGAAAAAACGGACGGTCTTCTGACGGGGGTTCTTTTCAAAACACAGTTTTACCAAGACATGGTTAACAAGACCCTTCATCTGCCCCCCCCAGGATCAGTGCGCTCATGGCCTTGGCTTTGTTTGTTGCCGATGAGGCCTTTGCATTCAGTCAACATGTGTTAAAGCCCTTACCACAAGACACTAAATCACGATAGATGAGTCTTTAATTATTGTCTATCCCGGGCACGCAGATGCGTTGAGAATGCATTTGGACTGCTATCTAACAGGTTTACAATATTCCATACTTCAATTAACCTGAGAATTGACAAAATTTACTGTGTGGTTTTAGCCTCCTGCACATTACACAATTTACTTAGGAGAAAGAGCCACAGCCAAATTATTGGTCCTGCAGTGGATGCAACTGAATAAAATGAGGAAAATCTGACCTCTGTGTCTCGTCCCCCAGTTCCATCTACTAGTACCCCTCCTGGAAAGCAGGTAAGAGATCAATATCTCTTTTTTAATGGGGAAGGTGCAGTTTCCTGGCATGAAGGCCATATTAGCTAAATAAATATGAAATTTATAATAATAATGTTGTGATGTTATTAAAGAATACTTGAAAATGTAACAAATAAAAATGAAGATTTGATTACCTAGTGTAACCATTTTACCTTATCAACTTAACTTACATTTGTACCTGTATCTACCTTCTGTCATGTACTGTTACCATTTTCACCTTGACATCCTCCGTATCAATTGTAGCATGTGTTACCTGTGTTACATTGGTACCCTGTTATACCTGAGTACCCTGTGGACGTACCTTGTGTTACCTGGGTACATATCTTATGTTACCTGGGTACCTTGTGTTACTTGTATACCCTGTGTTACATTGGTACCCTGTTATACCTGAGTACCCTGGGTATGTACCTTGTGTTACCTGGGTACATACCTTGTGTTACCCGGGTACCTTGTGTCACATAGTGTTACTATTAGAACTTGTCACCATTAATTACCTTATGTAACCTTTGTACCTTTGCTTTCCTAAGTTACCGTTGTATATTTGTATAAATTTTTGTTTTGGGAAAAAAAAAACAGCCAAACAATGGATTTGTGTTTGAATTTTTAACAAACAACTACTGCAAAGTAACATGAATTCTGGACATGATTCCAATAAATATACAGAGACAATGGCCCTCATTCAGAGCCACTCGTTAACAGCAGTACGCTCGTTGCGTTCCGATGTTGAATAACCGCGCATGCGTCGGAGTAACACTGCGCATGTGCATACTGCAGATTGCGAGTTTTTTGGGACTCGTTCCTAAAATAGCGTACAGGAAGTGACATGTCAAATGTGATTGACAGAACAGGGCGTTTTAGGGTGTTGACGAGGGTGGAGATGGAAAAACGCAGGCGTGGCGAGGCGTTTTTGGGGCGTACATACATTAGCAGATGCGAGCGTAAAATGTGTACGGACCGACTCCCACGTCACTGGATGATCCTCTTTCCCTTCCAAATGCTCGCACAGCTTAGGGTCTGGATTACTCGACCACATTGGCGATGGCCTTCTCCTCCGTCCCTGGACTCCACGATGTTGTTGCGATTAATCGCGGGTGGGCAGAAAAGCAATTAGTGTTGGATTGAGAACCGGCTTGGTATGTGTTTTGAAATCAGTTTTTTGGGATAGCACAAAACGTACGCAGGTGGAACTCAGAGCTGCTAATGTCAGGATGACACAGTCAATTTGCGTACATTTGGGGGGGTTTATTTGGGCAGCAATTTGGTGGTTAGGGCCTATTGTAACAATAATTTCATCATGTTTTCAGTTTCGCACCATTTTATTTGTGCCTCTTGAATTTGCCGAATTATATGAATTTTTAAACGTTCCTTAAAGAGCCCTTTTTTTTTTTTTTGGCCGAGTTTTTGCCTTTTGGCCCAGGATTAAATGTAACCCATTTGTACAATAATTTCACAATCCAATGTCATTGTTTAATTTCCAATTTATTGCTCAAACAAAAAAACTTATTTTAAAAATTTTGGGGACATCTTTTTTGCCCAAAGATATGTTCCCAAATCAAACAAATTGGCCCAACATAACTGTTGACATAAACATACATCAAAAAATAAAAACATTTCACAAGAAAGGAGAGGGAAGTTTTGACCCGAAAGGAATATGAGCCAAGCACAGAAGGATTGTGGGAAAAGTCACCATTGCTGTCACCGTTTTTTCACCCGTTTGGATGGGGGAGGGAGGGCGCCAGACCGGGTCCGGGATGTCATCGGGCTGGCCTGTCCAGAGGCAGATGTTGTGGCCTCTGGACTAGGCAAAGGGCTAGGCACATTTGGAGGATTGGCTGATGTTGTGCCAGAGGTGGAGGATCCTGATGTTCCGGCAGGAAGGGAGGTCGGCTCCACCATGTGCTGGCGAACGAGCTGCTCCAGGGCATTGGCGATGCGGATGTTGGCCCTGGTATTTTCCGCCAGGGCCTGACCAATGGTCTCGTTGGCCGCAGCATTTTGCTCCAGGGCCTCAGCCACCCGTAGCAGACTGGCGTCCATCCTCTGCAGAATCTCCGTATGGGAATCCGATTTGAAATTGAGTTCTGTGAGGAGGGCCACTGCCTGCGAGGGGGATTGTCCTGGACTGGCTTCTGCAGGGTCCTCAGCCGGATGTACTGGTTCCTCCCCTGCAGAGCCAGCAGAAATTCGGCGGCCAAGGCTCCCCTCTGGAGCAGACTCATCCGCCTGTGTCTCTGTTAGGAAAAAAGAGAAAAGCCTCACATTACAATCTACATATTGGCACAATAACATTTCAGAGTTGATGACATCCAAAGATTTACCTGGGACAACATGAGGAGCAGCAAAGTCTGGCATGTCCGTATCCATGTTGGACACGCCAAACACCTCCACAGGCTGCACACACCCCTGTGCCAGCTCTTCTAAATCCGTCAACTCCAATGACACAGGGGTGGGACCCCCACCTGTCCCCCTTGCATGCCTAGCCCTGTCCGCGAGTTTTCGTTTTAAGCGATATTTGAAGTCGCCCCATCTGTGGGAAAAAATGGAAGCCATTATCCTTTGGTTTAAAATGGGGTTTGTTTTTAGGGGGGGCAAGGGTTTACTTACCGCCGTTTGACATCCCGGGCTAGACGGACATAATCACCCACCCTATTGACAGCAACGGCTACCTCTTCCCACATTCTCCACTTCTGGCTTACACTCATATTCCTGTCTGCCTGTGGCAGGATGTCCACACACTTCTGGATCAAAACCTCCATCTCCTTTCTTGTGAAATGTGGCTGCCTTTTTTTTTTGGCCGCTTTGGCCGGAATACTGGGCCCAGCAGCCTCTTCCATGTCATCCTCCTCACCTATTTGTGTAAATTTACAGAATTCACAAAATCACAACTTGCCTAATCTTATGTTTCAAATTAATCGTTGATAGAAAATGCATGAAAGACTTACCGCCTGACTCTTGGGCATTTTTTCCCTGGTCTGTCGCCATGTCTGAGGTCCAAACAAGAAATACAACAGAATTTGAATGTGTTTTCGTGACGTATTTATACATGCGTCCTTATTTTGCGGCCGCATCATTGATTGTGCGGCCCTATGATCCCTCCTTAATTTGTGCGGGAAACAAAACACTATTTATGGCTTGGTGTGTCTCAAGTCGAGGTGGCGTTTTTGGATTGTTGGAGGTTATCTTGGCTGGAGTTTATTGATTGCGTAGAAAGGAGTTGGCGGTTGTAGATTCGTTTGTTGGTTTGATTTGCGTTTTTTTTTTCCGTTATCTTTGTTGGTTTATATTTTTGGGACCTCGTTTCTTGATTTGGTAAGTTTTGTGAAGTCTAACTTTTGTTCAATTGTTGTTTCATTGTGTTTCTTATTTTTTTTAAATTTTGGATCCATAATTTCTTCTATTTTAGATTTTGTTTATTTTCGACCCAAAAGACCTTTTGTTTTTTACTCTTATATATTTGCTCTTGGTAAGTCCATTTTTTATCTTGTATTTGCGAACTAATTAGCGCATTTTTAGTAGTTACTCTTGTGACTTGTATTAGCGAACTAATTAGCGCATTTTTAGTAGTTACTCTTGTGACTTGTATTAGCGCATTTTTAACAGCTTAATAATCATTCTAACTTTTTGGTGGTTTCTCTTTCGCTTTTTGTGCCAACATTTCGACCCATTTTGATGTACTGTGTTAAATGTCGCTTTGCTGTTTTGCTAAATGGGTGTTTGGCATATTTTAACTTTGGTCTAGCACAAAATTTGTAAACAAAAATGCACAGAGTGAAATGTGTCAAGTAATTTTGGTGTTTATTTTCAGTTTGGACGTATCATGACAATACCCCGGCATGTAAGCAGCAATGGATGGTATCATCAAGCTAAGTTGTTTTAATATAGTTTTGGGGTGGGTCAAAAGCCTTACTTTAAAATCTTTGAATTTCAGGTTGATCTGGGGCGGATTGTTCTGGCCATGCTCCCGGAAGCCGACCAACCTCAATCTTGTCCCAGGCGTAGGCATCGTAGGCATGCAAGGCCCCAGATATTTCGAACACGTGTCACCCTTTTTGGAATGCCCGATGATGAGGTTTTAAGACGCTACCGTCTACCTCCCAAAATCATCATAGACACTCTCTCATTAATAGAAAGTGATCTTGAGCGGCAAATTGACAGTCCAACAGCAATACCACCACTTACGCAATTTATGGCGGTGTTACATTTCTGTGCCTCAGGATCGTTTCAAACAATGGTGGGAATAGTGGCGGGCATCTCCCAATCCTCCTTTTCCCAGATCCTGAGGGCAGTGATGGAGGCACTTTTCAAGCACCTCCATCATTTTATTCAAATGCCTTTGGATATGGGTGCCCTTAGTGTGGCCAAGGACAATTTTTACCAAATAGCTGCCTTCCCACACATCATAGGGGTTGTGGATGGTACTCACATACCACTTCAGCCTCCAGCCCGGCTGGAGGCCATATTTAGAAACAGGAAACACTATCACTCCCTGAATGTAATGGTGGTATGTGATGCCTCCCTCCAGATCCTGTCCCTGAATGCTAAATTACCCGGAAGTGCACATGACTCCTTCGTCATCCGGCAATCAGGGATATGGCACAAATTAACCAACCTACAAGCTGGTGATGCGTGGCTTCTGGGTAAGTGGAGACCTTTAGTACATAACAATGTTAAGCTTGATACACAGTGTTCCTGATGTTGTCAATTCTTTTCCATAGGAGACAGTGGATATCCTTGCATGTCCTGGCTGCTCACTCCTTATTTGGCTCCCACACCAGGGCCACAAAGTGAGTATAATTCCGCACTTACAGCCACCAGGCAAGTGGTGGAGCGCTGTATCGGCCTTTTAAAAGGCCGATTCAGATGCCTACACCGCTCTGGTGGCGAGCTCATGTATTTGCCGGATATGGTGTCGAAAATTGTGGTCTTGTGTGGGATATTTCACAACATCGCCATAAGGAGTGGTGTCCCAATGCAGCCAGAGGATGCCTTACCTGAGGATGGCCCCCCCGATGTTGGTCGGAGGTCAGTATGTGGGGGGGCCATACGCGATGATGTGGTGGCCAGATTTTTTAGGTAAGTTTGAACAAAACAGTGTTTTAACCTAATGTGTTTGTGTTTGTTTGCGAACATCTAATTTTGTTTTCTTTTTTTCAACATCTTCGGTTTGTTCACATAATCTTTGGCCCTACAACGCTCACTACTTCATGCTACCCTTACCAAACCTGGATCTGCTCATTTTGGGAATATATTCTAGAACCCATATCGCAACGCCATGTTTGTGGAATCATTTTGGCATGGTCCTTCCTCAACCAGTTCTTGATTTTTTATTTTTTTTTATTGGGTATGTGTTGTATTTGAGATTCTCACTGTGTGTTTTTTTTGTGAGTGACCACTTTGATTTCTCAGTTATGTTGTGAATAAATGTTTGGAGAGTTAAATGTTCTTCCTTTTTTTGGACGTTACCAGCAAGTTTAACCAGGTTAACACACCTTACATTTGACTAAGGGGTAATCCAGTACTGACGCCAGTTGAGCAAAAATGAAATATGTTTTCAGGTTCCCAACCCACACCAAAAGGAAGCCTGTCCAATCATTTGGCTTTGTAAGATTCGCCTAAGCAGCTTGCCCACCAACTAGGAACCTGTAAAATGTAGAAATATCTAATTGCCACTACACACAAAAAGGGAAATGACATTGTTACTGTTATGTGTTTCTTGAGGGTGTTTTACATACAAATACAAAACCCACTCTAATTTTTAAAAAATGCAAAACCTTGCAGGAACAGTCTACTTATGTCAGGGTTAACTATCTTTGGTTTTGAAAAAACGAATGAGGCAGAACGTATATTAGAAATAAACAATTTATTTTGAAAAATATAAAAACAAAAAAAAACTACTGCCGAAGGATGCCAGAGAGCCGGTCAAGGGCCACAAGCACCCCAATTACATTTTGCCGCATGTGTGCCACACAATGTTCGACCTCTTGCCGACGCCTCTGTTCATCTGTGGGTGAGAAAAGTGTGTGGATTAATCAAACAATAGGGAATCCACATTAAAAAAACAAAAACACAACGAAATCACTCCAAAACCAAAATTTTAAAAGGGGTGCTGCAAAAATTACAAGGCCTATGTAGAAATACCCACAGGTGTGATATGTGTATGTTGAAATCAGCAGGAAGAGGTAAAGGCAAACTGCTAAATCACCAAAAAAGAACCCAAAAATCACGAATAAAGGAACGACACATGATTACATACAAACAGTTTGTGGTTAAAAAATACGCAAAATAAAAACATACCGGTAGCCAAAACGGCAGATCCCGAAGTCCCTCCATCTTCATCCTCGGAGGAGCCTTCATTCCCCAAAGAACGGGGCGGGGTTATCACGGACTCCAGGGAGGGGGTAATTGGAAGAGGGGTGGTTGGAGGAGAGGGGGAAGGGGGACGGAGGGGAAGGAGGCCCGACAGTTCCGGGAGAGGCTCTTGGAAGGCTTGGGAGGAGGGGGGAATAGGGGAATTATTTGGGGTGGAGTGTTGGCTGGGGGTGGGTGAGACCGCCGTCTGGCCGGACGGTGACGGCGTAGTCTTGCCTGTCCCCCTAAAAGATGTCAAACAAATTGTGGTTAGTTTCTGGCCAAATCCTGCCCAAATAACATTTTAAAATCACCCACCACCAACAAAAAACATGCAGATATGAGGAGAATGAATAAATAGGACAGACATAAAAACATGCACACGCAGATATGATGAGAATGAAAAAATAGGACAGACATGAAAACATGCACACGCAGTTTGCCCCACAAAGACAAACATGAAAACCACAATACATAACACTTACTTTCCAATATCTGCATGCGAAAGCATGCCAGCAAGCGGGGCGTTCGCCGTTGCAGGTCAGACCACCTGCGCTCCAGCTGGCCGATGTTGCGGCGTGAACCGAAGGAGCGCAGGCGGGCCCGTGCCTCCGCATACGCGGAACGCTTCTGCCGGTTGGTGATGGGTGGAGGCTGGCTGGTGATACGCCGATCCAGCACCTCCGTTAGCACCAGCAGCTCGCGCCTGGTGAATGCGGAGGCTCTCATGATGGCAATGGTGTTTTTCTTAAAATTCATTTTTGATAAAGTGTGGCAAAAATTTCTGATTGGCTAATGTAGCTTGGAAATTAACAGGAGCAATTTGATTGGTTAGTGTATGAGTCATGTGTTTTCGACAGGGCCAGAAATCTCTGGAGAGTTATGATAGGCTTGATGCAGTGACATGCGTAAGCAAATTTAAATAAAGAAATGAACCCCGGAAAATATGCGGGGATCCACAGCAACAGAACAATTGTCTCATTGTGGCTAACATGTTTTTTGAGCAATAAAAGCGAATGTTTAAGCCGTACGTATTCTGCGGGTAAACACAAACACGGACAAGAGTAAAGTTTCTTGCATTGTGTTGAAAAAAACAAAACATTAAGCTAATTGATACATTGATTGGCATGATACGATTGATGGAGGTAGGCAGAATAAAGGAGCAGGTAATCGACATCTGACATGGCCTCTTCCGGTTTATACTTGTGCGTGCGTTCCCTTCAAGCCATTTCGGGGATGTACGCTCGCTATTTCGCACGCTCGTTAGTTAGAGGAGGGGTCGTCTGAGTTTGGGGAGGATTTTTAGATGCGATCGAAAATACGAGCGAGCCCTTGAATTTAAATATTTTTGTACGTACGCCTAACGTACGTGCGCCTGCTTGCGAGTGGCTCTGAATGAGGGCCAATGAGTGCTCTTAACATACGTCCTACTCAGATTAGTAGAACCAGGCACATGAGAAATTGCACGTTTTGCATGAACCCGAATGCAAACAGCAGACAGAACTATGAAGCAAAAAAAAAAAAACAATTTCCGAACAGAGTATGTTGAAGCCACAACCAAATACATGAAATTACACATCCCAGAGCATGGATTAACAAGGGTGAGAAACCATCTTTATGATATGATGATCTACTCAATAATCATCTCAAAGAAAGAGTTGGAGATAGAGGAAAGGTAAATCCATCAAACTTTGCAAAACCAAAAAAACAATATTGCAAATTTTTTTTATAAATGTAAATAATTTTCATCAGGATGAAGAGCTGCCTGAGTACTGTGCCAAACTGATTGCACAGTACTCGTGGATGGCCCAGGTAGGTTGGAAGGGGGAGCAGTGGAACCAGACGCATAATGGAGAAGATATTGAAATGGAGGATTCTGGGGATACGTCCGAGGGGAAGCAAAGGTTGGATATTCTTGGGGTGTTAGCTGTTGGCCTCTATATGGGCTTAATGTCATGCTTTCCTCGAGTTGATCAACCAAGTCACGACACGCCGCCTCATATACGACCCGTTAAAAGTACAGCTGGGCCTGGGGCTTCATTTTCCGCATATCGTTACCAATATTTTGCCCGAACACTGCAAATTCATCAGTGTTTTTATGCAATACCTCCTTTGCAAGTTTGAAAAATTCATCCTCTTCCTCCGACCGTCCCGACAGAGAGGATTTTGCAGCAGCCTTTCCACCCGACCTCCTTCTCTTTGCCAGTGGCTCAGAGGTTTCCTCAGAAGGTGCTTGGGTGGATGGTAGCACCATGCTGCTCTCCCCGCGGTCGATGAGCTCGCTGGTCGGAGAGCCAACATCAACTTCCGTAGCACGGAACTAAAAAAAAAAAAAAAAAAACATTAATGAAAAACAAAATATTAACTAAATTTTTTTTTTCTAAAGTATGCATTTTCAAAATACATAAATGTATTTAATGTTTAAGTCATTTAAATTTAGCCTCCAGTGTTAAGAAAGGGGAAAACTTACGAGATGGTGGCTCTCCGATTCCTCTTGAGGAAGCTCAAAGTCCTCGTCCAGCGAGCTCACTGACGGCATCTCCGGCTCTTTCTCCAAGACGAAGCTGAATTGATCATAATACCATAAGGATGGTTTCTGTACCTCGTCTGTCCCTGCTCCGGAACGCTTGAATTTCATGTATTTGGTGTGTTCCCTCGTAAACCCTGTTCGGAAATTATTTATTTTTCGCTTCACAGAAGCTATATCTGCCTTTGCATCTCGGGTTCTGACATACATGAGCAATTTCTCATATGCCTAGTTCTTCTTCGTCCGATGTGAGTAGGACTTAAGGCGTATATTCCACAGGCACTCATTCTCTCTGTATATTTCCAGGAATCCTGTCCAGAATTCTCTATTTGCTGCCATTTCTGTTTGGAAAAAAATAAAAAACATATTAATAGAGATAATTTGCTACCTATAAAATGTATAGCCAGATCACCATTGTACATAACAGCCATGTATTATTGCGTTAAGTAATAATTTTTTTAAAAAAACGTTCATGGACTGCACCCATAAAAGATCCCAAAAATGCACCATTATAAAGAGAACACTATAATGATTTGTCATTATTATTTTGGGCCACAGAGATCAAATTATAGAAATTAGAAGGTTGTTTGTGAGTGCAATTTAATTTAGATATATTGTACTAATTATTTACGCATGTGCCAGTGCATGCATTAAGAGCCGGGGGAAGGAGCAGCACACAGATGCAGTTTTTTATTTGGAAGATCCGTTCTAGCTGGTTATGGGGCATATTCAATTAGGTGCAAAAAGTCCGGCCTTTTCACACGCGGGACTATTCGCACCTCATCGGATCTTTTGCAGGGGATAATGTATCGGGCGCATGGCCCCATATTCACTTCCAAAAGCTGTGGAATTGGGACCCGGTGGAAATGTAAATGGTGAAAAGTGCTGCCATTTTTGGGGAAATTAGCCAGTAACCCCCCCAAATATGGGGGATCACAATGGGAACCACCCTTTTTACCTTCCAGAAGGTAATTGGGGTTTATAAATAGCCGTGACAGGTTTTTTTTGCGGCAAGGAAGAAGTGTTGAGGAATAGCACTTAATTTTGTTTTAAGGTCAAAATAACTACTCCCATTTAATTTTGGGTACATGAAAATGGGTGCTAGCATATTTTAGAGTCCCAAAAGTAATTTTTAAAATTTCGACTAAAATGCACCTGCCCCTACTACCCGCATTCTTGCAAACACCTGACGCATACATATGGACCCCCCCTTAATCAATTTTGCTCTTTTAAACTTTCTTCTCCTATTGTTTATCAGCCCTAAAATTCTTTTTTTGGGGTGTCCTAACAAACTTTTTTTTTTACACAGAATGCTTTATGGGTAGATTACAAAGGCTGCAGGCTAATTTTGTAAAGCTTGCACCCCTAAAGCCAAATTCTGCACTTTTTATCGCCATGTAAAAGATGGCGAAAAAGTAACAACATTTTTGACCAAAGACTTTTTGCTCGTGCAAATAAACTTTAAAATTGAATACGGGGATAAATGAAAATGCAGAAAATGACGTCATCGGCAATATATTAACCTCAATAACGGCTTTTCAGAGCCTAATTGAATGTGGCCCTTTGTGTTATTCAAAAACAAGTATTTACTTTAAAAAAAAAACCATGCCTCTACCCACCAAAAAACAACCAACACCGGACTTTTGAAAACCCATTGCTGTTTGTTATTAATACAGGAGAGAAACGATGTAGGGGTCCCCCGTATTAAGCACAACCAACACCAGGCTTTTTAGGACCAGTCCTGGATGCCAAAAATACAGGGGACAAATGAGGTAGGGGTCCCCCCTATTTAGCGCAACCAGCACTGGGTTCTGAGCCGGCCTTGGTTCTGGAAATACAGGGGGGAAAAATGCGTAGGGTCCCCCTGTATGTGCCAGAACCAGCACTGGACTCTTTCTAGCGAGGGGGTGATGCCACAGCAGGGGAGCCCTTTCACCGGGCCCCCCAGCCGAAGCATCACCCCTGACCGCTAGTCAGCCCAGGCCGGGGATCCCTGGGGAGCTGGGTCCCCCTCTCCAGGGCACCCCAGGCCCAGGCTGATAGACCGGGCACCACATTTTATTATGTTACAGCCTTATTCCAAAATGGAATAAATTAATTTTTGTCCTCAAAATTCTACACACAATACCCCATAATGACGTGTAAAAGTTTTTGAGATTTTTGCAAATTTAAATAAAAAAAAAATAAACTAAGAAATCACATGTACATAAGTATTCACAGCCTTTCCCCAATACTTTGTTGATGCACCTTTGACAGCAATTACAGCCTCAAGTCTTTTTGACTATAATGACACAAGCTTGGCACACCTATCTTTGGGCAGTTTCGCCCATTCCTCTTTGCAGCACCTCTCAAGCTCCATCAGGTTGGATGGGAAGCGTCGGTGTACAGCCATTTTCAGATCTCTCCAGAGATGTTCAATCGGATTCAAGTCTGGGCTCTGGCTGGGCCACTCAAGGACATTCACAGAGTTGTCTTGAAGCCACTCCTTTGATATCTTGGCTGTGTGCTTAGGGTCGTTGTCCTGCTGAAAGATGATTCGTCACCCCAGTCTGAGGTCAAGAGCGATGTGAAGCAGGTTTTCATCCAGGATGTCTCTGTACATTGCTGCATTCATCTTTCCTTCTATCCTGACTAGTCTCCCAGTTCCTGACGCTGAAAAACATCCCCACAGCATGATGCTGCCACCACCATGCTTCACTATAGGGATGGTATTGGCCTGGTGATGAGTGGTGCCTGGTTTGCTCCAAAACATAACGCCTGTCATTCACGCCAAAGAGTTCAATCTTTGTCTCATCAGACCAGAGAGTCCTTCAGGTGCATTTTGGCAAACTCCAGGTGGGCTGCCATGTGCTTTTTACTAAGGAGTGGCTTCTGTCTGGCCACTCTAATATAGAGGCCTGATTGGTGGATTGCTGCAGAGATGGTTGTCCTTCTGGAAGGTTCTCCTCTCTCCACAGAGAAATGCTGTAGCTCTGATAGAGTGACCATCGGGTTCGTGGTCACCTCCCTGACTAGGGCCCTTTTCCCCTGATCGCTCAGTTTAGATGGCCGGCCAACTCTAGGAAGAGTCCAGGTGGTTCCGAACTTCTTCCATTTACGGATGATAGAGGCCACTGTGCTTATTGGGACCTTCAAAGAAGAAGATATTTTTCTGTACCCTTCCCCAGATTTGTGACTCGAGACAATCGTGTCTCGGAGGTTTACAGACAATTCCTTGGACTTCATGCTTGGTTTGTGCTCTGACATGCACTGTCAAGTGTGGGACCTTATATAGACAGGTGCATATCTTTCAAAATTATGTCCAATCAACTGAATTTACCACAGGAGGACTCCAATTAAGCTGTCGGAACATTTCAAGGATGATCAGTGGAAACAGGATGCACCAGAGCGCAAAGGCCGCGAATACTTATGTACATGTGATTTCTTAGTGTTTTTTTTTTTTAATTAAATTTGCAAAATTCTCAAAAAAACTTTTTACACGTTGTCATTATGGGGTATTGTGTGTAGAATTTTGAGGACAAAAATTAATTTATTCCATTTTGGAATAAGACTGTAACATAACAAAATGTGGAAATTGTGAAGCGTTGTGAATACTTTCCGGATGCACTGTAATAATCAGTACAGCAATTATTAGTACATAAACCCCATGATGTCTCAGGCAGCCGTAGTTTACTGTGTCGTATCTAGAAGCAAATTAAATAAACATAATCTAAGGAAACTATTCAAATGCAGATCTATCAAAAGCCGTCAAGAGGAAACAATTACCCCCCTGTTTTATAATGTTTTTGTAACCATAAAATAATGAGACGCATAGCTAAAATGGTATATAGAATACTGGGTACAAAGTATGAGCGTAACACTACTCGATAGAATTCATAGAACAGCTGTCTGGAAATTACTGCATAGTTTCCTCTCCTTGCTCATTGCAGTTTTAACATAGCTGTGAGAAAGTTTTGCCGTAGTACTAGACTATAGGCTATACAGATAAAGCTAGTCTATGTAAATTGTTTGCAACCCTTAGGTACATAACAGAAAGAAAGCTGTTTTCCTTACTTACATCTTTTAGTTCCTCAGACTGTACATATTAGGGTTGCTCTCACTTAAGGGGCCTATCCATTTAACCTCATGAAAGTATGAACGTCCAGCGTTCAGACTTTCATGTCGCTGAGGTGCGGGCACCACACTGAAAGATGTTCACTGAACGTCTTCAGTGCAGGAGCCCAACCTCCCTATCTATTAACATGCCGAACCAGACGACCGTCGTCAGGTTGACGGGCATGTTCGATAGATAGTTGGGGTCGACAAGGACCCAGCGTGCACACGCATCGCTGGTCCTTGCCGGCTATCCACTTGCAGACTTTCTGCACGTTCCAACCAAAACCTCCTGGTTTTGGTCGCATCGTGCAGAAAGTTGGCAAATGGATAGTCCCCTTTAATGTACTGCAACCAGAAGATCAATGTTCCTTATCACTGTATGTTGCAACAATAAGGAACATTGTTGGTTATATTTACTATGGGGCACCACATCCCAACAATGAGAAAAACATTATACCCAACGTGTTGTCATTCCAGTCACACACATGCACTGCAAAATAATTGCAATTGGCATTTGGCTCATCTACAGACCCCCAAACCTTCTCCAGCTGGGCTGCTCCATAGAGGTAAGCTGGGTAACAGACAAGCAGACATGTTTCGAAAACTTTAGGTATTCAGAACCTGTTAAATTGCACTACTGAAATATCTCCATACATTGTGTGCTGTGATTTTTGTGTCTTCAACAAGGTAGAAACTGCTGTTTCTGCATTTTTCATGGGACCATAGGCGTAACTACCGTAGGTGCAGGGAGTGCGGCTGCTATGAGGCCCAGACTGACATGGGGCCCTGCCTCCCCCTGTACCTATAGTGCCAGGCCTTGGTCTGTGGTCCCGCACTCCCCCCTCTCATCAACTTACCTGTAGCCTGCTCCGTCAGTCAGTGAGGAAAGATGGAGCCAACCGGGAGAGTGTGCCTGCCCTGCGCAGCGCGTCCACAGAGCAGGTAAGTTGAGGGGAGTGAGGATGGTGCGGGGGCGCGGACCGCAGGGTTGGGTGCAGACTTTGGGGGGCCCGTGAACATTTTGCTATGGGGCCTCCCTAGGTCTAGTTATGCCCCATGCATGGGACCGATGAGCTTGATGAATAGCCCCTCGGAAACGTGAGCTTGTAGTACATTTTAGGTTGTCAAACAATTATTAAACTCTGAACAACCCGTCACCATCACCATCCTTCAATTTATAACAAGCATCAGTTGCTTTTTGCTAACAGCTGTCACATGGGGCTCTATTAACTAAAGAAAGAAAAGACCTATGTCTGGCAAAAGTTAGTGTTTTCGTCTGCAATAGTACTACTACCTATTTAGCAATGGCTATGTGCTATTGTTTTTGGATGCTACCACCAAATAGAACACCAATTACCAGTATGCACATGGAAGGCATTGCATAGTATCACTAAAATAAATGAAAGAAATAGTAGTGCATAAATAATTATTTGGGCCTTCTTAGAATTAATAATTAAGATCAGTAACTCTAGCTGTGGGGACTTGATCATTTGTCACTACTCCCCAGGAGAGGACTTGGCCCAATACTGACTGGGCTATGGCACAAAGAAAGGGATAAAGCTGGCATTTCCTATATGAGGCACACAGTGCAGGCAAAAATGCTGAAAGCAGTGATGGGCCCCTTTCATGCTGAAAAGCCAACAATTCAAAGTAGAAATGACTGAAGAGACAGGCATGTACATGTTTTGTATGTGTAGTAGATCTTTTAGGGATCAGCAAGTAATTTGGGGATTATGCAAAATAAGATGTTGGTGCTGACTTTAGTTATGTTGCTGACAGAATTTGACGGCTTTTGTATGTAGCAGGTACAATAAGCATGCTGTCCTATCTACATAATAACTGTGTAAGGCTGTCTCATCAATGCGTGAGCCTCAACGGCTCCCACACTGTGGGGGAGAAGGTGAAGCCTTAGAAGAGGAGGACCTGCCGCGGGGGAAAATATGTGTGGGGTCAGGACAGAGCCATGACGTGGGAAGGATGACAGCAGAGATGGTATGGGGCCAGCTAGAGAGTTGGACGAATCTGAGGTGAGCCATCATATGCAGGGTCCGTTAAACTTACTAGATAATAATCATACTGCTTCTCTGCTCAGTGATCCACTGCTCCTGGAGACGTGACCACAGTGTGATGTAACTAATTTATACTAATATAAGAATGTTGTGTCTGTTTGATACAGGTTGGCGCAACAATAACAAAATTTATTGACATCAATGCAAGAGATAGATGTGGCACCTTGTGCGTGGCCTGTAAAGTGAGGGGGAGAGGTGCTTTGGGCCTGCATCCACTTGAAAAGAATAGGCTACATACCAGTCAATGAACAGGGTGCATAGTGTCATTGGTATGAGTGGTGGATGAAGGCTCCGCTGGTCACGTGGGCCACTCCCACGACAGGGCCCCTATACAAAGCAATACAACTAGAACACCTCAAATAATTATTTTTTTTGGCAGAAGCGATTTCATCGTGGGTGCAACAGCTAGCATCCAATTAGAGCGCAGGTAATTGTTTTTCTTTGGTATTCTGATTTTTATTAGGTACTAACAGAAAGGTAACAATATTACATAGTTAAAGAGAACAGGGTATTAGTGCCTGCTAGAATCCAATAAGAGTGCAGGTAATTGTTTTTCTTTGGTATTCTGATTTTTATTAGGTACTAACAGAAAGGTAGCAATATTACATAGTTAAAGAGCACAGGGTATTAGTGCCTGCTAGTATCCAATTAGAGCGCAGGTAATTGTTTTTCTTTGGTATTCTGATTTTTATTAGGTACTAACAGAAAGGTAACAATATTACATAGTTAAAGAGCACAGGGTATTAGTGCATGCTACTATAGAGGAAAAAGAGATCATACTAAGGAAATCCCGGTACTTGTGTACTTTATGGACTCATTGCAGAGAGAACCCAAGTGTCCTACACTCATTATTATTATTATCAATCATGGTAATGTCTAATTCCCCTTCACGGAGAGGACCCTGATGTCATCAGCCAGTGTCCAGCGTCATTCCCTACCATCCAAGTGGGCATAGAGGGGGAATATAACCTTTTGACTAGCGCAGTGAGACCGCAAGGGGACAACTTTCTTCTTTAGGTGGGGACAACTTTTGGTACTTGTGTACGTAAAGTAGGAGTGAATAAGAAGCTGGAGCACCAATAAGAAGTGAATAAGAAGCTGGACCACCAATAAGAAGTGAGACTACAGCTACTTATAGAAAATGATTAAATATGGTGCCTGTGCCCAGTTTACCACCCTAGTTCATGTCAAAATACATTGAAATTTGTATAGGGGATACACTTTTTGTTTATACATTATGTTAAGTTAGTGATCCAGCTTGATTTCTTTGTTTTAATATAATATGTTCTGAATAAGAAGCTGGAGCACCAATAAGAAGTGAATAAGAAGCTGGAGCACCAATAAGGAGTGAATAAGAAGCTTGAGCACAAATAAGGAGTGAATAAGAAGCTGGAGCACCAATAAGAAGTGAATAAGAAGCTGGAGCACCAATAAGAAGTGAATAAGAAGCTGGAGCACAAATAAGGTGTGAATAAGAAGATGGAGCACCAATAAGAAGTGAATAAGAAGCTGGAGCACCAATAAGAAGTGAATAAGAAGCTGGAGCACCAATAAGAAGTGAATAAGAAGCTAGAGCACATATAAGGAGTGAATAAGAAGCTGGAGCACAAATAAGGAGTGAGTAAGAAGCTGGAGCACCACTAAGAAGTGAATAAGAAGCTGGAGCAGCAATAAGAAGTGAATAAGAAGATGGAGCACAAATAAGAAGTAAATAAGAAGCTGGAGCACCAATAAGAAGTAAATAAGAAGCTGGAGCACCAATAAAAAGTGAATAAGAAGCTGGAGCACCAATAAGAAGTGAATAAGAAAATGGAGCACAAATAAGTGAATTTAGAAGCTGGAGAACAAATAAGGAGTGAGTAAGAAGCTGGAGCACGAATAAGAAGTGAATACAGTAAGAAGATGGAGCACAAATAAGAAGTGAATAAGAAGCTGGAGCACGAATAAGAAGTGAATACAGTAAGAACATGGAGCACAAATAAGAAGTGAATAAGAAGCTGGAGCACAAATAAGTGAATAAAAAGCTGGAGCACGAATAAGAAGTTGGCCGCATAAGAAGCTAACTTCAGCCTCGTCTGAACAGCTAGGTCTATATACTTTCAATAGCAGCAGAAAGGAGCAGGGCCGTAGGGAAGGTGGTGCGGCCGGTGCCTCAGCACAGGGCAGAATCCTCCAGTGGCATCGGCCACACACTTCCCGGCGCTTGAGGTCTGCAGGAAGAGACCCCCGGCAGTGGTGCGCGATGTATGAAGAACGTTGGCGCAGTATCCCGCCCGCCCTCCACACCCTGGAAGGAAAGGTAAGCGCTCAGGGGGAGGAGGGGGGCGTCAGTGCTGCACAGGGCGCAATGCCGTCCAGATACGGTGCTGGAAAGGAGCATATATATACCAACAGTGCTATTTTTCAGCAGGAACAAGCAGGAACTCAGGGCTCGATTCAGACCTGCTCGCTAGATGCTTATGCAAATCGGGCTAATAAACAGCAAGGCAGGTAATCGCACGGAAAGGCTTTAGCACGCCTACTATGTCTCAGCGTGCGATCGCTTTGTGTATGCAGACGCCCACCAGCCTGTCTTAAGATGCCCACTTTCCCACGTCATGTTCAGGAAATGTATACAACCATCGGTAACATCGAGTACCATCGGATGCAATCGCAGCGCTTGTGGGTGACCATGCCCTACCGCAAGCACTGCAAGTGATAGTGTGTAAAACAACCATGTGACGTGTACTATGACGCTGCGTCTTAATTATGCACGCCTCTTAAACGGTGTCAAGACGCTCAAGCACGCCTGTGTTCGCACCTCCACTCCCCCGTTTTTATCGACCATCCCGTCACCACCCAAAAACGGCTTGTCCTGTCACTCACTCAGCTGGGCAGTCTATGCGCAGTGAGCGTACGCTTCCTGATCGCTCACACTGGTTCGCGCACTGCGATACGTTCACATGCGCAGTTTGCAAAAACGCAGCTTAGCGAGCAGGCCTGAATCGGGTCCTCAGTTCCTGAACCTCTCATTAACTATGAAGTAATGTTCTGAGCCAAAATGTATTATCCATAAGATAAGTTTTATTTTAAATGCCCTTTTGAATTCCTTTGTTTCTATATACTATATATATGTATATGTAATTATTTTTCTATAGCTTCACCCACAGTATTCAAATATAAAACTATCTGCTCAAAAGGCAGATATATATCCCTCAAAATTGGAATCAGATGATTCTTTTTCCTCCTTTTTCCCCTGCCTGATGAATTAGGGGAGCAACTTTAGCTTATAATAACAATATGGTTTGTCACAGATTACACAAGTGTAAGCAGATATAGGGCCGTATTCAATTTGGAGCGAAAAGCTGTCATTTTCCATGTTTCCACTTATCCCCGTATTCAATTTGTCCGACTTTTCGCAGGTGCGAAAAGTTTGTGCCTTGTAACCAGCGGAAAAGATTCGCCAATGACTACCCGGCAGAAAAAAGTGCAGAATTGGGGTTTTGGGGTGCAAACTTGCGCTAACCACCCTGCACCTTTTGAACATCCCCCTTGACGCTAACTGTGTCAAAAACACAGAAAAACCCCCACAAAGGACACCCCAAAAAAAGCACTTTGAAAATGTGGGTGAAAAATTTCAAAGTGGGGGTACAAATTCAAAAACTAGCGAAATAGTCTTTGGTGGGGTCTGCAAGTATGGGGAGGTGTTTTTTGGATTGCAGATGTTTGCTGAAGGTGCGTTTTTGGCGCTTTTTAATGCTTGACTTTAGCAATTTTAAAATATGCTTGCACCCATTTTCATGTACCCCAAATTTGATGGGACTACTTATTTTCCCCCAAAAAAGTGGCTAAATGCGATTCTTCACCACTGTCCCCAAAGACGCTAAATAACACCTATTGAGACCATTCAAATACTCCAAATCGCTTTTGCAGGGCTATTCCCCCCGAATACCCATAGTGAACCCCCATGTCAGAACATCTTTTTCGGGGTGTCAGGCTGATTTCCCCAAAAATGAAGGGACTTTGACGAATTTCATTTTCGCCGGGTCCCGTTTTCGCCGATTTGGAACTGAATACGGGGACAAGCTGGCATGCGCGCGATACCTTTTCGACGGTAAAACCTCCGATGACGGCGAAAAGTCCGGCCTCGGACATTTCGCTCCAAATTGAATACGGGCCATAGGATGTAATTAAGGAGTGCTCAGTAACGGTCTCTCCTAGGTCATATGTATTTTAGAGCTTTGTGCCAATGTATAGTTACCTGTATTTTATTTATATTTCAGTTGTGGATGCCTGCTGTGGTGCATGTGTGTATAGTTGAAATGCAATTAAACACAATTCACTTGACTACAACTTTATAGCAGAAACAGCTTTAAAAATAATATTTGTTCCAGACAGCATATTTATTATTGTTTATTTTTATTCTACTATATAAAAGCGAAAACTTGTCCTTCTGTCTTTCTATACAAATCCACAGTTTACAAGCCAAGATCGTGAAATTTTACATACGAGCGTATTAAAATACGGCGGAGGCAAATAAAAAAATTTGAAATCGACATTACTGTTAATTTTTAATTATAAATCACAATTTTTGCATAGCATTCGCCCTCTACAGGTCAGGTACGTATAGAAAAGGATTTAGCTTATCTTTTTTTTTTTCTTTTCTGTCTCTACTATCTACTATATAAAAGCGAAAATTTTTCCTTCTGTCATTCTATACAAATCCATAGTTTACAAGCCAAGATCTCTCATGGTTCTACACCTAAAACACCAAAGAAGAATAATATGAGATATGGTAAGAACTTACCCTTGTTATCTCTATTTCTACGAAGTCCATAGGGTTCCACAGGATACCTTGGGGTATAGGTGTGACGTCAGTCGCAGGGCACCAAAGAGTTAAGCTTTCAGCCTCCCAGGATGCACTAGGTCCCCCTCCTATACCCCGCCCCCGGGCCAAGGCACCTCAGTTAGTTACCAAGCCATAGGCCGGAGGAGGAGAAGGAAGAGAGAGAACAAAGATCTGGACACATACAAGAATCACATTCTCACCAGAGGGAGACGGAAAACCGGTGACCAGAGCAAAGCCCATCTGCAGCACAGGTGCGACAGGGCGGGAGTCCTGTGGAACCCTATGGACTTCGTAGAAATAGAGATAACAAGGGTAAGTTCTTACCATATCTCATATTTTCTACTTCAGGGTCCATAGGGTATCCACAGGATACCTTGGGGATGTCCCAAAGCAGTATCCTTTAAGGGTGGGGACGCTCCTGTGCAGAAAGGAGAATCCGCCGCCCGAAGGAAGCATCCTGAGAGGCGAAGGTGTCAAACCAGTAATACCTCACGAAGGTATGGACAGAAGACCACGTAGCAGCCTTGCAGATCTGAACTGCCGAGGCACCACGTCGAGCTGCCCACGAAGGACCCACAGACCTAGTGGAATGAGCCTTCAGAGAAGGAGGGACCGGTAGGCCTTCATGAAGATAAGCTTCAGAAATAGCCATACGGATCCAGGCTGCCAAAGTTTGCTTTGAAGCAGGCCAACCCTTTTTACAGAAGCCATAGAGGACAACAAAGCGTCCGACTTCCTAAACAAAGAAGTGCGGTCAACATAAGTCCTTAAGGCCCGCACAACATCCAAAGAGGCCTCACCCACGGAAAGACCCGGTGAGTTAAAGGCCGGAACAACTATTTCCTCGTTAACATGAAACTGGGAAACAACTTTGGGAAGAAACTTGGGCCGAGTGCGGAGCACTGCCCTGTTCCCATGAAAAACCAAGAAAGGGGGTCTACAAGAAAGAGCCCCTAACTCAGAAACACGTCTGGCTGAAGCAACGGCCAGAAGGAAAACAGTCTTAGCTGTTAGCCATTTAATATCCACTGAGCCCAGTGGTTCAAACGGCGGTCCTTGGAGAGCCCTCAGGACCACAGCCAAATCCCAAGGCGCCACAGGTGGAACAAAGGGCGGCTGAATACGGAGAACACCTTGCATAAAGGTGCGCACATCCGGGATTGTAGCAATCCTACGGTGAAACCAGACAGATAGGGCCGAAACCTGTACCTTCAAAGAAGCAAGGCGAAGCCCATGATCTAGTCCCGCTTGCAGGAAGGCGAGAATCCGAGACAGACGAAACTCCCGCGGTGCATAACCTCTCGGTCGACACCACTGGAAGAACATATGCCACACGCGATGGTATATCCTCGCGGAAGACGGTTTCCGAGCTTGTAACATGGTACGCACCACAGAGCTGGAAAACCCCCAGGACCTCAGCATGGCCGTCTCAACAGCCACGCCGCCAAAGACAGCCGAGTCAGGTCCGGGTGAAGACAAGGACCCTGAGACAGAAGGTCCGGTCGTAGCGGCAACCGCAGAGGACTGTCCACGGACAGACCCTGAAGGTCTGAGAACCAGTGCCGTCTGGGCCACGCGGGAGCTATCAACAGGAGCGTCCCTCCTTCCTGTTTGAATTTCCGGATTACCCGTGGAAGAAGGGAGACCGGAGGGAACAGGTATGCGAACCTGAACGTCCACCGGACGGACAGAGCATCCACCAGAGACGCCCCTTCGTCTCTTGTGCGAGACCCGTACACCGGCAACTTGTTGTTGTGCCGGGACGCCATGAGGTCAATTTCTGGAAGACCCCACCTGTCCACCAGTAGTTGAAAAACGTCCGGGTGCAGGGACCATTCCCCTGGATGAACGTCCTGGCGACTTAGAAAGTCTGCCTCCCAATTTAGCACTCCCGGGATGAAGACCGCTGATATGGCCGGAAGATTGCGCTCCGCCCAAACCAGGATCCGAGAGACCTCTACGAGAGCCGCCCGACTGCGAGTTCCTCCTTGCCTGTTTATGTAGGCCACGGTGGTAGCATTGTCCGACTGGACCTGCACCGGGTGACCCTGGAGAAACCGCTGTGCCTGCAGGAGAGCATTGAAGACCGCACGGAGTTCCAAGATATTTATTGGAAGCTCCGCTTCTGTCGGTGTCCACCTGCCCTGGAACAAGTGTGGACCCGAAACTGCTCCCCAGCCCCGAAGACTGGCGTCCGTTGTCAACAGGACCCAATTTGGAACCCAGAACCGACGTCCCTTGTTGAGGTGGGTCGTCTTTAACCACCACGCAAGGGACAGGCGAACCTCCGGGGTGAGCACAATCGTCTGGAACTTCAGAGACTGAGGCAGCCCGTTCCACTTGGACAGGATCAGGTGCTGCAGAGGTCTGGAGTGAAACTGGGCGTATTCCACCATGTCGAACACCGACACCATGGAGCCCAGTAACCTCATCGCCGAGTGTAAGGACACCCGGCGGCTGTGCAGACAACTGCGCACCCTTGACTGTAAAGCAGAGATCTTGTCCTCCGTCACGAAGATCCTTTGCTGTCCCGAGTCCAATAAGGCTCCAAGATGCAGAATCCTCCGAGACGGGATTAGAGTGGACTTCTGCCAGTTGATTAGCCAGCCGTGCCATTGCAGCAGTGCAATGGTCAGGTCCAAGTGGTGTAACAGGAGCTCTGGAGATCCTGCCACCAATAACAGGTCGTCCAAGTACGGCAACATGCGGACTCCTTGCAGCCGCAGAGAAGCCGCCATGACCGCCATAGCGTCCTGTAAGTTCAATGACACCATGTAGTCCCCAGGTTCCAGCGCCAGAATGATGGACCGTAGGGTCTCCATCCGAAACTTCGGGACCCGCAAAGACTTGTTGAGTGCTTTGAGGTTGAGAATCGGACGATATGACCCATTGGGTTTCTGTACCAAAAAAAGATTTGAATAGAAACCCTGGCCCCTCTGGGAGAATGGAACAGGCACTATAACTCCAGCCTGGAGCATAGTGTGCAATACCTTCCGCAGCTCCGTAGCCTTGTTCCGGTCTGATGGTAGACCCGTGGTGAAGAATCGAGCCGGGGGTCTGTGCCGGAAGGAGAGGGCGTACCCGTGAGAGACCACCTCCAGAACCCAAGTGTCTGTCGTAGTGAACGACCAACACCGGGAGAACTGCAGCAGGCGGCCTCCCACCCTGGGATCCCCCAAGGGGAGACCCGGACCGTCAGGCCGCAGGCTTGTCATCTGGCTTGGGGGCCGGACGTCTGGTACTCCATGCCTGTTTCCGGGGCTTGACCGATTTCTTAGGGCCAGCCTGTCGAGGAAACGACTGTGGTTTGGGCCTGCCCTGGGCCCTAGATGACCGAAAGGACGATGGTCCCGAACCAGAAGGAGCAGCGGCCGACGGGAGACAAGCAGATTTGGCTGCCGCCAGCGTGGCCACAATCTTATCCAGATCCGGACCGAAGAGAACTTCTCCGGTAAACGGCAATGCTTCCAGACCTTTCTTGGATCTGCGTCCGCCTTCCAGGATCGCAGCCACAAGGTGCGACGAGCAGCTACCGCTGCTGAAGAAATTCTAGACACCAGAGTACTAATGTCTAGAGCCGCCTCGTTGATGTAGGTGGCCGAATCACGGAGATTGCCAATCAACTCCGCCTGTTCGGCCGGACAGTCGGATTCAAAAGAAGCCTCTAATGAATCCGCCCAGCGCTCCATCGCTCTGGCAACCCAGCAAATGGCCATAGCCGGCCGTGCTGCCCCCCCTGCAAGGGAATAAGCAGACTTCAGGCAGATTTCTACCTTGCGGTCCGTAGCATCCTTAAGGGAGGACATGGATGGCATCGGCAATGTGGCACTACGGACAAGACGGGTCACGTGAGAATCCACCTGTGGAGGGGATTCACACTTAGCAAAATAATTATCCGCGAACGGATAAGCCACCGCCAGGCGTCTCTGCGGCTGGTATCTTTTGCCAGGTTGTTTCCACGCCTCCTCTAAATGGTCCACCAACTGACCCGAAAGAGGAAAGACTGTGGCATCGCCCTTCACATCTTTGAAAAAGGCATACTTAGATTTAGCTGCTGGGGGAACTTCGTCCTCAATCACCAAGGCTGTGCGGACCGCCCGAATAAGTCCAGGAATATATACTTTGGACTTAGCATCAGCGTCCTTAGTATGGAAAGGTTCCTGATCGTAAGGATCCAGAATCTCCCCATCATCAGACGTCCCTTCGTCATCCTCATAAGGAGCGGACAGAGACGCCACCGGCCTTTTATGAGGCCGCATCACAGACTCCCCTTGCAACACATCCGACAAGTGCTGTACAGAACTCGTCAGGGAGTTAACCCACGCTGGCTCCTGAGAACCCGGGAGCGGGGAAATAGGGAGACTGTGGGGTACCACCAATTGTCGTGGGAACCCCTGCATGGGTGACGACACCACAGACTGCTGGGACAAACCCATCGGAGTAAACGCGGGCTGCGGAGCTAACTGGCCCACTAAAGCTGTTAACGCCTGAGCGAAACAAGCCCAGGGCGGCTCCTGTACCGGTGCTGTAACCGTAATAGGCCGCGCCATGGACAAACACTGCCGGCAAAGGCCCTCCGCGCTACCCTCCCCCTCCGCTAACGGTACTTTGCACGTGGTACACTGTAGCCGGAGGGGAAAATCACTTTCAGACATGATGGCACCACGTATGTGACCTCTCTCACCAATTAAGTATTAAATAGGCGAGAGACCACCCTGCAGCACCGCACCGCAAGGGCTTTAGCAGAAAGAACAGGGACAGTAATAAAGCTGACAGTTTAGAGAAGAAAAGTTACAGGCAGCGCTAGCACAGTCACATACAATGCAGAGAAATAACAATTCCTGCACTAACAGCGCTGATCACTCAACTACACAGACACAGGGCCTGGTAGGACACAGCGCTGCATACACAGACCTGAGCCACAGCGGAGGAGAGGTATGCGGGGGGACCCAGACCACGATGCTTCCTTCCAGACTTCCAGCAGCGTTCACCATGCGTTGCAGAGAAGATGGCCGCCGAGGAGCAGAGAGAAGCTGGCCTGGGGGAGGAGCGCTGACACAGGACCAGTCAGCACAGTGCAGAGAGGGCTGTGTGCAGCGGGGGAGGCGCCGGCTGTGAGACAGGGAAGGCGTGCTCCCCTGGCATGCATTTAACCCCTGGGACGCCGCAGCGCTACCGCTCTGCTGCGGTCCGCTGTCCCAGGGGGTAGTGGAAGCGCAGGTTGGTCGCCTGGCTCCACGCTGCAGCCAGTCCCCAGGGAGCCCCCTGCCTGGGGACTTAGGACCATGTGATCAGCGGGGACCCACCGCGGAACCCCGCTGCTTACCTCTGTCCCCCTTGAATCCGGCCATGGTCCGGAACATCTGGGGTCACCGCTAGCTGTGACCCCAGACGCCCACCAGCATCCCCGGATCAGTACCGGCGTTCTGGTACCGGCGGGGTGTAGGGAAGACAGCATGGACGTCAGGACTGACTGTCCATGCTGTTCATCCAGATGTGCAGCCACAGCTGCATGAAGAAAAAGCTTCAGGGGCTCTTCTAGCCCCCACTCCAACAGGTGCACCCGACTCCGGCCGGGCACCAAACTAAACTGAGGTGCCTTGGCCCGGGGGCGGGGTATAGGAGGGGGACCTAGTGCATCCTGGGAGGCTGAAAGCTTAACTCTTTGGTGCCCTGCGACTGACGTCACACCTATACCCCAAGGTATCCTGTGGATACCCTATGGACCCTGAAGTAGAAAAAAGCATTGTCTTGTTTGGTTGGGAAGCAATCGGGAAGCCGACTGCCTAAATACCGGCAGTCGGCTTCCTGACATTCATATCCCGGCAAGAGAGAAATGTCGGGCGTCTGTAGACGCCCGCATTTCCCCGACGCCGGGCGCCGCGAGCGGACAGCTGCGGGGGGGGGGGGGGGGGAGAAGGTTTAGGGCTCCCGGGGGGGACTTAGGGTTAGGCACCCCCCCAGGACGGTTAGGCTAGGGGGAGGGAGGGTTAGGCACCCCCGGGGGGGACTTAGGGTTAGGCACCCACCCGGGGGACTCAGGTTTAGGCAGCGGGGAAGGGGGTGGTTAGGGTTAGGCACTTAGAGGGGGGATTGGGGCTAGGCACTTGGGGGGGAAGTTAGGGTTAGGCACCCCTAAGGAGGGTTAGGGGGTTAGGTTAGCACATACTTACCTATCCACGATCGGGATTCCAGCGCTGTCGGGCTTCCGCTGCTTCTAACTCTGCTCTTGTCGGGCTGCCGCTGTCGGGAATCGAACCGGCCGGCAATATTTCATACCCATTCCTGTTTGGTTTATTGTTAGATGCAGGTTTGGACACCATTCTTCTTGGGCCATCTGCAAGGTCAATAATAAAAATATTAAAATGATATTTTTGTTTAATTTCATAATTTGATAGTATAACATGCATTTTGCTACATACTAAGCAAATATGGAATTTTGGGTCTGATTCAGAGCCGCTCGTAAGCGGCCTCTCGTTCGCTCCGAGCGATGTTTGCCCAACTGCGCATGCGTACGGATCGTTATACGCATGCACGAACCAGTCAGTGCGGTCGAAATTCATGTGCTCGCAAAATAGCGAATGCCTGATAATTTGAGTGACAGGAGGAGGCGTATGTGGGTGGTAACGGGGGAAGGTGCTTGAAAACGGGGAGTGGAGATCAGAACGCAGGCGTGCTTAAAGGTCAAAACGGGCGTTTTATGGGTGTGCATAATTAATACAGCAGCGTCATTGACCACATCACTGGGTTATTTTATAGCCAGAACTGCTCGCAAGAATGTGGTAGCAAAAACCAACCACAAGAATAGCGAGCAGTTCATACGCTGGTCGATGTACTCGATTAATCTAATAAATAGCGGACATGACGTAGGATGCGAGCGGCCAGGGGGCGTATTTTTTAAAAAAACGACCGCAAGTTTTGTTCGCTCGTTCAGACCTAGAGGCGTGAACAGACCGCAAAGAGCGAACGGTTCATTTGAATAGCCACCCCTATTTTCTGGACGAGTGAGCGCTAATTGCGTCCGGCTCTGAATCAGGCCCTTTATTCTGTAGCATCTAATCTAAGTCGCTGAACATCACTTACTATGGCTCTTGCGTGGAGTTTACAGTTCCTTTTAAATGTTGTATGAATTTATAACCACTATTGATATTAAGCCAGGCTTATTATGAGTCTGAACATGGTAAAAATTGCTATCTGCATCCATGAGGAGAGATCCATCTGATTTAGAATCAGGGCCATAAAGATGGCAACTATACTGGGATGCAAAAACGCAGCTCTGCAGCACAAATTTTCATTTATACTTGCTCATGCATCAGCTTACACAACTAGATGGTGTCAACAGTGGCGACCAAACATTTTTGTCTACCTCGTTGGTTGCTGGACCGCACTATGGAACGCACAGAGGCTACTTCCGGTTCATTTCTTTGTCAGCTCCTGAAGGGTAAAACAGATTGGATGAACTTTATACACCTTGGAGACCCTAAATGCCGCAAACAGCTGCACAAGGAACTGGAAGTAGTTGCTGTGCATTTCATAGTGCAATCCAGCAACCAGGAAGTACACAGTCATCCTGGTATCAGAGCAACAGAAGCTCTTGGCTGTGTTTACACTGTACATCTGATAAATTTTGAATGCTTCAATCTCCAAAGTTTGCTTTACACCATTACAGGTCCTACTTCCTTCGAAGACCTTAGGACTGTGGATGGGGAAGTTTGTCACACTTTTCGTGAGGCCTGCCTAAGGAGAGGTTTGTTGGAGGATGATGTGTAAACAAACATTCTTAAAATACCGGGCAACGCCGGGTACTCCAGCTATTATAAATAATTCCAAATACGACCACCACTATTATGCATGATCGCAGCACATTTTATAAAGATTTACTTTACTGTTTTCCATATTAACTCAAATGTCTACTTACTTAAGAAGCAAGCATAATCCCTAGATTTTGTGGTGACATGAGTATGGAGAAGTGCATGTGTAATGAGGAAGAGTGGCCATAATGAAGGCAGCATGCATGTGGTGAGCAGGAAGTGAGGAACAACAAAGGAACACAAGCGAAGACAGGCAAGAGATATCCTGTTTTAGCGTTCCCGCTAGGCTGTTTTAGCAGGGTGCGGCACCCTGCCCTCCTTCTGGAGGGCAAAAAGCACCCTGCCCTCCAGAAGGAGGGCAAAAAGCACCCTGCCCTCACAGGCTGCGGGTGCAGTCTTCACCTGCGAGACGCAGTGTCCCGCGGGTGGAGAAATGTGCGGTGACCCGGTCACCGCCGGAGAATAGACGCCGGGCGCATGCGCCCGGCATCTATTCTCCCTGTTTGCAGCGCTTGGGGGCTGCCCGGCATGTCCGTAAGTGCCGGGCACGCCCCCAAGTATGATGAAAAAGGGACGCGTCTTATAGACATGCCCCCTTTTATGGCCACGCCCCCTTTTCGCCCGCGCGCACAAAGTTGCCCTCTCTAGCTCCGGCACCCTGCCTGCCGCCGGAGCTAGAGTGAACACTACTGTTTTATAGGTTGATGATTGTAAACAGTTTGCTACCTTGCCCTTGTCATGTCAGTCATATTGCATCCATTTATCAATGGTCTGTTTCAGACCAACAATTACTGTTGGCTTAATGTTATTTGGATGATGGACCTTTTTTGATACACTCCAAATAAGGGCCATAGCCAGAATTTTGTGAACCTTATACCAACATTTTGAATGGGGTCTTTCCCCCTTCTAAAGAGCCAGCCCTTAGAAGTTGCTCATTTTATGCCCCAAAGTAGTGCCCTAGTTACTTTTATGCCCCATAGTAGTGCCCTAGTTACTTTTATGTACCATAGTAATGCCCTAGTTACTTTTATGCCCCATAGTGCCCCAGTTACTTTTATGCCCCATAGTAGTGCCCTAGTTACTTTTATGTAGCATAGTAGAGCTCTAGTTCATTTTAAGAATTATAAATGTTAATGTTATATCACACAGTGCCCCCAGTTTATATTATGACATTGTAGTGCCCCAAGTTAACAATATGCTACACTGTACTGCCACCAGAACACATGCCACACAGTAACCCCAGTTCACATTATGCTACACAGTGCTTAGTGTGCAATTCCGAAAACATGATAGACAATGACCTGGGTGCAGCTCGTCAGGCCCAAGAGGTGGACACCCTAAGCCTCTGGGCTCCATAGTAATGGCACTCCCTGAACCCACTATAGCTACACCCATACTCCAAATACTGTTATATGAGAGTATATACTGTATATATAAATAAATATACAGTATATCTAAATCATACCGGAACAAGCTGCTCCCTGCCATTCCGTAACTATGACTAGGAATATCAAATCACAAATAGGATCAGATGGATATATAGGGTGAGAGTTTAGAAAATGTAAGAGTTTAACAGTAAAGTTAGTTGTATTTTCAAAATGGGAAAACATCTGGATGAGAGTTTAAATCGTGAGCGTTTTATGAGTCTAAAAACATGTGAGTTTGCATGTTCAATTACATTGGCCGAGTTTAAAAAGTGTGAGAGTTTACTCTCACATTTTCTAAACTCTCGCCCTATTACATTTGGCCCATAATGTGATCTACTAGTAAGGACATTTCAATATCTAGATTACAGGCATACTGTGTGCTGGACTGCACATTTATAATATTCAGGATTGTACATGCTCTCGATATCATGGGGGAGATGCACTAAGCCTTCCGAGAGTGATAAAGTACCAACCAATTAGCTTCTGTCAGTTTACAGGCTGTGTTTGAAAAGTGACAGTTAGGAGCTGATTGGTTGGTACTGTATCACTCTCCAAGGCTTTGAACAGTGGTTCCCAAACTTTTTTGAATCGCGGCACCCTAGTGCATCAGAATTGTTTTCACGGCACCCCTAAGCCAAAAGATTGTTATTGAGAAATTCAGAAAAAAATGTAGGTGGTCATTCAGACCCGCTCGTGAGCGCAGGACGCTCACAAGCGGGTCGATGTTCCCCCAATGCGCATGCGCACGACGGAGGGAGCTCCGTCGTGCGCATGCGCGAGACCCGGACAACGACAGCCAAGCTGTCG